>JAHNEJ010000106.1:0-283475 GCA_022559845.1 Amorphophallus konjac | reverse complement strand
TTTTGAGTTGGGAAGATGGCAAAGTTGGTTTGGACACGTTTGGATGTGTCTATAAAGTTCTATGATTTGTTAACTGGAAGAAGGTCAAATCTGAGATCTGGCTGGAGGTACTATAGCTCTGGTAGAACATGAATTTTGAAAAATAGGTAAAAGACTCAACAAAAATTAATAAAAATGATGGTGGTAGGGAAAAATAGACAGAAACCCCAGTTAAATTGGGAGGGCAAAAGAAATTCAAAAGGGTGGTAGAAGGGGACGAACTCAAAGGTTCTGTCACTGTAGACAGAGATAGATCTGATTTGAGTTTGGGGAATGAACGAAGTGGAAACAATATGAAACCGGGGAATTTGGAGCTGAATATTTTTGTGGGGAAGGGTCTATAAGGTAGGAACCAACCCTAAAAATTTGAAGTCGATCTGAACTCGTGGCTGACTTGAGGAATTTCCGAGCTTCACCTCTATCCAGCAAGACAGAACACCGAAATTGATCCCGTGGCGGCTCGAAGGCGGCACGAACGGCGGCGGCGGCGGCACCGGTGATGATCAGAGGTTGAGAGGGGATGAAGGGAGGTAGAACCACTCTAGATCTGGGGTTGAAGGTGGAAGAACAGCAGGGGGAGGAGAGAGGGGCGCACCAAGCTCCAAGAGGCTCAACAATTTTTTGATTTTTTCATTGAATTTCATATGAAAATACAAGGTTTTATATGCTAGGTTTCTAATCCATTCTAGGCCCTTGGATCAAGGGTTGATGAGTGAATGGCTGAGATACAATGTGAATAACACACTTAATACATTTGTTTAATCTAATTTGACCATCTCCATTCAACCTTGGACTAATCCCATTCAAACACCACCTAACTAGCCTAATAAGGCCAAAATAGGGGGCGCCCCATTCATGGGCCTCTCTTGGGCCTAGGCTGGTCCAAGGCATGCCAACCCAATCCACACCCATGCTTGGTCCATGGGTTCTCCCATCTAGATAGCCCATGAGAGGGGGTGGCCCAATTGGGCCTTAAATGGCTCTTATGGTCCATAAGGGTGGCATAAGGTCCAATATGATAATCACTCCTAATGGACTCTACTAATGGCAACCTAGCCATGGACTTGACATAACAAATGGCCCATTGGCTTGATATAAGCCTTACAAGGAGCCCAAAAGAAAGAAATTACACAATTACAACTTCATACAAGCCATAACACACAAATACACTTCACCCGTGTATGGAAATCGCCTTTGATGCCCCATCAATTCTCCCCGGGTGGGAGGAACTCGACCCCGTCGAGTAGGGGTATGGCTGCTCCGGTACTCCGGCGGATCTGTCACCGTGCTAAGTAGCGCGGGTATGCTCCACTCCAAGTGATCGGCACCTGCTCATTCCATATATACTCGATATGCACACTGCTATGGCTAAAGGTGGTCACTCCGAAGGGGCACTCTCAAAAGGAAGGAAACAGCTCGAAGACTCACTAGGAATCACCGCTGAGTCCCTATAGGTGACTGATCTGGGTATAGATGTAGAACCGATCCCATACTCATCAAGTGAGTCGACTCGCTTCACACTCATAAGAGAACGACACGAGCTTGCACAAGACACATGCAGACTCACCATGCAATACACACAAACAATCGACTCAAAATCACCACACAAACAAACCACACAAAGAAAACACACCGACTCATACACGACTCTAGACTAAGGTGGTAGCAGCAAACCCACTAGGTGGCGACATCCTGGGCGGCCGAAGGGTCGCCCAGCTCTTCCCCCATGGCATAGTATTCATCGGCCAGTGCCTCATCGGCCTCGTAATCGACATGCTCAAGCTCGGGAGGTGCGGATCCTCCAACACTCACTAGCAATGTGGCCGTACCCGTGACAGTGGAAACATTGTATTCGCGATCGACTACTCTCCCCGATAAGAGGGGCCTTACCCTTATCATCCCGCCGGGTAGGGGGTGTAGGCAACAATGGGGGAGATGTAGGTGCCTTGGACAAGAGTGGAGGGGGTGCCGGTGCCAGAGGACGGGCTATAGGAGCTGGGGAACGGGCAAAGGGTGCCGGTGGTTGGGATGGAAATAGATCCCGGGGTGGAGGAGGGCGAGGCCGTGGAGCGAAGTGCTCCTGACGGGTGGGCTCCTGAGGTCGAGCCGTGGGAGGCCGCTGATGCGGGCCTATGGAGTGACGGGGCTCGGTACTACGGAGAGGGGTGGGACCCAACCGATGGCTAGACTCGAACTCTCCCTCAAATTGCTCCATCTCGAGAGCAACCTGATATGCCTCTTCCAACGTCTTGGCATTGCGGCGGAAAAGCTCATACTGGTAGTGTGGCCGCAAACCACGTCGAAAGCGGGACACGGGCATGGTACTCTCCTCCGTGACACCACATCGGAGAAAGTACTCATCAAACTCCGCGATGTATTCGGAGACGGACCGGCCTCCCTGGCTAAGACTTTGCCATCTATCGATGAGTCGCTGGCGGTATGTGGGAGGAAGGTACTTTTGCCGAAGTTTATTCTTCATCTCGGCCCATGTGTCGATCGGGGGTTCTAGCCGCTGAAGTAGCAGGCTCTCCACATTCTTCCAATAGGTTTGTGCCTGCCCCATGAGTTTCATGGTGGCAAATCGGACCCTTCGACGCTCCGACATATCATACCATTCAAAATAACGGTCCATGCCAAACTCCCAATCTAGGTAGACTTTCGATCCAAAGACCCGTAAAAAGCGGGAGGGTCCGCTCGCACGGTCTTAAGGACCCTATCATCATCCTCATCTCGTTGTGGCTGAAAACCACGACGGCGTTGACCATACCCCTCGTAGGCATTGTCGGACCCATAGTCCTCGAAACCAAGGTCACGGTGTGGTAGTTGGGGAACCCGAGGAGGGGCGGGTGGAGGAACTAGTGGTGGCAGGTTTTGGGCCGCGGGAGCGGCCTGGACTTGGGCCATGGGAGCGGGTTGGACTTGGGCCACCGCGGGAGGAGGTGCGGGTGGACCTTGGGCTGTCCCAAGAGGGTCCCAGTGTGACATCCTTTCTAACCGCCCAACGAGGTCTTGGACCGACCTATCGGAGTTCTCCAAGCGTCCCTCCATGGCCCTAAGGCGACCATCCATATTATCGGAGAAAGTCTGAAAGTTAGCATCGGATTGGTCCAACCTAGTCATAATCGCCATCATCGCCTCTTGCAGGGAGTGGAAGTCTCCCGAGGTATCCCGTGGGTTGGCCATAGGTGGGGGTGGGGGTGAGTACTGAGTACCCCGACGAGTGGGCATGCAAACACACCGACTAGAAGACACCGACTAAAGTAAAACACACTAATGCAAAATGATGCGCCTAGACTTAACCAAAACTCGGTACGCGGCGGAGATAATTGACCCGAAGGTCACTCGCACAAGTGTGCGGCCTTCCCGATAGGCGTAACCTAACGGTCGGACAACACCTTTTTATATACCGAGTAAAGGGATGTAAATGCAACCTAGACTGACTTAGACAATGACTTAAATGACACTCTTTTTTTTTTCTTTTTTGACACCCTAGACTCAAACTCGCTCTGATACCAAATTGATGCGGGACGAGACACGGACACGGCAAGCTCGCGATCGTCCCTTGATGAGGGAAGCGCTGGACGTGCACAGTTGAGAAACCGGTAAGAGCTAGGGTGGTCGGCTCGCACTTTCGTGCCCAGATCGGGTCACGGGACGGTCTCGCTCACTCTCTCGTAGCAACGGTGATATAAAATTATAACGAGCTAGGTCCTAAAACATGCTCTCTAGCAGTGGCATAAACAAGCATATATGAAATAAGCGAAATGCCAAGTGTAGGAGCGAATACGATACCTCCACGCGCCCGGCGTGGGGACGACGGACCGGCCGATCTCGCACTCCCGGGACAGTTATTATATAAAGATTACAGCAATGATGTAAAGCCCACTCCACGCAGGGAGGTAAAGGGCGACACAATGGAGCCCGGGAGGGCCGATTTCGGGTTGACGGGCGGCTTTCCGCGTAGCTTCGGCAGCACCCGAACTAATGACGGTGGGGCCCACGTGCTGTCCGAAGGGGCCGTGTGGGACCCGGGTCACCGCTGTGGTGGGGGACACTGATGGAAGCGATCCCCGGGCTGGCGGCACGCTGGAATGACGATCGGAGGCCGGGCGGCTCGGCCGGCGCCCGTCGGGAAAACTTCCCACGGATCTGCAGTTTCTGGTTTTCAGCGCGCTGTCCGGCGAGAACGGACGCTGAGATCAGATCCGTTGTCGGATTGACACGAAATTAGCGCCGTTGGAAAGCTGACTCGAAGTACTTCAATGTAGGATTAGAGATCTGGCCTGGATCTTCGCTGATCTGGACTTATGAAATTTACAACCTCCTGTTGTACAGTAACTGAACACTCAGATCTACAGAGCTGATCTCTGATAACTGCCGTTGACCACTAGGAAGAACTTAGATTCATACTTCGACTTCTTCATGAAAGTTGTAGGATTTGAAGTTGGGAAGATGGCAAAGTTGGTTTGGACACGTTTGAATGTGTCTATGAATTTCTATGATTTGTTTACTGGAATAAGGTCGAATCTGAGATCTGGCTGGAGGTACTGTAGCTCCGGTAGAACATGAATTTTGAAAAATAGGTAAAGGACTCAACAAAAATTAATAAAAATGGTGGTGGTAGGGAACAATGGACAGAAACCCCAGTTAAATTGGGAGGGCAAAATAAATTCAAAAGGGTGGTAGAAGGGGATGAACTCAAAGGTTCTGTCACTGTAGATAGAGACAGATCTGATTTGAGTTTGGGGAATGAACGAAGTGGAAACAATATGAAACGGGGGAATTTGGAGCTGAATTTGTTTTTGGGGAAGGGTCTATAAGGTAGGAACCAACCCTAAAAATTTTAAGTCGATCTGAACTCGTGGCTGACTTGAGGAATTTCCTAGCTTCACCTCTGTCCAGCAAGATAGAACACCGAAATTGATCCCGTGGCGGCTTGAAGGCGGCACGAACGGCGGCGGCGGCGGCACCGGTGATGATCAGAGGTTGAGAGGGGATGAAGGGAGGTAGAACCACTCTAGATCTTGGGTTGAAGGTGGAAGAACAGCAGGGGGAGGAGAGAGGGGCGCACCAAGCTCCAAGAGGCTCAACAATTTTCTGATTTTTTCATTGAATTTCATATGAAAATACAAGGTTTTATATGCTAGGTTTCTAATCCATTCTAGGCCCTTGGATCAAGGGTTGATGAGTGAATGGCTGAGATACAATGTGAATAACACACTTAATACATTTGTTTAATCTAATTTGACCATCTCCATTCAACCTTGGACTAATCCCATTCAAACACCACCTAACTAGCCTAATAAGGCCAAAAGAGGGGGCGCCCCATTCATGGGCCTCTCTTGGGCCTAGGCTGGTCCAAGGCATGCCAACCCAATCCACACCCATGCTTGGTCCATGGGTTCTCCCATCTAGATAGCCCATGAGAGGGGGTGGCCCAATTGGGCCTTAAATGGCTCTTATGGTCCATAAGGGTGGCATAAGGTCCAATATGATAATCACTCCTAATGGACTCTACTAATGGCAACCTAGCCATGGACTTGACATAACAAATGGCCCATTGGCTTGATATAAGCCTTACAAGGAGCCCAAAAGAAAGAAATTACACAATTACAACTTCATACAAGCCATAACACACAAATACACTTCACCCGTGTATGGAAATCGCCTTTGATGCCCCATCAGTGAGTGACGGCCCTAGGGTGGCGCGTCGCTTCCTTGTAACGCGCCTAGGCTAGCGCGTTACTTCGTCTTCGTCGTTTTGTTTTGGGGTTGAGTCGGTTGATCTAACGCGCTTGACCCATCGCGTTAGATGAATGTGACGCGCCTGGTCCTGCCAATTACTTGCTGTTTGACCGACATTGACCATTAGAGGCGGTGCCTCTGACGATGGTGCCCCTATCCGTTGCTTGAGTGTAATGCACCTGTGCCCGGCCGTTACATTTTGTTTGGCCGAGTGGTGCGGACACCCGAGCAGTTGAGCGGCGCGACACGCCGAGCCACCGGTACCGCACACGGAGCACGACTCGAGCCACCTCAGCGTCCATCTGGCTCGGAGATAGCCTGGAGACTCCGCCTTGAGCCTCTCCATTTATCATATTTAGTTAAACTTTATTTGTGTGTAATTTGTGTTTATTTTATTATATGCGGTTTGCTATTTTGATTGTAAGAGGGGCTTATGTACAATTTGGACCCCGTGGGCCCCACGGGCCCCCCAGGCCCCATCCCATTGATCCATATCAGCCCATGGGCCCCATGTGGGATCAGTCAACATGTCAAATGGAGGCATCTAGAAGTTTGAATGGTAAAAGGTACATGGGAGACAAGTGGACTTCAAAGTCCAAGGTGGCTACCAACTTGTCCCCCCCTTGCCACCATAGTCAATAGGCCGCCCCCCCCCCCCTTTGTTTTTTTTATCTAATTTTTGTGTGATGTTCACATCTCATCCCAGCCCTCCATCCCCTTCCCCTAGATCCAATGGTGGATAATAGATGTGAGATGTAACACATAAATACTTGTATTTTCCCATTTTGAGGGATTAATGCCATTTGAATCAAACTAATTCTAAGAGCAAGGGCTGGTGCGCCCCCCTCCTCTCTCCTCCCTCTCCCCCTTGCAGCTGTGAAGGTTGCTTCTTGGTGGTGTGACTCCACCCTATCAGTTCCGGTCGCCGCCACGAGCCGCCACCGCACCGCCATCGCCATCAACGGAGTTCTGCATGCGCAGTACTATAGCAGCTTGCTTGAAATTCACAGGTCTTCCCCAAGCTCATTTGGCTACCAAATTTGGAGGAGTTGTTCCTGGGATGTTCCTCTCCACCCACAAAAATCAGGTCAGCATTCAGATCACATTTCCTATTTTTTGATTTTCGTCAACTCTTCCATTTCGGTTCTACCAGAGTTCTGTCCAGGTTCACCTCCATCCTGAGTTTCATGTCTTAGATCCACTTTTTGATTTTTGTTAGTTCGACCACTTTTACTGGGGGTTCCATCCATCCACCCCTTCATCCACAATTTTTCTCAATTTTTGATTCGCCCATCTCATATTTTTTAAAAATCGTTCTCAGACCCATCTACAGTTCTATCCACCTGTTCCCAGATCCGACCACCAGTCACCCCAAACATCATAACAAATCAGAGCCACCTCCAAATCAAATTCTAAAAATAGTCCCCGTTCCGTGGTTTGATTCCCTACAACTTCTAAGAAGAGCTCAAGAGCTGAATCGGAGGTTTACTAGGCGGTCAACGGTGGTTCTCAGACAAGTGCCCTGCAGATCTAAGATTTTGGTTACTGTACAACAGGGACTTGTAAATTCAATAAAGTTCTGATACGACCAGATCCAATAGATCTGTCTGGGTCTAGATTAAAGCATTTGAAGAGAGCTTTCCAACGATAGCTCATGCGTCCCGATCCGACGTCGGGATTGATCGCAGCGGCCATTTTCGCCGGAGCGCGCGCCGGAAGACAGCAACCAAAATCCGTGGGTTATTAGTTCAAGAGTTGGGAATCGGGGCCGATCGACCCCCGATCGGTGTTCCCGACCGACCGCCGTCCGTGGAGGCACGCCACCAGGGGTCCCCATCACAGTGGGTCCCACCCCCACAGATCCAGAGGACAGCACCGTTCGTGGGCCCCACGGGCCCATAGAAGCCGCCGTTCGGAAAGCATGAAAACGCGGAGCTCGGCACCGCCGGGTGACATCAAGATGCTGCCCGTCAACCCGAGTTGCGTGATTCCCGGACCCCACATGTGACCTTTTACCTCCCTGCGTGGAGTGGGTCGACTTAGTGTATTGCTGTAATCATTGTTAACCGGGAGTCCGTAATTCGGCCGGGGTTGTCTTCGCTACGCCGGGTGCGTGGAGGTAATGGTCCGAACTTCTTGGCGTTTATTTGCTTAGCTAGTATATGGTCTTTGCCGCTGTCGAGAGCGATAGGTAGTAGCCCGTGTGTCCATGTCACCGCTGTGAGAGTGAGAGTGACCCGTCCCGCGACTCGATCCGAGTCCGAAAGTTGAGTCTAACTACCCTTGACCTCCGCCGGTTCCTTAACCGCGCACGGTCCGCGCGTTCCCTCACTTGGGACAACGAGTGAGCTTCCACTTCTGTTAGCGACGTTTCCCCACTAGGAGCTCGTAGTGTCGGGCTTAGTGTCTCCCTGGTGTGTGTTGCTGGTCGCGTCCACATCTAGAGTCTGAGGTCCACCCCACGTAGAGTCACCTCCCGTGTCCGTCCTGCATCAGTTTGGTATCAGAGACAGGTTGAGTCTAGGGTAGTCATTGCATAAGTCTTGCATGCATCATGGTCTAAGTCGAGTCTAGGGTCATCATTATTTTCAAAACAAAAAAAAGAGAGTGTTTTAACTTGCATTTGCACCCTTTACCCGGTATATCAACAGGTGTTGTCTGAACGTTGGGTTACGCCTAACGGGAGGGCCACACACTTGCGCGAGTGATCTTCGGATCGTTTATCTCCGCCTCGTACCGGCTATTGTTAGGTCTAAGTGCATCATCTAGTGAGTGTTTGCATTAGTCAGTGTCTTCTAGGTCGTGTGTCTTTGCATGCCCACCCGTCGAGGCACCCAGTATTCGCCACCACCACCTATGGCGGACTCCCGAGCCCGTAGCTCCGATGAGTCCTCGACGGCTGAGATGTTCCGAGCCGTTATGGAACGTCTTGACACGCGTATGGATGGCCTTAGTACGCGTATGGATGGCATAGGAACGCGTCTAGAAGGGCGGATGAAAGCCCTCGAGGATCAGGCCGAGAGTTAGGATCAATCCATCCAAAGCTTAGTTGGGAGGATTGCCGTCCTCGAGAGGGGCCTAGTAGCGGCGCAACCCGCGCCGACGAACGGCCAACAGGAGCCGGTTCAGCAACCTGCTGTACCAAGAGCTCAGACGGAGAATGTTGGGGTTCAACAGGTGCATGTGGTGGATGATTATGCATCTGATAATGATCAAGGGGGTAACGGTCGTCGTCATCAATGACGGAATCGTGATGACGAGGAGGACGACCGCATTCTTAGGGGCGTGCGTGCGGACCCTCCCACTTTTAGCGGGTCCTTGGACCCTCGGGTGTATTTAGATTGGGAGGCCGGCATGGACCGGTACTTCGAGTGGTTTGAGATGACGGACCACCGAAGAGTCCGATATGCAAAGATGAAGCTGCAAGGGCAGGCCCAAACTTATTGGATCAATGTGGAGAGCCTGCTCAACCAGCGACGTTAACCCCAAATCGGTACTTGGGATGATATGAAGATCAAATTGAGGGAGAAGTACCTTCCCGCCTCATATCGCTAGCGTCTTATAGACAAATGACAGAGCATCTCCCAAGGGAACCGATCCGTGACCGAGTACACCGCCGAGTTCGATGAGTATTACTTACGGTGTGGGGTCACGGAAGAGAGCACCATGACTATATCCCATTTTCGTAGAGGTTTGCGGCCCAATTATCAATATGAACTCTTTCGCCGCAATGCAACCACTTTGGAGTAGGCATATCAGATCGCTCTCAAATTGGAGCAGTTCGAGGCCGAGTTCGAGTCACCCCATCGGTTGGGCTCTTTTCCCCTTCGTAGTGTCGAGCCCCGTGGCTCATCTGGCACGTATCCGAGGGCCCCCGTGACTCGACCTCAGGAGCCCGCTCGCCCCGAGCCCTTTGCTCCTAGGCCTCGTCCTCCACCCCCGAGGGACCTTCCTCGTCCCCAGCATCTCACAGCCCCACCCATAGCCCGTCCACCGCCACCCGTACCTCCTGCACGTCCTTTGTTGCCTACGCCTCCTATCCGTCGGGAGGATAAAGGTAAAGGACCTATGATTGGGGAGCCTAGTGGATCACGACAGCAGTGTTATCGCTGCAATGGGTTTGGCCATTTCGCCAACCAGTGTCCCACCCGCCCATCTCTTCACATTGGGGACACACAAGCCGAGGATACCACCCCTACGGGCCTCGAGTTAGTCAGCTATGAGGCCGATGAAGAGCTAGCTGACGAGTACTATGAGATGGGAGGTGAGGCCCAGGATGCCCAGCATTCGGACGATACCCACGTGGGGGTCATCAGATGTATCCTCACCCAGCTGCAGGTCAGTGATGACTGGCGACGGACTACTATCCTTCATGTATTCTGTAGGCTAGGAAAGCAAATTTGTAAGGTGGTCATCGATAGCGGGAGTTGTATCAATGCAATCTCCACGAACGCTATCACTCATCTTGGTCTCACACCCGTAGACCACCCTTGCCCCTATAAGGTATCTTGGGTGGATACCACTTCCATTTCGGTCAGGCTGCGGTGCTTGGTCCCGCTGCAGCTCCACTCCTACCATGACGAGATCTGGTGTCATGTTCTCCCCATGGAAGTGGGCAGTATCATTCTTGATAGGCCGTGGTTATTCGACCGGGATGCCACGCTCCATGGCCGGTCGAACACCTGTACCTTCGACCACGCTGGCCAGCGGGTCACCCTCCAACCCGTTCGGCCCAGGAGCCCATCAGTCAGGGGTCCTACTGGCCCTAGTACACCGAAGCCTTCCGTTCTCGGGCCTAGTACCCCATCCCCAGCTCGGGCTATGACCGTTACCTCTGGCCCAAGAGAGCCCTCGACGAGGAGATTGATGATGATTAGCTCCCGGGAGATGGAGCAAGAGCTTAGTCAGGGCTGTCCGGTGTTTGCCACTACGGTCCGAGAGGTGGAGCGGGACTCCGAGGGTGAGCTCTCACCCGAGGTTGTTCCCATTCTGCAGGAGTATGCTGATGTCTTTCCCGATGAGCTTCCCGAGGGACTCCCACCTATGCGGGATATTCTGCATGCCATCGACCTTGTTCTGGGCTCTTCTTTGCCCAACCTTCCTCATTATCGCATGAGTCCCACGGAGCATGCCGAGCTTAAACGGCAGGTCGATGAGTTAGTGCAGAGAGGGTCTATTCGGGACAGCAAGAGTCCATGTGCTGTACCCGCATTACTCGCCCCGAAGAAGGATGACACGTGGAGAATGTGCATTGATAGTCGTGTCATCAACAAAATCACCGTGAAGTACAGGTTCCCTATTCCCCGCCTTGATGACATGTTGGACATGATGGCAGGTGCCACTATCTTTTCGAAGATTGATCTTAAGAGTGGCTACCATCAGGTGAGGATTAGGCCAGGTGATGAGTGGAAGACCGCATTTAAGACCAAGGACGGTCTATATGAGTGGTTGGTCATGCCTTTTGGGTTGACCAATGCCCCTAGCACTTTCATGTGGCTCATGACTCAGGTCCTTCGACCTTTCATTGGAGTCTTTGTAGTGGTGTATTTTGATGATATCCTTATCTATAGCCGCACCACAGGGGACCACTTAGACCACCTTCGACAGGTCTGTCTACTTCTTCGGCGAGAGCAGCTGTTTGCGAACCCACAGAAGTGTGCCTTCATGACACCTCAGCTTACCTTCTTGGGTTTCATTGTGTCTAGTACGGGCGTCTCTGCCGATCCGGAGAAGGTCCGGGCCATTGTTGAGTGGCCGAAACCCCGTACCGTTCATGATGTCCGCAGCTTTCATGGTCTTGCGACTTTCTATCGTCGCTTCATCCGCGGATATAGCTCCGTCACCGCCCCGATCACGGATTGTATCCGAAAGGCACATTTGTATGGATGAAGGCCGCATCTGCCGCCTTCAAGGACATCAAGGAGTGCATGACCCAGACGCATATCCTTCGATTGTCTGACTTCTCGAAGGTGTTTGAGGTCTCTTGTGATGCGTCGGGTGTTGGGATAGGAGGAGTTTTGAGTCAGGAGTCCCACCCGATCGCATATTTCAGCGAGAAGCTGAATGACGCGAAACTGCTATATTCCACGTATGATAAAGAATTCTACGCAGTTGTTCAGGCTCTTAGGCATTGGAGGCACTATCTTTTACATCAGGAGTTTGTCCTATACTCCGACCACGAAGCATTGAGGTACCTCCATTCGTAAAAGAAGCTTAACTCACGTCACAGTCGTTGGGTCGAGTATCTCCAGCAGTTCACCTTTGTGCTTAAACATAAGGCTGGAGTGGAAAATAAGGTGGCTGATGCCTTGAGTCGGCGAGCATGTTTGCTTACCACCATGAGTGCCGAGGTCATAGGGTTAGAGAAGATGAAGGAGGCCTATGTTGATTGTCCTGACTTCGGTCAGATTTTTACCACTCTCCAGGCCGGACCCTCGAGAGACCTCGATGAGTATGTGCTTTAGGAGGGTTTCCTCTTTCGAGGTAGTAGGCTATGTGTTCCCCGAACTTCGGTTCGAGATTTCTTAGTGTGGGAACTACATGCGGGAGGTCTAGCCGGCCACTTTGGTGGGAACAAGACTATTGAGGCAGTGGAGCATCGATTTTATTGGCCAAGTGATGAGGACATCAAGAGCTTATGGGTTGTATTGTATGTATTGGCTTGTATAGGTGTGTAGTATGGGTTGTATTGGCTTGAAGTGTATGTAATTTTTGATTTCTTTCATTTGGGCCATCCTTGTAAGGCTTAATTAAGCCAATGGGCCACTTTTCTAGGAAGAGTCCATTAATAGGTTTCATGTTTTAGGTCCACTTAAGAGTGCTACTTCATATTGGGTCATTTGGTTTCAAATGGGTCATTAAGGCACTTAAGGCCCAAATGGGGTTCCACTCTCTCATGGGCCATCTAAGTGGGAATGGCCCATGCCTAGCATGAGCTATTAGGTGGCTCTTGGCCCATGAATGGCCTTGGCCCATGAAGGGGGGCGCAAGCTTCTTTGGCCTTATTAGGCTTGGTGGCTTGGTTGGTGTGTATTAGGTGGAGTTTGAATGTAATTAGTCTAAGGTTGAATGGAGATGGTCAAGGTAGATTAAAAAATTGTATTTGGTGTGTTATTCACACCTCATCTCAGCCATTCAATCCCCAACCCTTGATCCAAGGGTCCATATTAGATTTGATTGGAGTCATATATAATGTTGTATTTTCATGAGAAATTCAATGAAAAAATCAGAAAATTTGTGAGTATTCTTGAAGCTTGGTGTGCCCCTCTCTCCTCCCTTGGTGTTCTTCCTTCCCCAACCCCAGATCTAGAGTGGATTCTATCTCCTTCCTCCCCTCTCAACCTCCGGTGATCGTTTGTGCCGCCGCCGCCGCCGTTCGTGCCGCCTTCGAGCTGCCACGGGATCATCTTCAGTTTTCTGTCCTTCTGGATAGAGGTGTGGTTCGTGAATTCTTGAAGCCAGCCACGAGTTCTGATCGACTTGAAATTTTGAGGGTTGGTTCCTATCATCTATCCCTTTCTCCAAAAAAAAATCCAGGTTCAAAAGCCACCGTTTCATATTATTCCCATTTCGTTCAACTCTTAATCTCAGATCTGTTCTGTCACTATCTACAGTGACAGTAGCCTTGAGTTCTCCTCCTTCGACCACCATTTTGATTTTATTTAGAACTCCAAATTTAACTGTGTGTTCTGTCCATCGTCCCCTACCACCACAAGTTTTCTTAAATTTTTATCATCCTTCTACCTATTTTTAAAAATTCATGTTCTACCGGAGCTACAGTACTTTCAGCAAGATCCCAGATCCGACCTTTGTCCACTGAACAAATCACAGAAAATCATAGACAGATCCAAACATGTCCAAACCAAATTTGCAATCTTCCCATCTCAATTTATAACAACTTTGATGAAGAACACATCTTCAAATTCGGACATCCACATCACGGTCAAAGGTAATCAACAGTCAAGTCCTTTGCAGGCCTGAGTCTTCGGTTACTGTACAACAGGAGATTGAAAATTCCATAAGTCAAGATCCGAGCAGATCCAGGACAGATCTTTGGGCCTAGGTTGAAGAAATTCAAGCTAGCTTTCCAACGGCACCAGTCTCGTGTCGATCCGACATCGGGGCTGATCGCAGCGTCCATTCTCACCGGAGCGCGCGCTGCAAAACAGCAACCACCAGTCCGTGGACAGCAAACCCGACGGGTGCCGATCGGAGCCGCCCGACCTCCGGGCGACGTTCCAGCGTGCCGCCAGTCCGGGGATCGCTTCCACCAGTGTCCCCACCACAGTGGTGACACCGGGTCCCACACGGTCCCTCCGGACAGCACGTTGGCCCCACCGTCACTAGTTCGAGTGCTGCCGAAGCTACGCAGAAAGCCGCCCGTCAACCTGTATTCGGTCCTCCCGGGCCCCGTTGTGTCGCCCTTTACCTCCCTGCGTGGAGTGGGCATATTTCCATTGCTGTACTATTCATGTATTAACCGTCCCGGGAGCACGAGTTCGGCCGGGCCCGTCGTCCCCACGCCGAGTACGTGGAGGTATCGTCTTCGCTCCTACACTTGGCATTTCGCTTATTTCATATATGCTTGCTTATGCCACTGCTAGAGAGCATGTTTTAGGACCTAGCTTGCTATAATCTCATATCACCGCTGCTGCGAGAGAGTGAGCGAGACCGTCCCGTGACCCGATCTGGGCACGAAAGTGCGAGCCGACCACCCTAGCTCTTGCCGGTTTCTCAACCGTGCACGTCCGACGCTTCCCTCGTTAAGGGACGATCGTGAGCTTGTCGTGTCCGTGGTCCCGTCCCGCATCAATTTGGTATCAGAGAAAGTTGAGTCTAGGGTGTCAAAAAGAAAAAAAAAGAGAGTGTCATTTACGTCTAGTCATTAGTCGGTCTAAGTCGTGTTTATGGTCATCATATTTTAAAACACAAAAAAAAGTGTCTTTTTGCATTTACATCCCTTTACTCAGTATATCAAAAGGTGTTGTCCGAACGTTAGGCTACGCCTCTCGGGAAGGTCGCACACTTGCGCGAGTGACCTTCGGGTCGATTACCTCCGCCGCATACCGCGTTTTGGTTAAGTCTAGGCGCATCATTTTGCATCAGTGTGTTTTGCTTTAGTCGGCGTCTTCTAGTCGGTGTGTTTGCATGCCCACTCGTCGGGGTACTCAGTACTCACCCCCACCACCACCTATGGCCAACCCACGGGATACCTCGGGAGACTTCCACTCCCTACAAGAGGCGATGATGGCCATTATGACTAGGTTGGACCAATCCGATGCTAACTTTTGGACTTTCTCCGATAATATGGATGGTCGCCTTAGAGCCATGGAGGGGCGCTTGGAGACCTCCGACAGGTCGGTCCAAGACCTCGTTGGGCGGTTAGATAGGATGTCACACGGGGACCCTCCAGGGGCAGCCCAAGGCCCACCCGCACCTCCTCCCGCGGTGGCCCAAGTCCAACCCGCTCCCATGGCCCAAGTCCAGGCCGCTCCCGCGGCCCAAAACCAGCCACCACAGGCTCCTCCACCCGCCCTTCCTCGGGTTCCCCAACTACCGCACCGTGACCTTGGTCTCGAGGACTATGGTTCCGACAATGCCTATGAGGGATATGGTCAACACCGTCGTGGTTTTCATCCACAACGAGATGAGGATGATGATCGGGTCCTTAAGACCGTGCGAGCGGACCCTCCCGCTTTTTACGGGTCTTTGGATCCGAAAGTCTACCTAGATTGGGAGTTCGGCATGGACCGTTACTTTGAGTGGTATGATATGTCGGAGCGTCGAAGGGTCCGATTCGCCACCATGAAACTCATGGGGCAGGCACAAACCTATTGGAAGAATGTGGAGATCCTGCTACTTCAACGGCTAGAACCCCCGATCGACACATGGGCCGAGATGAAGAATAAACTTCGGCAAAAGTACCTTCCTCCCACATACCGCCAGCGACTCATCGATAGATGGCAAAGTCTTAGCCAGGGAGACCGGTCCGTCTCCGAATACATCACGGAGTTTGATGAGTACTTTCTACGATGTGGTGTCACGGAGGAGAGTACCATGCCCGTGTCCCGCTTTCGACGTGATTTGCGGCCACACTACCAGTATGAGCTTTTCCGCCGTAATGCCAAGACGTTGGAAGAGGCATACCAGGTTGCTCTCGAGATGGAGCAATTTGAGGGAGAGTTCGAGTCTAGCCATCGGTTGGGCCCCACCCCTCTCCGTAGTGCGGAGCCTCGTCACTCCATAGGCCCGCATCAGCGGCCTCCCATGGCTCGACCTCAGGAGTCCACCCGTCAGGAGCACTTCGCTCCACGGCCTCGTCCTCCTCCACCCCGAGATCTATTTCCACCCCAACCACCGGCACCCATTGCCCGTTCCCCGGCTCCTATAGCCCGTCCTCTGGCACCGGCACCCCCTCCACTATTGTCCAAAGCACCTACATCTCCCCCATTACTGCCTACACCCCCTACCCGACGGGATGATAAGGGTAAGGCCCCTTTTATAGGAGAGAGTAGTCGGTCGAGAGTGCAGTGTTTCCACTGTCATGGGTTTGGCCACATTGCCAGCGAGTGTCCCGCTCGCACCACCCTAGCCTTAGGTGTTGGAGGATCCGTACCTCCCGAGCTTGAGTGTGTTGATTACGAGGCCGATGAGGCACTAGCCGAGGAGTACTATGCCTTGGGAGGGGAAGAGCAGGACGGCTCTCCTGCCGCCCAGGATGCAGCCACCTAGTGGGCTTGATGCTACCACCTTCGTCTACAGTCATGCATAAGTCAGTGTGTTTTCCATGTGTGGTTTGTTTTGAGTGGTGTGTTTTGAGTCGATTGTTTGTGTGGTTTGCATACGTGTGTTAGTGCATAAGTGAGTCTGCATGTGTCTTGTGCAAGCTCGTTGTCGTTCTCTTGTGAGTGTGAAGCGAGTCGACTCACTGATGAGTATGGGATCGGATCTACTTCTATACCCGGATCAGTCACTTATAGGGACTCAGCGGTGATTCCTAGTGAGTCTTCGAGCTGCTTCCTTCCCTTTGAGAGTGCCCCACCCGGAGTGTCCACCTCTAGCCCATGGCAGCTTGCGCATATCGAGTATATATGGAATGAGCAGGTGACGATCACTTGGAGTGGAGCGTACCCACGTTACTTGGCACGGTGACGGATCCGCCGGAGTACTCGAGCATCCATACCCCTACTCGACGGGGTCGAGTTCCTCCCACCCGGGGAGAATTGATGAGGACATCAAGAGCTTATGGGTTGTATTGTATGTATTGGCTTGTATAGGTGTGTAGTATGGGTTGTATTGGCTTGAAGTGTATGTAATTTTTGATTTCTTTCATTTGGGCCATCTTGTAAGGCTTAATTAAGCCAATGGGCCACTTTTCTAGGAAGAGTCCATTAATAGGTTTCATGTTTTAGGTCCACTTAAGAGTGCTACTTCATATTGGGTCATTTGGTTTCAAATGGGTCATTAAGGCACTTAAGGCCCAAATGGGGTTCCACTCTCTCATGGGCCATCTAAGTGGGAATGGCCATGCCTAGCATGAGCTATTAGGTGGCTCTTGGCCCATGAATGGCCTTGGCCCATGAAGGGGGGCGCAAGCTTCTTTGGCCTTATTAGGCTTGGTGGCTTGGTTGGTGTGTATTAGGTGGAGTTTGAATGTAATTAGTCTAAGGTTGAATGGAGATGGTCAAGGTAGATTAAAAAATTGTATTTGGTGTGTTATTCACACCTCATCTCAGCCATTCAATCCCCAACCCTTTATCCAAGGGTCCATATTAGATTTGATTGGAGTCATATATAATGTTGTATTTTCATGAGAAATTCAATGAAAAATCAGAAAATTTGTGAGTGTTCTTGAAGCTTGGTGCGCCCCTCTCTCCTCCCTTGGTGTTCTTCCTTCCCCAACCCCAGATCTAGAGTGGATTCTATCTCCTTCCTCCCCTCTCAACCTCCGGTGATCGTTTGTGCCGCCGCCGCCGCCGTTCGTGCCGCCTTCGAGCCGCCACGGGATCATCTTCGGTTTTCTGTCCTACTAGATAGAGGTGTGGTTCGTGAATTCCTGAAGCCAACCACGAGTTCTGATCGACTTGAAATTTTGAGGGTTGGTTCCTATCTTCTATCCCTTTCTCCAAAAAAAACTCCAGGTTCAAAATCCACCGTTTCGTATTTTTCCCATTTCGTTGAACTCTCAATCTCAGATCTGTTCTGTCACTGTCTACAGTGACAGTAGCCCTGAGTTCTCCTCCTTCGACCACCCTTTTGATTTTCTTTAGACCTCCCAATTTAACGGTTTGTTCTGTCTATCGTCCCCTACCACCACAATTTTTCTTAAATTTTTATCGTCCTTCTACCTATTTTTAAAAATTCATGTTCTACCGGAGCTATAGTACTTTCAGCCAGATCCCAGATCCGACCTTTGTCCACTGAACAAATCACAGAAAATCATAGACACATCCAAACATGTCCAAACTAATTTTCCATCTTCCCATCTTAATTTCTAACAACTTTTATGAAGAACACATTTTCGAATTCGGACATCCACATCACGGTCAAAGGCAATCAACAGTCAAGTCCTCTGTAGGCCTGAGTCTTCGGTTACTGTACAACAGAGATTGAAACTTCCATAAGTCAAGATCCGAGCAGATCCAGGCTTGATCTTTTGGCCTAGGTTGAAGAACTTCAAGCTAGCTTTCCAACGGCGCCAGTCTCGTGTCGATCCGACATCGGGGCTGATCGCAGCGTCCATTCTCGCCGGAGCGCGCGCTGCAAAACAGCAACCACCAGTCCGTGGACAGCAAACCCGACGGGTGCCGATCGGAGCCGCCCGACCTCCGGGCGACGTTCCAGCGTGCCGCCAGTCTGGGGATCGCTTCCACCAGTGTCCCCACCACAGTGGTGACACCGGGTCCCACACGGTCCCTCCGGACAGCACGTGGGCCCCACCGTCACTAGTTCAAGTGCTGCCGAAGCTACGCGGAAAGCCGCCCGTCAACCCGTATTCGGTCCTCCCGGGCCCCGTTGTGTCACCCTTTACCTCCCTGCGTGGAGTGGGCATATTTCCATTGCTGTACTATTCATGTATCAACCGTCCCGGGAGCACGAGTTCGGCCGGGCCCGTCGTCCCCACGCCGAGTGCGTGGAGGTATCGTCTTCGCTCCTACACTTGGCATTTCACTTATTTCATATATGCTTGCTTATGCCACTGCTAAAGAGCATGTTTTAGGACCTAGCTTGCTATAATTTCATATCACCGCTGCTGCGAGAGAGTGAGCGAGACCGTCCCGTGACCCGATCCGGGCACGAAAGTGCGAGCCGACCACCCTAGCTCTTGCCGGTTTCTCAACCGTGCACGTCCGACGCTTCCCTCGTTAAGGGACGATCGCGAGCTTGTCGTGTCCGTGGTCCCGTCCCGCATCAAAGGAGGCCTATGTTGATTGTCCTGACTTCGGTCAGATTTTTACCACTCTCTAGGCCGGACCCTCGGGAGACCTTGATGAGTATGTGCTTCAGGAGGGTTACCTCTTTCGAGGTAGCAGGCTAGTGTTCCCCGAACTTCGGTTCGAGATTTCTTAGTGTGGGAACTACATGCGGGAGGTCTAGCCGGCCACTTTGGTCGGAACAAGACTATTGAGGCAGTGGAGCATCGATTTTATTGGCCGAGCTTGAAGTGGGATGTTGCTAACATCGTGGCTCAGTGCCGTACCTATGCTACAGCCAAGATGAAGAAGCAAAGCTCCGGCCTTTATACGCCTCTTCCCGTGCCTGATGCCCCGTGGCAGGATGTTAGCATGGACTTTGTTTTGGGATTGCCACGTACCTATAGGAAGCATGATTCGGTCTATGTGGTGGTGGACCGTTTCTCGAAGATGGCCCTCTTTATTCCTTGCTCGAAGACTTTGGATGCTTCGAGGGTAGCCCACCTTTTCCTTACGCATGTGGTGTGCAAGTTCGAGTTGCCTCGCACTATAGTGTCTGACTGTGATGTTAGATTCACTTCCTACTTTTGGAAGACACTATGGCATATGATGGGTACGCACCTCAAGTTTTCCACTGCATATCATCCCCAGACAGATGGTCAGACCGAGGTGGTCAATAGGAGTCTGGGAGACCTTTTCAGGTGTCTTGTTAGGGACCGCATTGGGGATTGGGATCTCATTCTACCCATGGCCGAGTTTGCATATAATGATTCGGTGAATAGGTCTACCGGCATGAGTCCATTTGAGATTGTCACAGGTCGTAGGCCTAGGAAACCCGTTGACCTTGTCCCCATGACTATCCATGCTAGAGTGTCGGAGTCGGTCGAGTCGTTTGCTAGGCATGTTAGGAGTTTGCATGACGACATCCGTCGTCACATTGAGGCCAGCAATGCACGTTACAAGGAGTTAGCCGATGGCCACCGACACCATCGAGAGTTCCAAGAGGGCGAATATGTCATGATCAGGGTAAGACCTGAACGGTTTCCCTCTGGAACCGTTAAGAAGTTGCAAGCTCGTGGAGCCGGTCCATTCAGAGTGTTGAAACGCGTTGGATCCAATGCGTACATTGTGGACTTGCCCGAGGAATACGGTATAACTTCTATTTTCAATGTATCGGATATAGTTGCATATAGGGACCCAGCGGTGATCCCTAGTGAGCCTTTCGAGCCATCTCCTCCCCTTGTGAGTGACCCCACACCTGAGTGTCCACCTCCAGCCCCGTTGTCACAGCAGCGTGAGCATATAGATCATATACTGGATGAGCAGGTGACAGTTACCAGGAGTGGATCCTACCCGCGCTACCTAGTGTGATGGAGAGGACGGCCTGCTATCGAGGACACATGGATCACGCATGGTGAGTTGCAGCGGATCGATCCGGACCCTCTGGAGCGATACAGGAGCGATGCAGACCCTTACTCGATAGTGTCGAGTTTCTCCCACCCGGGGAGAATTGGTGCGGACACCCGAGCAGCTGAGCGGCGCGACACGCCGAGCCACCGGTACCGCACACGGAGCACGACTCGAGCCACCTCAGCGTCCATCTGGCTCGGAGATAGCCTGGAGACTCCGCCTTGAGCCTCCCCATTAATCATATTTAGTTAAACTTTATTTGTGTGTAATTTGTGTTTATTTCATTGTATTCAGTTTACTATTTTGATTGTAAGAGGGGCTTATGTACAATTTGGACCCCGTGGGCCCCACGGGCCCCCAGGCCCCATCCCATTGATCCACCTCAGCCCATAGGCCCCATGTGGGATCAGTCAACATGTCAAATGGAGGCATCTAGAAGTTTGAATGGTAAAAGACACATGGGAGACAAGTGGACTTCAAAGTCCAAGGTGGCTACCAACTTGTCCCCCCCCTTGCCACCATAGTCAATAGGCCGCCCCCCCTTTGTTTTTTTTATATAATTTTTGTGTGATGTTCACATCTCATCCCAGCCCTCCATCCCCTTCCCCTAGATCCAATGGTGGATAATAGATGTGAGATGTAACACATAAATACTTGTATTTTCCCATTTTGAGGGATTAATGCCATTTGAATCAAACTAATTCTAAGAGCAAGGGCTGGTACGCCCCCCTCCTCTCTCCTCCCTCTCCCCCTTGCAGCTGTGAAGGTTGATTCTTGGTGGTGTGACTCCACCCTATCAGTTCCGGTCGCCGCCGCCGTCGCCACGAGCCGCCACTGCACCGCCATCGCCATCAACGGAGTTCTGCCTGCGTAGTACAATAGCAGCTTGCTCGAAATTCACAGGTCTTCCCTGAGCTCATTTGGCTACCAAATTTGGAAGAGTTGTTCCTGGGATGTTCCTCTCCACTCACAAAAATCAGGCCAGCATTCAGATCACGTTTCCTATTTTTTGATTTTCGTCCACTCTTCCATTTCGGTTCTGCCAGAGTTCTATCCAGGTTCACCTCCATCCTGAGTTTCATGTCTTATATCCACTTTTTGATTTCTGTTAGTTCGCCCAATTTTATTGGGGGTTCCATCCATCCACCCATTCATCCATAATTTTTCTCAATTTTTGATTCGTCCATCTCATATTTTCTAAAAATCATTCTCAGACCCATCTACAGTTCTGTCCACCTGTTCCCAGATCCGACCACCAGTCACCCTAAAAATCATAAAAAATCGGAGCCACCTCCAAATCCAATTCTAAAAATAGTCTCAGTTCCGTGGTTTAATTCCCTACAACGTGTAAGAAGAGCTCAAGAGCTGAATCAGAGGTTTACTAGGCGGTCAACGGTGGTTCTCAGACAAGTGCCCTATAGATCTGAGATTTCGATTACTGTACAACAGGGACTTATAAATTTAATAAAGTTCTGATACGACCAGATCCAGAAGATCTCTCTGGGTCTAGATTGAAGCATTTGAAGAGAGCTTTCCACCGATAGCTCATGCGTCCCGATCCGATGTCGAAATTGATCGCAGCGGCCGTTTTTTCCGGAGCACGCGCCGGAAGACAGCAACCAAAATCTGTGGGTTATTAGTTCAAGAGTTGGGAATCGGGGCCGATCGACCCCCGATCGGTGTTCCCGGCCGACCGCCGCCCGTGGAGGCACGCCACCAGAGGTCCCCATCATAGTGGGTCCCACCCCCGCAGATCCGGAGGACAGCGCCGTCCGTGGGCCCGCTGGCCCGTAGAAGCTACCGTTCGGAAAGCACGAAAACGCGGAGTTCGGCACCGCCGGGCGACATCAAGATGTTGCCCGTCAACCCGAGTTGCGTGATTCCCGGACCCCACATGCGACCTTTTACCTCCCTGCGTGGAGTGGGTGGACTTAGTGTATTACTGTAATCATTGTTAACCGGGAGTCCGTAATTCGGCCGGGGTTATCTTCGCCACACCGGGTGCGTGGAGGTAATGGTCTTAACTCCTTGGCGTTACATTGTTTAGCTAGTATACGGTCTTAGGCCGCTGCCGAGAGTGTAGGTACTAGCCCGTGTGTCCATGTCACCACTGTGAGAGTGAGAGTGACCCGTCCCGCGACTCGATCCGAGTCCGGAAGTTGAGTCGGACTACCCTTGACCTCGACCGGTTCCTTAACCGCGCACGGTCCGCGCGTTCCCTCTCTTGGGACGATGAGTGAGCTTCCACTTCTGTTAGCGACGTTTCACCACTAGGAGCTCGTAGTGTCGGGCTTAGTGTCTCCCTGGTGTGTGTTACTGGTCGCGTCCACATCTAGAGTCTGAGGTCCACCCCACGTAGAGTCGCCTCCCGTGTCCGTCCCGCATCACCGAGCTTGGGTGGCTGTGCCCGTTGAACATAACGGATATGCCCCCATGCGTCGTTGTGTTATAACGCGCCTGTCTCTGGCCATCGTTTGTTGTTTTGTGCTGGGTTGAGGGTGGCTGGGCACATTGATAGTAACGCGCCTTCCCCTGCGCGTCGTTTGGCTCTGACGCGTCTCCCTTGCCGCGTTGTTTGTTTGTAACGTGCCTGGCGTTGCGCGTTACTTCGCTTTGGTTGTGGGTGGCCGTGCACGTTGTGAATAACACGCCTGCTCCCGTGCGTTGTTTGGCTGTAACGCACTTAGTCTAGTGCGTTACTTGGCTCGTGCGTGTTTTGAGTCTTAGAGTTGGTTAAGGTGGTGTGAGCGACGGCCTATCGTCCGACCATCGTTTGGTGAGTAACGGCCCTGGTCTAGACCGTCACATGCTAGTAGCGGTCTAGGGGTGGCGCGTTACATGCCTTGTGCTCCGTTTTCCGTGATTTCGGTTTTAGCTTGTCTTGGCTTGTCCTAGTGGTTTGCCGTTATCCCGTGGATGTTTCTTGACGTCCTATGAGGGCTAAGACTACGTTGTAAGGTGGCCAGGAGTCTTCTTACTTGCGGTAGGATTGTCTATCCTACTTTTTTCTTGTGCATTGCTGGGTTCAGGTCAACCCGGTGTGACCCAGTGGTTGACGTGTGACCTTGTGTGTGTGTGTCTCGGTGGTTGTGTCCGGCTCGAGACACTGCTTCTGGATGCCCTAAGGTGTTGTTCTACCTCGGTTTGTGTGTCCAGACGTGTCTGAGGGTTCTTGGTGTTTCCCTCATGTCTCTGTGTGTTGTTTTTTTTGCGGAGTGTCGTTTTCTTGTGTGGCTTAGGATTAGACCGATTGGCGGCTTGTTCCGCTGTTCGTGACGATCTTGCCTTTGAGTCGTTCGACTCGGGATCGCTACGTTGTAGGTCTAGTTGCCTTGTCCTGAGTCGGTTGGCGGTTGTTTAGCTGCCATGGTGCTTTGTGGTGCACGAGACGGGTCTTTCTTTACTGACTGTGCTTTAGCACCTGTGTTTCGGAGTCTGTGCCTTGTGAGCCTCCACTAGTTGTAGCTCTAGGCTTTTGCCGACCCACCAGGAGTGGTGGAGGGGTTTTCCTGTTACATTTGGTATGTACGGTTCTTAAGCTAGTTTCGTAGCCCCGGCCAGCGGTAGCGTCCTACCGAGGGGAATACTAGCTAGAGGCCTGGTCTAGGTAGTGTTCAGTGTGTGCACACGTGGTCAGGGACTGGGGACTTGCGCCGATGGGCGTGGCCCTGACTAGTCACTCGTAGTTGGTGCTGCAGTCCTGTGCTGTGGTACCATGTTTCCTTGGAACTGTGGTTCCTCGGACCTGGTTCTTGGTGTGTCTTGTTCTTGAATGGACATGACACTTGTGGCGCAGTGTAAGTCGTCAGTGGACGCTTCTGGCTGTTCTTCTGGGAGGAGGGTGCTCCTGTCACTCGGTGCTGTGACTCTCGCGTTTTCTTGTGCGTTGTGACCTTTGCGAGTTGCCCTCTCGTGGCCGTACTCGAGGTCAGTGTTCTGTCGTTGGCATGACATTCTCGTCATGCATGGGGCTACGTGCACGACGTCTCCTGTCGTGTTTTGTCTATGTTTTCGGCGTCAGCGTCTGCCTTCGCCTTTCTTTTGGTTGACGGATTGGGTTACCCTACTGCGCGAGTTTGGGGTTGACCGTCTGTTGCCGTTTGGAGTAGCTTAGGGTGCCGAGTTCTCCTTGGTGGCCGTTGTTCCATGTTTTACGGCCTCGCTCTTCTTTGTTATTGAGCTCCCCTCTCCTGCCTGTTCCCTACTCCTGCTGTACCTGTTCTGTTTACAGCTTTGTAGTGTAGCTTTTTCCTGCTTTGCTGCACCTGCCGTTTTTATTGTTGCTTCCGTTGCTTTGTGCGTTTTCCAGTGGGGATCTGCGTGACCCCTACTGAGTTTCTGTTGAGACTCACCCCTACTTTTCAGGTGGGTTTCGCCGTCTGCCTCTGCTGTCCTTGGTGGAGCGCGTTCGCTGTAGCTGCCAACTGTACCTACGTCGGGCTTCCCCCGACTTCTGTGTACGTTTCTTTTCTGTCGGACTGTACTGTGATAGACTTGTTGTCTTTCCTTTGGGTTGGACTCTGGTGTATAATTGTAAATTTGAATGTTTAATGAAAATGTAATTTTATTTCGGCTACTTTAGCAACCCAATATATTGAAATTTAATTGCTTAATGCTATATCTGCTGGCTTCAATGTATTCCACACACTCCTTTTTCCCTTCGGCGCTTTCCCGCGCTCGGGAGGCCTCGCGGGTCCCATGTGGTATCACGTGTATTCGGTATTTATACCGGGTGCACCGGGTATCCGGAATCCGGGTCGCTATAGGTGGTATCGGAGCAGTGTTCTGAGATGTTCAGAGTTTCTTTTCTGAGCTATCAGAGCATTGTCGTGTGAAATACATGTAAATCTAGATATACAGTTACCAGAGTCCTTAAGGTCCAGTACAGTCTCTTGCTGGCGTAGGTGTTACGATGGTTTATCGCGGTACTTTTTGCGCGTGGTCTTGTACGTGCTTGGTTGGCACTGTGCGAGATGATTTTTGCTCTCGTCTGGGTTTGACGAGTGTAGATCGTGAAAAATCCACTCATGTGAGAGAGCAAAAATATAAGAAATATAATGATGGGAGATGATAATAAAGACGAAGAAAGCACGTGGTGCTACTAAGGAGAGTGATCGCCAGAGGGGTTACCTCAATAATAAAGAAAAATGATCACAAATACCTGGTGAAAAGTGGGATGCGGGATGAATTTAGGTTCCTCCTCCTCCTTCTATCGGCCGGCCGACGAAGGGGGTTTTCCTTGTTGATTACCCTTGCACAAAGACAAAACAAACAAGTAAATAAAGTGAATCAGCCAAGAGTGAGTAGTGTCAATCCAAATAAAGAGTATGATGATGAAAGAAGAACATAACATGCGCACCTCTCTTTTTTTGTTTTAAGACCCCTAGAGAATTAGGGAAAGAAGAGGAGATGCAAAAGCTAAACTAATGCAAGAAGAAAATATGATGATCGATGGTGATGATATGATGAAAACAAACAAATAAAAGAAGATAGCCTCCTGCTGTTCCTGTAAACAGTAAAGGGGAAGACCACGTTGGAACAGTTCTACTGTAACAGGAAGCAGAACAGAGGAACAACCCTTAAGAGATCACACAAGAGGAGGAAGACGATCGTGTGCAAAAGAGAACCAGCTTCCAACCGTGTATCTTTGTATTCTCTGTGACCTCTCTCTCGTTTGTCTCTGTGGGTAACCTCTGCATCTGTATCCTTTGCTCTGTATCTGTGGGTAACCTCTCGCAAGATCGATCAAAGCAACCTTTTATAGGGTTCCAAACAGATAATCACAAATTTAGGAAGATAGGAATAGGCAATGATCATCAAGGGCAAGGACTCTAGTCCCCATATCGAGCAAGGTGACCATTGGAGGCAGGGAACTCTTCAGGAAAGGCACACTCAAACATGACACCAAAGGGTGAAACACGACCTATGAAAGGGCGTCAATTCAGAATTGACGACCTACCTCAAGGCGTTAATCAAAAACACGACCTGGTCAAAGGCGTTTCTTCCTAGATTTAATTTGGTAATAAAAACCTTCTTATTTGAAAATTGTAAAAAGGCGCCTGAAGCAAAGGCGTTAACTGAAAACACGCCCTGAGGAAGGACGTTAATTTATAATTGCAATTTTAATTTGAAACCGGATAATACCAGGAATTGACGCCCAAATTCGTGGTCGTCCTTTCTTTAGAACGCGCCTCAAGAAAGGCCGTCAATTAAATAACGCCCCCAATGAAGTCGTGAATCACAAAAATGTAAGAAAAATGCGTAAAAACACACAAAATTTAGAAAAACTCTATATTATGGAAATATTGAAGTTCACTTGGGGTATTAATATAGTGACATGAGATTTGATCATCGAAGCGTCAATTTGAGCGTGTCTACAGCTGCCCCGCCTTGGCGTCTGTTTTGCAAGGGAGTGAGACGGAATGGAGAGAAAGTGCAACAAGTGGAATGAAGTGGAATGAACTAATAAGTAGACGCCAAGGTGTGATGTGACACGCCTCAGACACTAAGAATTGGAAATCTTTCCAAGACTCAAAATGAAACAACTCCGGATAGTTCCAAAGAAGCATCGATTTGCTAGATAAAGGAGATTAAACTAAGTAAATAAAATATGCACGTGGGCATGACAGGGAGACACCATTGGAGAGCGATTACCAGCCAATGTGGACGTGCTGCAACCAAGGTGGATTTGTAGAAAAATAAAGGGAATTGAGATGAAGATCCAACAAAGGGACATTTTCAAGGAACTAGCCTGAGCGGCTTCAAAGAGAATGAAGTACTTGATTTGGAGTGGAATATCTCCTGTCAACTCAATCAAGAGCGAGTGACCTTCATTATTGCCATAATATGATGATTTTCATCATGAAACTCAAAATCCTACATGATGCATGCTGGGCTAAAAAGAAAAATTAAAACAAACTAAAAATAAAAAATAATCAAGGATAATATTACTAAGCCATCTAGATTCAGTCAAGAATCCAAATCTCTGAGCTGACACCAAGCCGAAGCCCGTTTGCCCATGCATCAACTCAGAAAGTGGAACCATCGTCCCAAACATTTAATGACTCAACGGCCTATCCGTGTGATCAAAACTCTCTTGGAATTATCACCATTTTTGATGAAGGGGAACTCAAATTCCAGGTTCATCAGAACCACAAGGTCCTTGATATGCTATAATAATGTAAAATACCATATAATAGCAATGCTTACAGGAAAGGAATACAGAACGGAATGATGTTACTCCACGAGTGATCCAAACATCTCAAAACATGCACTCTTCTGCAGTGGAAAACTCATTAGCCCTCATAAAAATGATCAGAAATAATCCTCAAGATATGATCATAAGTGCTTAATTAAAAAGCAATTCCAACCAAAGAATAGCACTTAAGTTCATTAAGCATATAGAGGAGTCAAATATATGAGCAAATAAAATCACGACTGGAGGGAATGGCGTCAAAAGCATGAAAGGCGCCTGACATCAGGGCGTCAAAATACAAAACACGTCTTTCACAGAGGCGTTAAATACACCGAGCGTTCAAGAAGAAGACGACCCACTCAAGGGCGTGAAATAAAACACGACCTCTGTCAGGTCGTCAATTTCAACAATTGACGCCCCAACAGAAGACGTTAATTATCAACACGCTTCCGTTTCCAACTCGAAAGTTAAACCCAGTCCTAATGGCCATCAACCTTCCAACTCCGAACAACCTTAAGCCCCTCCAGACTTCTATAAAAGGAGGGAACTTCCTCAGATTAATCAAAGCAATTCATCAAATCTCTGTTTCTTCTGCTTCTGCTACTGCTCATGTTCTTCTGCAGGCACTACAATCGCTCAACTCCTCCTGCATACCAAAGATGGAGAGAGCCATTAAAAGATCCAAAACTTCTATTCCCAGGCTTACTGAAATCAATGGGCACATAAGCAACCGGATTGCCATGAATCAGGTAAAGATTGATTCTCTGTTCCTTCTTTTATATCTTCCCCGAACTACTGCTCTTTCAAACTGCTTCTTCATATTTCTTCTGTATGCTCATGTTTGTCTCTATTTTTTTATTTTCCTTCTTCCTCAGGACTACCCAAATGTCCCAGGTGCTAGGAGATTCACAAAGATTAAGTGGCTGCCTCTTCTCCTCTCCAAATTCTCTTCAGATATGAGGGTTTACTTAGCAAGATGGCACCTTCTAGGTCTAGTTACCCATGCCAAACATCATGATCAGATTCACCTTGATTGGGCTGCCATAGGGGCTCTAATTGAAACATGGCACCCTTCCACTCACACATTCCTTTTCTCAACTTTTGAAGCCACTATCTTATTAGAGGAATTGGAGATGATCTTAGGCTTAAAGAGAATGAAGCCAGGAGATGAGGAAAAGATGGCCATCATGCCAAAACCAATTTCTTCTCATGAGCTATTAACCAATTTAATTCCCAGCCCAAACTTAGTGAACCAAATCAAAGCTACCAAGGGAATTAACCTCCTAAAGCTTGCTTCGTGGGTATACAAGAGATCTGATCAAGCTAAAGAAGAGGAAGAGATAGAGCGTGTAGCAAAGGCCTTCGTGGTGTGTTTGGCAGGAGCGATCTTATTCCCATCCACGGAGGACTTTTTAGAGGAGGCCCAATTAAGCGCCGTGGCAAGCCTATGGGAAGGAGAGAGAGCGGGACCGGCTATTCTAGCCTATCTATATAGTGGGCTCACCTCGGCGGCAATGGGGAGACCAATCTATGGATGCATGCTAGCACTCTCAAGTTGGGTAGACCTTCACTTCAAGTTCGATCCATGCGAGGAGACCCAACAACCCTCAAGAATCTTCTCAAAAAGTCCACTCTCTTATATGACCGGTTCATTAGGGATAAGCAACAGGGTGATGAACCGGATACCTCAAATCAAGAAGAGAGCGGGATGGAGGGAACACCTCAAAGTGATACCAAAGAACCTCTTCACTTGCGCCCCGGGAATACTCAAGCTTCAAGAACTCCGTGCAAGATTCTCTCCCGGGACGGATCTTCGACTCATAGGCGCTTCGGATTTTGTGCTATACAACTCACACTGGTGCCTTCCTCAACTCGGGCTTCCACGGCGAATATTCGAAGATCCATCTCATCTCCCACCTATCAAGACAAGGGACCTCGGCAGCAATGAGGATGGAGAAGAGTGCACAACAATCCAAGCTCTGTGGAAAATCAACAAGACACACCAACCTGTGGAAAGCTTGGAAGAAGACAGAGATCAGTGGAAGTCTTATGTAATAGCTTTGAGAAACTTGAGGCCCAAAATGGCTCATTGAATGCAATGTAATCTTTCTTTCTAATAAACCAATAATATTTTTCTGATTGAGCCATATTACTGCGTTTCTAATCAAATCTCCCAAAAACCTGTGATCCTGTTGCAAATAACGACTCAAGCAATGTCGTTAATTATTAAAGTGACGCCTCAGCACAGGTCGTCTTCAATGATTCAGCTCTCCAATTTGACGCCTTCACAAATGGGCGTTAAATAAAAAATGACTTAAGCCAGGGCGTTAATTGATTCAAATTCCCAAAATATATTCGTTGAAATTTCAAAAGTAACGCCTTAAGTAAAGTCACGTTTCACAAAGGTAACGCCTCAAGCCTAGTCGTTACTCAGAAACAGTAATCATCACTCCTCTCACATCAATCAAACCTCATTGAATGCGTCTGACGACGTTTATCATTCCCCATGCAAAAACAAAATAACGCCTCAGATAGCGTCGTCCATTGTCAAGAAACGCCCATGGTTTCAGTCGTTAATTCCATAAGACACGGCCTTCCTTAAGTCGTTAATTCTTTTTGACCGTTCGACTTTTCTTTCCCTCCTTTCTTCTTCTTCCTTCGTCCTCTTTCCCTCTTTCTCTGTAAAACCCTAACTGAAGAACTCCATCCCCCATCTTCTCTCTCTCAACCCCTCTCTCATCCTAGCCCTAAGCTATGGCAGGCGGAGGCCTTAAGCGACAACGGGTAGCTGCCCCCGAGGTCGTTGACTTGGAGGGCGAGCCCACCCACGCCGGTGAAGAACATGCCGTGGAGGACGAGAAGAAGATGACGAGAGAGCAGCAAACGAGGGAGATGAGGATGATACTGGTGGCGAAGAAGAAGGAGAAGAAGGCGAAGGCAGTGAGGAAGAAGGTGGTGAAGAAGGAGAAGGAGGAGAGGAAGAGCCACCGCCCACGGCGGCGGCCGCTCCTCGTCACGGCCAGCTGCGGCGCCCCCGTCAGCCACGGCCCCAACCTACTGGACCAAAGCACCAGAAGGTAAGCCCCCGAACCATTTTCCATTTTTTTTTGCAATTTATTTTTTTTATTTTTCAGCTTTTCCATAGCCCTCGCTGTAAAAACCCTGCAACTCAGAAAAGAGACGCCCCCAGTGGGGGCGTGATTTAACATAGAGACGCCCACCCATGGGTCGTTAATTTCCTGCAAAATAATTAACTCCATGAAAACACGCCCTGCGGCATGTCGTCCATTTAAATTTTCATTTTTCGTACATCAATCATGCTATTAATTGCCATGCTTTTTCAATTATTTTGAATATCTGCCATGATGATTTATTTTGCATGATTTTTTTTTTCAAAACTTTGGAGAACAACGCCCCCCACCGGGGCGTCAATTCAACAGAAGACGACCACGGGTGTGGTCGTCAATTCAATTAATTCCAAATTTACCCAAAACCCATTTTGAAAAGACGTCCCATACAGGGGCGTGAGTCAACCAAAAGATGACCTAGGCCAGGTCGTCAATTGAAAAATCTTAGGAAATTAGAAATCAACACCAAACCCACGCCCCCCACAGGGGCGTCTCTTAGATAAAGAATGACCTAGGTTAGGTCGTTAATTCAATGAATGCATAGGCCACTTAGAAACCACGCCCCCTTCAGAGACGCCACTGAATCAAGCCACGACCCAAGGGGAGTCGTTAATTAAATCAAACATCAAAATCTCAGCCAAGGCAAATAAGTGCAATTCATCGTGATCAATAAGCCAAAAATTCTTTCTTTATGCATGCAGGGGTTGATAAGGACGCGCATCTCCTGGGTCATGGTCCGAGCAGCATACCACGGCCTCCCTGAGTTTCAGCGAGTGAGGGTAGATGTCATGGGGTTCGGGGCCTTCCTTAGCATTGAGCCAGTTAGACCCGACCTACCACTTATTCAGGTTCTGAGGGAGCGTTGGGATAGGTCTAGCCGGGCATTCCTCATGCCCTGGGGTCACATGGTTCCTAGCCTAGAGGACGTGGCTAGGATCACCGGGCTGAGGGTAGATGGTGAGGCTGTGAGCGGGATCACCTACCCAGACTACAGTGAGCTTACCCAGAGACTGCTGGGGTTAGAGATGGTCTATGAGACACCCAGCGAGTGTAGGACTATCTTTCGCACCGACCTGACTACGGTGATGGGCTTAGGGGATGCTAGACATAGGTCTGGGGAGACCATAGAGCAGTTTGCACAGAGATTGACTGAGGGGGCTAGGGCAGTCTATTGCCAGGACCCGGCAGATAGGGAGAGAGCAGACCGAGACTTGAGGAGGTTCCTACTGTTACTGCTCGGGAGGCTATTGCTCGGGACGAAGGGTGACGTCATTAACTGCCGATTCCTAGGGATACTCGAGGACCTAGAGGGAGTCGGCAGTTACGCCTGGGGAGCGGCGCTGCTGGCACATCTGATAGCTGACCTGTCCACGGGGACAGGGCGAGAGACGACCGTCAGTGGCTTCTCACCATTTCTTCAGGTATGCATTTTTCTCATTTTTTCATTTTTTTTATTTATGCATGTGAATGCCTCACTAATGCAATGCATGGATGCAGGTTTGGAGCCATCTATACATGCCGATGGGACGCGTCGACCCTCGGCCAGGAGGTGAGGGAGCTTTCCCTCTAGCACGGCGCTGGCTGCCGGCGGTTTTTGGGGCCCCACTTGGCTACGAGTTGTGGGTTTGACGGAGAGAGTTCCGCGACTTCCCTCCCTCGTTGATATATATGAATGTTATGCATTTTTTTATTTTTATTTGAATTTATGATGATTATGATGGAATGATGATGATGACATGTATGTTTATGGATGCAGGTGCAGTGGAGGCCATATGCAGAGATGACAGACGAGGGCCAGCCTTGGGTCGTAGCGGGGCGACCTCGCTTTGAGCATGAGCTATGGGTTCACTGTTTGAGCGAGATTGAGCCGTTACAGCTTAGGTTGGTGATGAGGACCCTGGGCTTGCACCAGGAGTGGATAGAGGTAGGCGAGCCATGAGGCATCGGAAAGAAGACACGCGATCGCAGCAAGGCGATCGACTGGAGGGTGTGCTTCGAGGAGCAATACGCCGATTGGCGGCGAGGTGGGACCCGAGTCACCTCGCGGGCGACTGACAGCTCCGAGTACCTCCGGCGCTACTGGGAGGTTTACGCCGGCCGACCCCAGATGAGGGTCCTAGGGGTATGTATGAATGCAATTATTTCTAAATTAAATGCAAATGCCATGTGACTGATATGAAATGGATGCAGGATGCGCGGGACATAGCGGCAATGGATGCACAGGCCCATCTACACAGCCTGGAGGACCAGCTAGCTGCCACACGAGCAGACCTAGAGACCCTGGTGAGTGTTTAAATTATTTCTATATGCAAATGAATTTTTGTTGAATTATTGATGATTAGCCACTGACAATCTCAATGAGTGCAGCGTGCCCAACAGGGAGCCGTTAGGAGGGATCCAGGGGAGGCCTCCAGCTCGAGAGGGCCTAGTGCAGAGGCGACGGCACTGGCAGGGCAGCTAGCTGGAGCGATCACACGAGCCGAGGTGGCAGAACGCGACCTCGCCTCACGGGTAAATTCCAAACTCGATCTCATTCAAAATATTGATTATATATATTGCATTGTGAACTGATGAAATTCATTTTTCAGACTGAGGAGCTCCGAGCCGCTCTTGCTTGCATCGAGGAGGGACATCGAGCGACATCCTCGCAGGTAAGTGATTTACCTTCAGCCATATGTTGTTCATTTCATTTCATGAATTATTGAACTGTGAAATTGATAATTTGTTTACCTGTTTGCAGACTACACAGCTACAGGCGGCACGTACCGAGTTGGCGATCCGCGAGCAGCGGATCACAGAGCTGGAGCGTACCTTGAGGTGACGGGAGGAGCTCCCTCAGGACGTGGCAGAGCTACGGGTTGCCCTTGAGCTGGAGAGACGCGAGCGTGCTCGAGAGCGCGAGGAGCGTGCTCGCGAGCGCGAGGAGCACCAGGCGGAGCGTGCCCGGTCCCAGGAGCTGGCGGGAGCACGTGAGCGAGAGCTGACTGACTTGAGGACCCAGCTAATCCTTTCTCAGGAGCGGCTACGAGTGTCTGAGGAGCGTCTCCAGCGAGGTCGGGAGCGGGCGCGAGCTGCAGGGTTCAGCTTGGGCGGTTCCTCTTACGCGGCGGGCTCCTCCTTTCGATCGAGGAGCGAGGCAGGGGACCAGGCTCGACATCCAGCGGCTTCACGGGGGCCCATGCCCCCTCCACCAGCACCTCCTCGGGATGGCGAGGACGAGGTAGAGAGTAGGAGAGAGGAGGGTGGAGGCGAGAGCTGAGAGAGACTTACTTGTACTCCTCCACCCTCACACCTGTACTCAGATATTTATGATGTATATATATATGAGATTAAAATTTTTGTTACCTGAGCACTTGTGTGGTTGTGTACTTGTGTTTGTGTTCTTTGCTCCTTTTCCACGTTTCTGCTTTGCTTTGCCCTGTCCCTGCAACTATAACCCATACTTGAACAAACAGGTTAATTCATCTGTTCGACTTGGCCCCTTGCTCAATAAGTAAGGGGTATCAATATTTTGACCTTGATGACGGGTCAAGGGGCCAAGCCTTTAATTAAATAAGGTAAATGAAATAACCGATAACGGGGAGATGCAACATGCAAGCACGCATATGCAAACAATAATTAAAGATGCCCATGCAGAAATGCAAGCATACATCATGAAGAATGCATTTTTTTCTTCCTTTTTATTATATATATATTTTTTGTTTTTTTTTCTGAAAGACGCGCCTTAGATTAGGTCGTGTTTCAAAGAAAAGACGCCCTCAGAGACGGCGTGAATTTGAAAGTGAATTTGAATTTTGTTGAAAGACGACCTGCCAAGGGGCGCTATTTTGAGAGAGACGACCTTAGAAAGGGCGTGAATTAACTTGAACGCGACTTAAACAAAGACGTTAATTAAATTATTTTGCAAAAAAGAATGGGTTGACAAAGCTTATTCAAGACCGTGGGTCCTACACGGTCACCATTTAAAATTCATTAACCTTTCTCGAATAACAAAAAAGGAATCGACGTGATCATAGTTGACTTATATTCGAGATTTCGCACAGTGCAGTCTCCTAGGTCCGTTTCAACCATCCTGCTAGTTTGATGACCTTACCACAAAGAAAAGGGATGGAAGAAGATATGAGAAAGCCCATAAGGAATTCTGAGATGCCCGAGGCAAAGCTACCTCCCTTACCCTATGCCCGTTGGGGTTCGATCTTTGGCGTAGGGAAACTTTGTTGCCTTTTGTCTCTTTTATATTGCACGCATACGCCCAAGGTTTTCCTTGCGGGGACTTTGCCCTCTTGACATGCTCTTCTTTCCACCATTTGACTTCACTTTGAAATTGATTTGCATTGATGAACAACCTAATTGTACTTGGGCTTTTGTGGCATTTGTTCCCTTTTGGGCCTTGACTTCCACCTACTAGGGCGGCGGATAGGCTTGGCATATCTACCCCGAGACCTCCCTTCCTCCCTTATGGGCCGAAAAAGAAGAGAACGGGTATTGTCTTTCACCTTTAGTTAGGCTTTGACTTCCCATTGGATTTTGTACTGCTTAAGCTCAAGAATAAAGCGTGTAGTGTGTGCGGGTGTCGACCCCATTTTAGATTAGCAAGACTGATGAATGAATTTTGAATTTTGACCTTTCGACCCCTTGATCCTTCATGTGCCATGGCAACCCTTGAAAGAATTCCATTTTTTTTGGAGAATTTATTTTGATTTTTAGATTTTTTTTTAGAAAATTTTCTATTTTGTTTAGATTTTTGAAATCAAGGGTAGTATTTCTTAAGATACAAACCATTCCAAGGGTGACTTAACTCTTCTCCTTCATCATTAATCAGTTTATAGGTATTGCCAGGATAAACCTCTTTTATAACAAATGGTCCTTCCCAGTTGGGTTGGAGTTTTGAGCGGGAACCACAAGGTTTTACAAAAATTCTCTTGATTACCATTTCACCGACTTTGAATTTTCTCTCAATCACTTTCTTTTGATAAAAACGTGAGAGCCTGTTTTGATAAACGCGCACATACTCAGTGGCGACCAAATGCTTCTCATCTAAGAGTTCCAATTGAGCAAGGAGTGAATCACGACGCTCATCAATAGAGAGTTCCTTGTCCAATTGTACTCGCAGAGAGGGAATGAGAATCTCATAAGGGACTACCGCCTCCATTCCATAAGTAAGGGCGAAAGGGATTTGCCCAGTGGGGGTACGAATGGAAGTGCGATAGGCCCAGAGAGCTTCAACCAGCTTGTCTGGCCAATCCAAAAATTTATTAGCCTCACACGTCTTTTTGATAATTTTGATCAAAGTTTTATTAGTTGCCTCTACTTGGCCATTGCCCTGCGGATAATAGGGAGAAGAATGATGCAATGTAATGTTATACCTGTTGCAGAGATCCTTGAGCTCTTGAGAGATGAATTGAGGTCCATTGTCGGTGACGATGGTGCTCGGGATGCCGAACCTTATGATGATGTTCTTCATTATGAATTTGCAGACAGTTGCCGCTTTAATCTCCACGTAAGCTTCCGCTTCTACCCACTTGGTGAAGTACTCCGTTGCCGTCAGGATGAACGACTTTTGTTTGGTAAGGAGGTTCGAGTCACCAAGAGGTCCAATGATATCAAAAGCCCACATGGAGAAAGGCCATGGGGAGGACATAGGATGGAGTGGAGAAGCAGGAGAATGAATTTTGTCGGCGTGCAGTTGGCACTTAACACACCTTCGAACATAGATGGAGCAATCCTCTTCTAGAGTGGGCCAATAGAAGTCTAGCCTAAAGATTTTCTTAGCTAGCATCTGGCTGTGCGCCTCTTCCACAACTTTCCATGATTCATCATCGTCGAGGCATCTTAATAAAATACCGGTGAGCCCTCTTCTGTAGAGCACACCTCCAACCAAGGCATAACGCTGAGCCACTCTTCTGATTGCTTTCTTTTCTTCTGCCGTGGCTTCCTCGGGATAGGACTGATCATGGCAATACCTGGCAATCTCATAATACCATGGTTTTTCTTCGTCAGCCAATTCTTCTTGCCAATCTAATAACATGACCTCTTTGCCTTTAAGAGCTTCACTCCGCCTGACCTTCTCGAGCACTTGATCCCTAATATCGAGGAATGCACGATCCTTAATAGCTGGAGTGTCACGCTGATGAATGAGAGGAACATGAAAATCATACTCAGGAGGGAAGACTAAAGCAGAGGCCAAAGAAGCGAGAGTGTCAGCTAAGATGTTCTGGCTACGAGGGACATGAACGAAGATCAACTTAGTGAAGAGTTTGGCATAAGCTGAAGCAAGCTCCTGGTAGGGTTTGAGCTTGGGATTGATAGTGCGGCACTTGACAAGCACCTGGCGCAGAATGAGCTGACTATCTCCCATAATTCTCAAATGGGTGACACCATATTTATGAGCGGTTTGAAGACCGGCCAAAAGAGCTTCATACTCAGCTATATTGGTGGTGACGGGGAAAGTGAGCTGAGCAGCAAACGGGATGGTGACCCCTTCTGGTGTTAAAAGAACCATGCCGATCCCTCTTCCTTGGGAATTTAGAGCTCCATCAAAATGTAACGTCCACATAGAATCATGGGGTTGATTAATGGACATTAATTCTTCATCTGGAAACTCCGAATTGACAGGATCAAATCGGGGAAGAGGGTGGTGAGCAAGATGTTCAGCAATGGCGTAGCCTTTGATAGCTTTTTGTTGAATGTAAGTGATGTCAAATTGAGAGAGGAAACTTTGCCAGCGTGCTAATCGATCAGTGAGGACAGATTTTTCAAGAAGGAATTTAATTGGATTCATGTGTGCAATAAGGTGAACCTCGTGAGCTAAGAAATAGTATTTTAACTTTTGAACTACCCAAACCAAAGCAGCGCAGGTCTTCTCCATGGCTGAGTACCTCTGCTCACATGGGTTGAGAAGTTTAGACAAATAGTATGCTGCCCTCTCCTTCCCTTCTTCATCCACTTGAGCTAAGACAGCACCTACAGAGTCATCAAGGACAGAAACATAGAGGATAAGTGGTTTGCCTAGAATCGGCGGCCTCAGGACAGGAGGATTGGCCAGATAATCCTTCAACCCATCAAAAGTTGCCTGACACTTGTCATCCCAATTGAACTTGACCCCCGGCTTAGTAAGCTTGTAAAACGGCCTACATCTTTGTGAATGCTGGGAGACGAAGCGGCGAATAAATTGTAACCTCTCGATTAATCCTCGAACTTCCTTCAAATTCTTGGGAGGAGGCATGTCTCTGATGGCCTTCGCCTTGTTGGGATCAACTTCAATTCCCCTCTTACTAACAATGAATCCAAGCAACTTCCCTGAAGAAACGCCAAATACGCACTTCTTGGGGTTCATTTTCAATTGATACTCTCGTGATCTTTGCAAGACCTTAGCTAGAATCCCAGGATGCTCAATCCTTGTCCTTAATTTCACTACCAGGTCATCCACATATACCTCAATATAGATATGAATCATGTCATGAAAAATCGCCATCATAGCCCTCTGATAGGTGGCTCCAGCATTCTTGAGTCCAAAAGGCATGACCACATAACAGTATGTGCCCCATGGTGTAGTGAATGATGTTTTCTCTTGATCTTCTTCAGCCAGACGAATCTGATTGTAGCCTGAAAAGCCATCCATGAAAGAGAGAGTCTCGAATCCTACCGTATTATCAATCAGCACATCAATATGAGGGAGGGGGAAGTCATCTTTAGGACACGCACGGTTGAGGTCCCGGAAGTCTATACAAATCCGAACTTTGTCATCTTTCTTCATAACCGAGACGATGTTAGCCACCCAGTTAGGATAGAGGACAACTCTAACAAATCTAGCCTTATGGAGTTTGTCGACCTCTTCTTTCATTTTTAAAGCCATGTTAGGGTGGAAACGCCTCAACCGTTGCTTGACCGGGACAGACCCTGGCTTAAGTGTAAGGCGGTGTTCAACGAGTGCAGGGTCTAATCCAGGCATATCCTCATAACTCCACGCGAACGTGTCCTTATATTCTTGAAGTACCAAAATAAGCGCCTCCTCTTCGGAGGGCGACAAATTCTTGCTGATGAAAACAATCCTAGGGTCTTCCTCAGTACCCAAATTAATTTCTTTGGTAGGCTCTTCTACAGAGGCTGATGGTTCATCAAATCTTCTCATGCCACTGGCAAAGGCATCAGCCTCGTCCTCATATTCTTCATAGCTTTCTTCCCCCTCATCAATAGGGTCTTCATCATTCATGATTTCATAGACACCCAAACCCTCATAAGAAGCACAAGTATCCTCATATTTCAACTCTGGCAGGATAATCGGATCCTCCACAAATTCTGAGATTGCTAAACAAGCTCGGCATCTGACAGCTAACTCCAACAAAAAACTACAGGGAATCTGCTTACCCATGGATTTCTTATGTGAAGCTACCTCATGAATTTTATTATTGGAAGAAGAGGAGGAGCAACTAGCTTGATCATTAGAAGAGGAGGGTGAAAAAGCGGATACAGGAGGAGATACAGATGAAGACCCCTCACCGGAGGGGGAAAAGAGATTTATTAATGAATCATGGAAGAGTGGCCCCTGGGTCGGGACACACTCGGAAAAGAGATAGGAGGTCTCCTCAACGGAAATGGAGGATTGGAAAATTGAGAATTTGGTATTTTTTTTCATTTTTGTTTTTATCTTCATTTTTATTTTCCTTTTCTAGAAGAAAGCAATATGAAGGGGGAACAACAAGAGGAATGGAGATTGAAAGCTTGGAGAAAGATAGAATCAGAGATGACCCGCGTGGGGGTGTGATGGAAAGTTTGGAGGATTGCTCGAGGAGAAAGGGGGGAGTCGGGAGAGAAATCTGCAGTGAATCTGGGGAAAAGCTGATCATAATTGGCGGCGGTCTCGACACGCGAGAGAACAATTGAGAATGTAGAGAAGCCAGAAGAGACGGATGCATAGAAGTGAGGGAAAAGAGGCCGGCCCACAGCCTGTCTATTGTAAATCCTTCTTCATATGGAACATCTGGCTCTCCAGTGTCCGTATAATCACTCAGCAACTACCTCTTATCGGTAATCACAATCGGCATTTCAATCAATTCATGTATTAGTGGCGGCCATTCCGGATCTGTCGGCATAAAGAGACGGCTCAGAGAAATAGTGATATCATTCATGTCAAGCCACCTGTACCAGTCACATTTTGGGTCATTCATCTTCCTTCTTTTGTCAGGCCTTAAGGACTCCAGGGCTTTGTATGTGGCCAGCGGGGCAATATGACGAGCAAACTGTCTAGCATGAACATCTTGACAGTCTAGCATGGAAGTAATTATTGTAGTTTGCTCATTATTCTGAACGCTACCTGTGACAAAATGATGCGGGATGAGACCACGGACACAACAAGCTCGCGATCGTCCCTTAACGAGGGAAGCGTCGGACGTGCACGGTTGAGAAACCGGCAAGAGCTAGGGTGGTCGGCTTGCACTTTCGTGCCCGGATCGGGTCACGGGACGGTCTCGCTCACTCTGTCGCAGCAGCGGTGATATGAAATTATAGCAAGCTAGGTCCTAAAACATGCTCTCTAGCAGTGGCATAAACAAGCATATATGAAATAAGCGAAATGCCAAGTGTAGGAGCGAAGACGATACCTCCACGCACTCGGCGTGGGGACGACGGGCCCGGCCGAAACTCGTACTCCCGGAACAATATTACACAATATTATAGAAGTGCAAGCCGCTGCCCACTCCACGCAGGGAGGTAAAGAGCTACACAATGGGGTCCGGGAGGACCGAATTCGGGTTGACGGGCGGCTTCTCGCGTTGATTCGGCAACGCCCGAACTAATGACGGTGGGGCCCACGTGCTGTCCTGAGGGGCCGTGTGGGACCCGGGTCACCGCTGTGGTGGGGGACACTGATGGAAGCGATCCCCGGGCTGGCGGCACGCTGGAACGGCGATCGGAGGTCGGGCGGCTCCGGCCGGCGCCCGTCGGGAAAACTTCCCACGGATCTGCAGTTTCTGGTTTTCAGCGCGCTGTCCGGCGAGAACGGACGCTGAGATCAGATCCGATGTCGGATTGACACGAAATTAGCGCCGTTGGAAAGCTGACTCGAAGTACTTCAATGTAGGCCTAGAGATCTGGTCTGGATCTTCGCTGATCTGGACTTATGGAATTTACAACCTCCTGTTGTACAGTAACTGAACACTCAGATCTACAGAGCTGATCTCTGATAACTGCCGTTGACCGCTAGGAAGACCTTAGATTCAGACTTCGACTGCTTCATGAAAGTTGTAGTATTTTGAGTTGGGAGGATGGAAAAGTTAGTTTGGACACGTTTGGATGTGTCTATGAATTTATATGATTTATTTACTGGAAGAAGGTCGGATCTGGGATCTGGCTGGAAGTACTGTAGCTCCGGTAGAACATGAATTTTAAAAAATAGGTAAAAGACTCAAAAAAAATTAATAAAAATTGTTAAGGTAGGGAAAAATGGACAGAACTCTCAGTTAAATTGGGAGGTCTAACAAAATTTAAAAGGGTGGTAGAAGGGGATGAACTCAAAGGTTCTATCACTGTAGACAGAGACAGATCTGATCTGAGTTTGGAGAATGAACGAAGTGGAAACAATATGAAACGGGAGAATTTGAGCCTGAGTTTTTTTTTGGGGAAGGGGATATAAGGTAGGAACCAACCCTCAAAATTTGAAGTCGATATGAACTCGTGGCTGACTTGAGGAATTTCCGAGCTTCACCTCTATCCAGCAAGACAGAACACCGAAATTGATCCTGTGGCGGCTCGAAGGCGGCACGAACGGCGGCGGCGGCGGCACCGGTGATGATCAGAGGTTGAGAGGGGATGAAGGGAGGTAGAACCACTCTAGATCTGGGGTTGAAGGTGGAAGAACAACAGGGGGAGGAGAGAGGGGCGCACCAAGCTCCAAGAGACTCAACAATTTTCTGATTTTTCCATTGAATTTCATATGAAAATACAAGGTTTTATATGCTAGGTTTCTAATCCATTCTAGGCCCTTGGATCAAGGGTTGATGAGTGAATGGCTGAGATACAATGTGAATAACACACTTAATACATTTGTTTAATCTAATTTGACCATCTCCATTCAACCTTGGACTAATTCCATTCAAACACCACCTAATACACACCAACCATGCCTAATAAGGCCAAAAGAGGGGGCGCCCCCTTCATGGGCCTCTCTTGGGCCTAGGCTGGTCCAAGGCCAGCCAACCCAATCCAATAACTCATGTCTAGACTTGGGCCTTCCAAGTCTTGGTGGTCCATGAGAGGGAGTGGCCCAATTGGGCCTTAAATGACTAATATGGTCCATAAGGGTGGCATTTGGTCCAATATGAACTAGGCTTTCTAATGGACTCTACTAATGGCAATCTAACCTTGGACTTGACATAACAAATGACCCATTGGCTTGATATAAGCCTTACAAGGAGCCCAAAAGAAAGAAATTACACAATTACAATCTTATACAAGCCATAACACACAAATACACTTCACCCGTGTATGGAAATCGCCTTTGATGCCCCATCAATTCTCCCCGGGTGGGAGGAACTCGACCCCGTCGAGTAGGGGTATGGCTGCTCCGGTACTCCGGCGGATCTGTCACCGTGCCACGTAGCGCGGGTATGCTCCACTCTAAGTGATCGTCACCTGCTCATTCCATATATACTCGATATGCGAACTGCTATGGGCTAAAGGTGGTCACTCCGAAGGGGCACTCTCAAAGGAAGGAAACAGCTCGAAGACTCACTAGGAATCACCGCTGAGTCCCTATAGGTGACTGATCCGGGTATAGATGTGGAACCGGTCCCATACTCATCAAGTGAGTCCACTCGCCTCTTACTCATAAGAGAACGACAACGAGCTTGCACAAGACGCATGTAGACAAACAAACGACACACAAACCATGCAAATAAATCACTCAAAACAAATCACACAAAGAAAAGCACACTGTTAGTCCGACCCGTACATGGGTGACGGCGGACCAGGACACCCGAATATGTGCCATGCATATACTAGATGTACACGATGGTTGATGGAAGGGAGGACTCCTAGACACCCTAAGATGTACCACTCATGCATTGGTGACCGATGGGATTTGGGTGAAGAAGGGCTAGGAGATCCAAAACTACCCTCGCCATCATCTCTAGATGTAGAGACGGCTTGCCGAATAGACCGAGGGGTATGAGTGGAATAGGAAACTCCTTGGAAGAGGTGGAGGGAATGTGATAGCTCGGGAGCTTCACTAGTGGAGGGGTCAAAAGGGTCAAAGAAGGTATGACCCCGGGAGATGGGTTCCTCCATGACACGGTCCCAATCGTGAAATTCTTGAAGGTGTGAATGGTCACCTTCATCCGCCATAGTGAACGGGACGATGGTCATGTGAAGAAAATAAACTTCCTCCCTTGGGCAAAAGAAAATGAAGTCGGACTTGGCCGGCATCGGGAGGAGTAGAAGAATCTCCGTTGTGACACACCCCACGGTGCACACAGAGGTAATGGATCCTAAGGCCGGATGGGTGAAGCTAAGACTAGCGGGTTGGTCAAAGCCTCGGGCCAAAAGATGCGTCAACTCCCATTGTGAATCTAATCCCATAATAAGATCATCCAAAGTATCGACATGGTGACTAGACCGAAAAGTTGTGTGGTAGGAGTTGACGGACACCAAAGGTAGGGTAGGGTCCATAGACGGGTAAGGGAGTGGGACCAAGCCATCCTTGAGCCAACTAAGAAGCGGCTCGGCTATGTATAATGTACCCGTTAGAAATACGGGTGGCTCGGGATGAGGTGGCTCCAAGTGCGAATCCGAAGGTGGAGTGGGTCGCTGGGGCTGGGTGGCTGGACATACGGGGTCCCTAAAGGTGATCTTATCGGGTAGGTATGGTGGGCATAAGGTGCAAGTCCTCTTGTCCTAGTCAAGATTGGCCCTTCTCTCTCCTAACCACTTTTGCCCTAAAATGATGCATGAACCAGCAAGTGTGCCGATCCTGCACCATGCGCCATCGGTGTAGAGAACAGAGCCGATCCTCTTATAGAACTCAACACAAGCAAAATCACCATCGCGGACAATCTCGCCTGTCTTGGAGAGAGACTCCACGATGTCAAGAGAAACCCAATTATCCGACTCCCTATCGGTGAAATGGAGCTCCGTTGTGGACCCGTTGGGTAGAGCGGCTTTCATAATGAGAGGGGCAAAACCAAAGGCTCGGTCCATGAGGACATTCATTTTGGCCACAAAAGTTGACCACTCGGACGTATGGTCTTGGGGATCGGCCATGGGTAGTGGACATGGACATGCATACACACGGTGACAAGACACTAGACCGACTATGCAAGTTTGGAATGCATGCACACTAAGGACCCTAGACGTAAACCAAGACTCGGTACGTGGCGGAGATAACCGATCCGAAGATCACTCGCACAAGTGTGCGGCCTTCCCGATAGGCGTGGCCTAACGTTCGGACAACACCTTTTGATATACCGAGTAAAGGGATGTATGCGACCCAAAACGACTCTTTTTTGTTGTTTTAAAAATATGATGATCTTAGACTCGACGTAGACAATGAATAATGACTAGATATAAATGACACTCTTTTTTTTTTGACACTCTAGACTCAACTCGCTCTGATACCAAATTGATGCGGGACGAGACCACGGACACAACAAGCTCACGATCGTCCCTTAACGAGGGAAGCGTCGGACGTGCACGGTTGAGAAACCGGCAAGAGCTAGGGTGGTCGGCTCGCACTTTCGTGCCCGGATCGGGTCACGGGACGGTCTCGCTCACTCTGTCGCAGCAGCGGTGATATGAAATTATAGCAAGCTAGGTCCTAAAACATGCTCTCTAGTAGTGGCATAAACAAGCATATATGAAATAAGCGAAATACCAAGTGTAGGAGCGAAGACGATACCTCCACGCACTCGGCGTGGGGACGAAGGGCCCGGCCGAAACTCGTACTCCCGGAACAATATTACACAATATTACAGAAGTGCAAGCCGCTGCCCACTCCACGCAGGGAGGTAAAGAGCTACACAATGGGGTCCGGGAGGACCGAATTCGGGTTGACGGGCGGCTTCTCGCGTTGATTCGGCAACGCCCGAACTAATGACGGTGGGGCCCACGTGCTGTCCTGAGGGGCCGTGTGGGACCCGGGTCACCGCTGTGGTGTGGGACACTGATGGAAGCGATCCCCGGGCTGGCGGCACGCTGGAACGACGATCGGAGGCCGGGCGGCTCCGGCCGGCACCCGTCGGGAAAACTTCCCACGGATCTGCAGTTTCTGGTTTTCAGCGCGCTGTCCGGCGAGAACGGACGCTGAGATCAGATCCGATGTCGGATTGACACGAAATTAGCGCCGTTGGAAAGCTGACTCGAAGTACTTCAATGTAGGCCTAGAGATCTGGCCTGGATCTTCACTGATCTGGACTTATGGAATTTACAACCTCCTGTTGTACAGTAACTGAACACTCAGATCTGCAGAGCTGATCTTTAATAACTACCATTGACCGCTAGGAAGACCTTAGATTCAGACTTCGACTTATTCATAAAAGTTGTAGGATTTTGAGTTGGGAGGATGGCAAAGTTGGTTTGGGCACGTTTGGATGTGTCTATGAATTTATATGATTTGTTTACTGGAAGAAGGTCGGATCTGGGATCTGGCTGGAAGTACTGTAGCTCCGGTAGAACATGAATTTTGAAAAATAGGTAAAAGACTCAACAAAAATTAATAAAAATTGTGGAGGTATGGAAAAATGGACAGAACTCCCAGTTAAATTGGGAGGTCTAACAAAATTTAAAAGGGTGGTAGAAGGGGATGAACTCAAAGGTTCTATCACTGTAGATAGAGACAGATCTGATCTGAATTTGGGGAATGAACGAAGTGGAAACAATATGAAACGGGAGAATTTGAGCCTGAGTTTTTTTGTGGGGAAGGGGCTATAAGGTAGGAACCAACTCTCAAAATTTGAAGTCGATCTTAACTCGTGGCTGACTTGAGAAATTTCCGAGCTTCACCTCTATCCAGCAAGACAGAACACCGAAATTGATCCCGTGGCGGCTCGAAGGGGGCACGAACGGCGGCGGCGGCGGCACCGGTGATGATCAGAGGTTGAGAGGGGATGAAGGGAGGTAGAACCACTCTATATCTGGGGTTGAAGGTGGAAGAACAGCAGGGGGAGGAGAGAGGGGCGCACCAAGCTCCAAGAGACTCAACAATTTTCTGATTTTTCCATTGAATTTCATATGAAAATACAAGATTTTATATGCTAGGTTTCTAATCCATTCTAGGCCCTTGGATCAAGGGTTGATGAGTGAATGGCTGAGATACAATGTGAATAACACACTTAATACATTTGTTTAATCTAATTTGACCATCTCCATTCAACCTTGGACTAATTCCATTCAAACACCACCTAATACACACCAACCATGCCTAATAAGGCCAAAAGAGGGGGCGCCCCCTTCATGGGCCTCTCTTGGGCCTAGGCTGGTCCAAGGCCAGCCAACCCAATCCAATAACTCATGTCTAGACTTGGGCCTTCCAAGTCTTGGTGGTCCATGAGAGGGAGTGGCCCAATTGGGCCTTAAATGACTAATATGGTCCATAAGGGTGGCATTTGGTCCAATATGAACTAGGCTTTCTAATGGACTCTACTAATGGCAATCTAACCTTGGACTTGACATAACAAATGGCCCATTGGCTTGATATAAGCCTTACAAGGAGCCCAAAAGAAAGAAATTACACAATTATAATCTTATACAAGCCATAACACACAAATACACTTCACCCGTGTATGGAAATCGCCTTTGATGCCCCATCACAAAATGTGTCTGCAATGTCCAGGTAAGTGGCTGGCGATCCGTCTTCAAAGTGGATGTCATAACTGCCCACGGTTCATCTTCGTTTTTGCCCGGCCCTTTGTAGCCTAAGCCGCCTCGTGCAATCAGCTTCTGGGGTTTAATAGGCTTAGTCCTGCCTTGGAGCTTGACACCTAGGCCTTTGCCGTTTTGATACCCCATTTTCATTAAAATATTCCAACCAAGGGTGTTTATCATGCTTTTCTTCTTCTTTCCCTTTGCAGGCAGGGGGGTCATAGCAACTGTGGTAACTGTTCCTGGCATTGGCTGTGGGTTAGTGATATCCAACACCGATAGCAACGGCTTATTGGCAGGCCACATAGAAGGAACTGATGAAGCCAAGTGTATATCTTCCTCTGGCAAAATTGGCATACTGGTAACCTTGATAATGTGGCCCTTGTGTGGGAATTTGAGGCACTGATGATTTGTGGAGGGCACCGCATCGAGTTGCTGAATGTAGGGGCGGCCCAGAATGCCATTAAATGTTGGATCCATGTCCAAAATATGAAAATCAGCTGTGATTGTGGCTGGACCCAAACTTACTTTCAATGTAACCATGCCTAGAGGAGGCTTCTTGGTGTTGTCATATGCTGTGACTGTTATGGTGGAAGGCCGAATTAGATTTTCGAGAATGCCGCACATCTTCAAAGTGCTCGGCGGCAATACATTGATGGATGCCCCAGTGTCCACCAAACATTGCTTTACAACCACCTTATTGATATCAACTGTGATGCAGAGAGCATATTTTCTTGCTAAAATTGGTGCCAGTTCATGCTCATGAAAAGTAATTGCCGGTTGACTGCCAGTAGGTGTTAAGACGGCGATTATCTACTCGACGGGAATGTCTTCATTGACCATGACTTTCTGCAGATATTCTTTTAGAGCCATCTGATGAGTGGTCGACCTCTTAATCAGTTCTAGAATTGAAATTCTTGCCGGAGTCCGGTCCAAGTGCTTCAATAAGTCGTATTCAGTGCCTGGTATGGACTCTTGCTCTTGTTCCTGCTCATTCTGCCCCTGCACGGGCTCTTGCTCTCTTTGAGGGAAGATACGGTGGAAGATTCCTCCACTGCGGAGTGGTGCCACGTTCTGTCATGCCTCTGTCGGGGCAAGTGTAGGATTATAAGAAGAAGGTGTATCGGCGTTAAGAAGTGGTGGAGGGGTGTTTGAAGAGAGAGTTCCCGCAGGGGGTGTTGATGGAGAGTTCAAAGAAGCCCCCGCAGGGGGGGTAGGAGTAGAAAGGGATACCCGAGTGCGGGGGGAATTGGTGGGTGGAACGAGGAGAGATCTGGGTACCAAAGGCTGAGGAACCGGGGGTGGAGGGTTCCTTGCCGGTGGAGGAGTAGTGGTGGTGGGTGCAGCGGGCGTTGGCGACGGGCGGTTGAGGAGTGGCCTAGATGGCAATGGTGAGGCGTTGGTGGTGGATGGCGGAGTTTGCTGCACGGCGGGTTGTGATGGTGGAGGGCGAGTAAGGAGGGATCGGGTTGGCAAGGTTGGAGAATCGGCGGGAGCGGGTGGATTAGCGGAGCGTAAGAGGGAACGGCTCAATTGAGGAGTAGAAGAAGAAGGGAGAATGCGCAAAAGGCGCGAAGGTTGATTTTGATTGTGATGGAATGCCCCGACAGAGGCGTTTTCCTCATGCCACCCCTGCCCTCTCTCCACCTCACGGAGAGACGTGACAGGGTTGACGTGCTGATTTGGCGGGTGCTCCGACAGTGAATTGTGGACGATCCCCATATCCTGCTGTGGTGCTAGAGCTTGCTGCTGCGGCTGTGGAGCTGGTTGCTGCGGCTGCGGAGCCTATTGCTGTCGAGGAGGCCTTCTTTCTTTCATGGTGGCGATGAATTGTCTCATTTCATCCCAATTGATGCCACCCTGGTCATTCAAATCGTAAATATAATCTCTGAAGTGGAAGCATCGATCAAGGTTGTGACCAGGGGCGCGATGGAACGCATAGTAACGGGATGTGTCAACATTAGCAGGCCACACTGTTCTTTCCCTTGGTAATATGAGCAAGTTGGCGGCCATTAAGGCGTTGAAAATATCCGGGAGACTTTCTGGCAGTGGAGGGTAGTGGGCTCTCTTGGGGCCAAGTGGTCTCCTTTGTTGCTGTTGTTGGCCGTAGTTGGCCAGTGGTGGTACCTGATGGTACTGTTACGGAGCTGGAGGGTCAGTGCGGGGTGCTTGGTTTTGCGGTGGAGCAAAAGAATGTTGAGGTGCGAATTGGTGTTGTGGAGTGGAGCTGAAATGGGGGTTTTGTTGTGGAGGGGGGTTAGGTCACGGGTTAGATTGGTGGTGGGGGTGGCCAACCACGCCAACCTGCTCATTCATAACAGTGCCCTCAGTCGTGGGCCCACTATTGTTGACATTTGTATTTTTCCTGAACAACTTGGGCTTTGGTTCAAACATGCCCATGATGGGTGAATCCTTCATTTGAGTTGGAATACAACGAGCTCTTTCATAAAGCTCCTCCATGGTAGTCAATCTGTTCATGGCTAATATGTGCCGGAACTGAGGGGTTGCATTGGATATAATCATGTTAACCTGTTCCGGTTCAGACAACGTATCTTTCGATTTCTCAGCCATTGACCGCCATCTATCAGCAAATATTATGAAGTCCTCCTCGGGCTTCATTTTCTATGCAACCAAGTCTGTAACAGATAAAGATGGTCCGACCCGGTCCCTATACTTCTACAGGAACTTCTTCTGGACAATATCAAAGTCACTGGCATCAGCAGGATCCAATGAATAGAACCATTCAAGGGCCGGCCCCTCTAGAGATCTCCTGAATAGGTAAGCCAAAGAGGCCTTGTTGTCTTGCCAAAAAGAGGTCTCGTACATAAAATCCTTCAAATGAATAAAAGGATTGCCAGTTCCATTGTATCGCCGGAAGTTCAGCATCTCAGATGGTGGTAAGTGAAAAATTGGCAATGTAGGGAGCGAGATTTCTGGGGCATTCTTGGCCGTAGTGACTTTCTTAAGTTGCTCTTCCATGCTGGCCAACTTCTGGAGCAGTAGAACATTGGTGTCGGACTCGACTGGGGCCGGATTTTGAATGAAAGAATGCGGTATAGGCGTCCGTAGAATTCGGGGGGGTTGGAGAAACTGAGGCCTAATCGCTGAGTAGCTCGCCTGTTGGGCCGGCATGGCCGCACCGGGCGTTGGTGGACGAGAGGGGGGTTTGTGCAAGACCGCCTGGTCATTAGTGAGGTGATGACCACTCTAGGCCGGAGGGGGATTGGAGGATGAAGAAGGAACAGACTTCCCTTTCAAAGCGGCCTGAACTGCCTGCCGCTAAGAATCATCTAACTGAGATAGAGCATTAATTAAATCCGTGACATTGAAGGATGGGGAAGGGTTCCCTGAAGTGTTGGAGGGTAACGTCTGAGAAGAGGGCACAACCTCTTGAGGAGTGGTATCAACCACATGAACTTGCCGGTAATGAGACTGAGGAGGAGGGTAATTTCCCTCATGATAGATGGAATCTTGGAGGGGGATTTCATATTGACCAAAAACATTCTCATCCTCATCATCATAAGAATACCCGTAGCCTGCCATGTTGATGATTTTACTTGAACGGAGTTGCATGCTTAAGGGAAAGAAAGCTTTACGAGGGAATTATCACAAAACAATCACTCAACTCAAACAAGTTTAAACAATTCAACTCAATCAAGTTATGCAAGCAAGTTGAGATGAACGTAAGATTTTAGTGTTAGGTTTGAGATTAAGGTGGATTAATTTGCAGAATAATTCCCTCCTTTACAGTGTGAAACCTAGTTTGAATCCAAGTGATATCTCCAGGTTAACTAGGTTCTTTCTCTCTCTTCACCAACGAATAGGCTTTCTAGACTCCGGGTTCTTCAAGGGTACAACCACCCCGGCGTCCGTGAGGGAATCCACGGGTGCGGGGGCTTACGGAGGTCTTGGAAAAGGGATTTTCGGTCCAAAGAGACGGAATGCTCAATGGAGGGTCGTCCCGATTCCAAGAGAGGTGTGTGAAATCCTAGTGTAGAGAGAGGAGGTCCCTCAACCAAAATGTCACAAAGATGCAGGAGGATATGAGCAGATCACAACAATATAATCAAACAATGAATGTGAGAATCAATGCAACACGAATAAGCATAGACAGTAAGGTTCTGTAAAAACATAGGAAAGAGACGACCTGGGAACGGTCGCTATCAATAAAATAGATGACAGGACGGCTGTCGTGAATCACTGCGGGAGCCCACAGGCAGTGAAAAACACGCCTTGGTGTGAGGCGCTATATGTGAAAAGGACGCCTCTGGGAGAGGGCGTCAAATGAAAGTGGTGCACACGATCGAGAAAAAATGCGCCTTGATGTGAGGCGCTACACAATAAAGGGACGCCCTGGAGCAGGACGTGAATTCACAAATAGCATGATAAAAGCAGGAGGTATGGTGAAAAATGCCTTTTCAGAAGACGTTACACAGTAAACCGACGCCCTGGATGAAGGCGTTAAAATAAAAAGCGCCTCTGTACAAGGTGTTAATTCAGGGAAGATAAGCAATCTCAAACTGGCTGATCCCGGGGAGTGTGCAATGCATTGGAGGGTGCCCGTGGGGCACAAAGGAGGGGTACCGTGGGTACCAAAGGGGAAAGGGCACACGTGGGTGCCGAAGGGGAAAGGGCACACGTGGGTGCCAATAGGAAAGGGCACACGTGGGTGCCAATAGGAAAGGGGTAATCAATAGAAAAATAATAGATGTCCCACCGTGATCGCCAATTTGTAGATCGTGAAAAATCCACTCATGTGAGAGAGTAAAAATATAAGAAATATAATGATGGGAGATGATAGTAAAGACGAAGAAAGCACGTGGTGCTACTAAGGAGAGTGATCGCCAGAGGGGTTACCTCAATAATAAAGAAAAATGATCGCAAATACCTGGTGAAAAGTGGGATGCGGGATGAATTTAGGTTCCTCCTCCTCCTTCTATCGGCCGGCCGATGAAGGGGGTTTTCCTTGTTGATTACCCTTGCACAAAGACAAAACAAACAAGTAAATAAAGTGAATCAGCCAAGAGTGAGTAGTGTCAATCCAAATAAAGAGTATGATGATGAAAGAAGAACATAACATGCGCACCTCTCTTTTTTTTGTTTTAAGACCCCTAGAGAATTAGGGAAAGAAGAGGAGATGCAAAAGCTAAACTAATGCAAGAAGAAAATATGATGATCGATGGTGATGATATGATGAAAACAAACAAATAGAAGAAGATAGCCCCCTGCTGTTCCTGTAAACAGTAAAGGGGAAGACCACGTTGGAACAGTTCTGCTGTAACAGGAAGCAGAACAGAGGAACAGCCCTTAAGAGATCACACAAGAGGAGGAAGACGATCGTGTGCAAAAGAGAACCGGCTTCCAACCGTGTATCTCTGTATTCTCTGTGACCTCTCTCTCGTTTGTCTCTGTGGGTAACCTCTGCATCTGTATCCTTTGCTCTGTATCTATGGGTAACCTCTCGCAAGATCGATCAAAGCAACCTTTTATAGGGTTCCAAACAGATAATCACAAATTTAGGAAGATAGGAATAGGCAATGATCATCAAGGGCAAGGACTCTAGTCCCCATATCGAGCAAGGTGACCATTGGAGGCAGGGAACTCTTCAGGAAAGGCACACTCAAACATGACACCAAAGGGTGAAACACGACCTATGAAAGGGCGTCAATTCAGAATTGACGACCTACCTCAAGGCGTTAATCAAAAACATGACCTGGTCAAAAGGCGTTTCTTCCTGGATTTAATTTGGTAATAAAAACCTTCTTATTTGAAAATTGTAAAAAGGCGCCTGAAGCAAAGGCGTTAACTGAAAACATGCCCTGAGGAAGGACGTTAATTTATAATTGCAATTTTATTTTGAAACCGGATAATACCAGAAATTGACGCCTAAATTCGTGGTCGTCCTTTCTTTAGAACGCGCCTCAAGAAAGGCCGTCAATTAAATAACGCCCCTAATGAAGTCGTGAATCACAAAAATGCAAGAAAAATGCGTAAAAACACACAAAATTTAGAAAAACTCTATATTATGGAAATATTGAAGTTCACTTGGGGCATTAATATAGTGACATGAGATTTGATCATCGAAGCGTCAATTTGAGCGTGTCTACAACGAGGTGCTTTGTTCGATTTTGAAGTTGTCTTGATCATGTTGCACTTGGCAGTGTTTGTCGGTTGGCATGAACTTGCAGTGCCTTGTTCGAGCTGTTTTCTGTGCTTTTGCTCAGGTGGCTTATGACTTTCAGCGTTGGTGTGATGGCCATGCACGTTCTTACGTTGCTTTGGTTGTCCCAGCTTGAGTCTGTGTAGCTCCTGATGCATCGTTGTTTCAGTTGTCTCGATTATCGTGTTGCCTCGATTGAGAAGTTGCTCGAGCGAACCTAGGATTTTCCCTTCCTGGTGAGATGTTGTTGTCGAGCTTGTTGCTTCTCGTTCTTCTTGGTGAAGCTTTTTCGATGTTAACCTTGGAATTGCTGTCTTAGTGTTGCCTTTGTCCTGCGTCTGCTTAAGTGTGGACATCTTTGTTTTGAGCCTAATCTGCTCCTTGTTGTACGGTTGCTTGGCTTTGGACTCCGTAATGGTGTTAAGAGCTGTCGTGTATCGTATTTGTCGTGCCGTGTCCAACGGCTGATGTATTGTGAAGGCTCATTTGTTGTTCCAGGACATGAAGGTAAACTGAGATTAGCTCTTTCCGCGTGCTTTGTGCTGAAGCTGGTGCTCTTCCTTTGTTGCACTTAGGCCCCTTGTGATCGGTTGTTCGCGAGATCGGTGCTCGTGGCGTGTTAATTGCGATCTTTGTTGATTGCGATGGCGTCTGGCATGTGTTGAGGTGCGATTACCGGTGTTGTTCTGTTGCCTGTGCGCATTATTGAGGGTGCAGCGGAAGTGTGTGGGTTGGCTACCCACTCGTCGAGAGGTTCGTTCTTTCTCGATGTGACTTCATCTTGGCTTCTCGTGCCTTGACTTTGTATGTTGCCGTGCCATTGTTTGTGGTTTTCTGGTGTTGGCATTGGCATTTGCGAGTGTTGGGGAATTTGTCGGCATTCCTTGCTGATTGAGTACCCCCTACTCTGTATTTCTTTCTTGGGTATTGTGCTCTCGAGGCGTGTTCATAGTCCTTGAGATTCGTTCCCCGAGAGTATTGTCGTTTCTCGTTGTTGTGGGTCTTCTCTTGGTGAGCAGTCTGATGCGTGACCTATCTCTTGTGGTCGTGTGCTCAGATATTCCTGTGCCTTGATGTGACCCTGCTTGCAGTTGTGTTCCTTGGTTCTGTGTGTTGTGCGGAGTCAGAATCCTACAGGTGTTGCCGTTGTGTTGTTTTTGTGAGCGCTGTTTCTTTATGATTTTGTGTCTCTGCCTTGGACCATGGTCTTGTCTTGTCAGTTGGCTTGCTGTGCTCTCTTTTCCTGGTGGAGTTAGCTTGCGACTCGATCAGATGTGATAGCTGGCTGAGTGCTGACTTGATTGTGTTTGTGGTCCAGTGTTATTTTTGTCGTTGGTGTTCTGTGTGCCAGGTGTTAACTGTTGCCTTTGGCACTGGAGCCGATGATGTTGCGAGCTGTCAGCTGTGAGGACTGTGTCTCCTTGTGTAAGCTGCTGCTTGCCGTGTTGTCGTTGTGTTTCTCGGTTGTCTGTTGTTGTGGCAGTCGTGTCTCCGTTCCTGGTGAGACATAAGCGACGTTGCCTTTGCTTCGGAGGTGTCAGATGTGTTCACTTTGGTGCCATGCTCGTGCTGTGGACTTGCTGTCTTGGAAGCTAGAGCGTCTACCTGTAATTGTGGTCTGACAGTGTTCCTCTGAGCTATGTTTCTCGAGATTTGTGTCGTTTATCATGGTTGTATTGTTGGGTTGTTCTTCTCTGCTTCTCCTTTGTTAGTCCTTAATTTCGAGGGCAAAATTTCTTAAAGGAGGGGAGGATGTAATGCCCTGGATCCTTGGTAGATCTTTGCTGGATCCTTTGCAGGTCTTGTGGGATCTTTGTTGGATCTTTTGGATCTATTTTGGATTGGTTTCGTTGAGTTTCGGTTCACTTTTGTGGCTTCCGAGTTGAGTTTGACGAGCCGTGTGGGTTTTTCTCACGTACTAGTTACGGAACCCTACGGTGAGTTTGTTTGTCAATTCTCGAACTCGTGGATGCTGCAGCAACGATGTACTCTTCGAGCCGTATTGGGTTCGGTGCAGTATTCAGAGGGGGGGGTGAATGAATATAACCCTTTAAAAAACTTTCGCCCAGTTAAAATATGATGCTCACTAGAATTACTAGTTCGCAAACTAGATAAGCTTAAAAGCTAATAATCAGTTGCAGAACCAAACAAGCATACAGTGAGATCACTAGGATGCTAACTAGGCTGAATTTGACAAGGAGTCGCTCAACTAGAATTTCGCTCTCTTGACAAATTAAAACATTCTAAGAAGACTAAGTAACTCTTCTTCTCAACCCAAAGCCAAACGCATGGAGCGTCCCTATGCATTCATCTAGCGGAAGCAAATCATAAGCAATCAAACCATAATGCAAGAGGGGTTTTTAGGTGGTTCGGTCCTCCAGACCTACATCCACCCCACACTCAAATCGAGTGTGGCTTCCACTAGCTCACGCTAGAAACAGCAGACTCAGTCTGCAACAGGTGCTGCCACACAGCTTGACCAGGGGAACAGCCTCCCCTCTTCCTCCCAACCGGAGGGAACCACTAGTGACACTAGTCACTAGCAAACCAGAGACACACGGTCTCTCTTCCTCCAGACCCGGAGGGAAACCCAGGACTTGAATCCATAAGTCCAGAACCGGAGATCAGATCTCCCTTCCTCCAAACCGGAGGGAACCCACAAGTAGCACCCAGCTACTTGCAACCGGAGATAGCAATCTCCCTTCTCCTGAACTAACAGGAGGAACCCCGACCTCACTACTAAGGATCGGAAGAACACAGATAACCAAATGAAATAGGAAAAATAAGAAAAGAAAAATACACAGCGATCAGAAAGCTGTAAAGACAAATAACACAAATGTGGCCCGCATGGAGCTGACTGGCCTGGATTTGATCCACGGTCCAGTAGACAGATCTTCAAGCAACTTCTTCCTTGTTCTCCACGAGCTCTCTCGCTCACTTTCTATCTCTCTTTTCTTTCTCTTCTACTCTCCTAGGAGCTTCTTCTGCTACTTCTCTTCTTCTTCTTCTCAACTCACGATCTCTCTTTTTCTTTCTTCTGCTCTCCTAATCTCTCACTCTCTACTCTTCTCTTCTATCTCTTTTTCTTCTTCTGCTCTTACTCTCACTCTCTTCTCTGCTCTCTTCTTTTCTTTCTTCTCTTCCTTTTCCTGGATCGGGGCTCTCTGTATGAGCTTTTCTTCTTCCCAACTCGATCACCTTCATCTGAGGACGAAGGGTTCTATTTATAGCAGCAACAGCAGGTGGATAGGGCACAAAATGCGTGTGCCTCCCACGCTCGATCCAGAATCTTCCTACCACGTGTCCTTATCAGATTGGTTCCTCTTGTCTCGGATCACGTGCAGCCCAGGAGTGTGGAATGTTCTTCCTCGGACCTGTAATGAGATTAAAACCATTAACACTGAGGGCCACAGGAACTAAAGCTGCATGAGGTATGTAATAGTAATACTAGATGCACTGAGAACGACACGAGATACACAGGGTGACTACAGCACGAAGTAAGGAAAAAATGACACGAGATACACTGGGTGACTACAGCACGAAGTAAGGAAAAAATGACACGAGATACACTGTGACAGAACAGACACAACGAAGAGAACGACACGAAGTGAGGTTATAAAACAACACGAGGTAAAAAGATAAACGACACGAGATACATACGATGACTACAGCACGAAGTAAAGAAAACGACACGACGTAATAAACAGCAAAGAGAACGGCACGAGAACAACATGGACTGGCAACAGAAACCGACACGAAGTGGTTGCAAACAAGTAAGACACGAGGTCTACGTAAAGCAACACGAAGTGTGGTCAAGGCGAGAAAGGCACGAAGTCTAAAGCGAAAAACCAACACGAAGTCAGAAGAGTGACACGGCTATCACGACACGTGATGAAGCAGTGACACTAAAACAAAAAGACTCGAGGAACAACAATAAGTGACACGAAGTTAAACAAGCAGACATAAAAGATGACACGAGATGCAACTAGAAAATAGAGAGAAGCGACACGAGGTTCACACAGAAACGACACGAGGTGGCACAGAAAGCAACACGAGGTGCTGCAATGTTCTGCACGCAGTGGAACAAAAACGACACGAAGACACAGAAACAACAGTAACCGACACGAAGTAAGTACGACATGGAGACAGATGACAGAGACCGTCACGAGTTGAAAACAACACAAAGATGAAAATAGAAGTTGACACGAAGTGAAAATAACACGAAGACGAAGTTGACACGAAGTGAAAACAACACAAAGACGAAGTTGACACGAAGTGAAAATGACACGAAGTGAAAACAACACTAAGACAATGGATGATACAGTGCAATGTCTAGACTTGAAGTTCAGTTGAGTGTACAGACTTCACAAATGAATCACTCACTGTACAGACTTACTATAGCAGTCTGATATAGAGACTTTGATGAACAGTCCAATGTATGGACTTGTACAGCAAACAACAATGTATAGACTTCATGTAAAAGCCTAATGTATGGACATTGAAATTGAAGACCAATGTGCAGACTTGACAGTGAAGACTAGTGTGCAGACTTCAAGTTTAACTGTGGATGTACAGACTTGAAGAATAAGCCAGTGTATAGACTTGAAGATTGAAGGCGATGTACAGACTTTGATGACCAACACCAATGTATAGACTTAGGAGCATAAGACACGGCTGTACAGACTTCGCCTAAGACGCTGTACACACTTAGCCTAAGACAATGCATAGGCTTGAACGAGAGTCCAATGTAGACTTGCATGATGCACAATTACACAGTCCAGTGTATAGACTTTGCTACCCAGACATGATATATGCAGAGACATGACATGATATATGCAGAGACATGATATCTGACAGAATGCAATGCACATATATAAAGATCAAATGCCATCAATGCTAGACATCATCATTCATGTTGCTATCAATATGCAGAATGCTCAAGAATAATAATGCATAGAAATGCACTTTGTTTATTGCAATCATCAAAACATAATAACATTGCTATCATAAAAAAACAATATCAAATGCACTCAAATAGCATTGCTATCATCAAAACCAAATAGCATTGCTATCATCAAGGCGACATAGCACATGCTTGTGCCTAAGGGGCACAACATTCTCCCCCTTTTTGATGATGGCAACACAATGTGACAGTGAGTCACACACAAGATTTTCTCCCCCTTTGACATGATCAAAAAGAAAAAAATAGTAAAAACAAGAGTGCAAAGTGCATTATGCATGCAAAAATCTCTAGAACATTCTCCCCCTGAATGTAAGACTCCCCTGAATTATTTCTCCCCCTACATAAAAGCTCCCCCTTTGAGAAGGAATATGAACAGATAACCAAGGTAGAAAAGGTAGGAGAGTCACTAGACAACAGATGAATCATTGATTTAGAGAATAAGCCTGATTATAAACAATAGTTAAAGTATAAGAATCAGCAACATACAATTTTCAAAAATTCAGGTTTAACAGTGATAAATCTAGAGTAAAGAACCTGACCCCTGAAAAAGAGTTTTAGATTCCATTTATAGCAATGAATCTAGGGCACATGGTATTAATAGATAAGTCTAAAATAATACCCTTTTGTGTCTAAACAAGGAAATTCAAGAAAGGCAACTTGAACATGTATTGAGAAAAACAATTTTCACTCAATGACATTTGAATTTTCGAAGGGTTACAGCAGTTTGATTTCATTTTCGATTTTCAGAACCTGAACTAAGTAAATAGATCAGTGGCGTTTATGCTGTTGACATTAGGTGTACACCTTGATCAGAGGCAGGTACCCCCAGTTACTAGGCATAAACTACTAGACCTATTTCAGATCAAAACCTACAAAGAATAGTCTTCACTTTTGACATTAAGGGTACACCTTGATTAGAGGCCAGTACCCTCAGTTACTTGGTGAGGACTCCCCCTATAGATTTGACCCTATGAACAGAGATAGTCTAAAGCACTTCATGACATGTGAATTTTCCTACTTCTTTGGAGGAGTTCACAGTTTCTCAGTGCAATCAGTCATTGCTCTGTCACTATGTTCAGTTCTTAACATTAATGAACTTATTTACTGCTGCCCTTAATTCTTTTAGAGTGATTGTTTAAAAAATCAGTACACACTCTTATTAGCCTGTTCTAGACATATCCAGTTCAACACATTTAGGCATTACAAAAAACTTTTTCTATTTTAGCTATGAGACAAAGATTAAGAGCTATAAAAGTTTTCTTTTATCTCAAATTCTGAAGTGCAGACACTTAACTCTCCAATTTATAAAGGTTAAACCTTTAGTTCTTTTCAATTTGTAAATGTGATTCTTATAAGTGAACAGTTGCAATAATCACCATTCAATGTACTAAACCAGATGCAAAGCTGTTGTTTAGTGAAGAAATGGGGAAAGGATAGCAATAAGCATTATGATCCATAGCATCTGATGACAGTGAATATGAATGAGTTGAAAGGGGACAATGAGAAGTACCAAAGATTCAATGAATTGAATAGAACTCTCAGCTCCCCCTGACACTATGATGCAAAAATATGCTATGCATTAGACTGTTCTACATGGAGACTATGCAACATTAGTCAAACTCCCCCTGACAAAGTGCATGAAATAGAATTAATGAACTGCTCATAATTTTAGAATATGCTCAAGAAGAATTCATGCTTTGTTCAATCAGAGAGAGAATTTATCAAATGCATCATCTTCCTTTTAAATTTTCAGATTTTTTTTTCCAACATATGATGCAGTACACTGTTCTACATGAAAACTAGACCCATGGTACTAGGCGGAGGACCTAGTCTCAAAGACCATCTCACACATGGTAGGAACTTCCGGGCAGATTTCCCTGGCTTTTAGTAACATACCATTTGATATACCATGGTTAACAAGGACAATGCAACATAAAGCAGTCCTTCATGCATTGAACAGCATCATTGACACATGCAATGATAATCAGTCTATACACAATCAGTCCAAGTATGCATTCAATAACAAGCATGCAATGCATTAACACAAAACACATGCATGGACACAGAGTCTATATAGTGCATCAACTGTATACACTAAAGAAGCATTCAAATTCAGTTCAACATATAGCAAGAGAAGAGCATCAGATATGCAGAATTGAATTCAATAGCTGAGTCTGGAATGCAGACTGATCAGCTAGACATGAAGAGTTCATTAAAAAAAATCAACCAAGCAAATCAACATGAAACTCACAATTTTCATGCTCACAATTTTAGATAATGGGATTTAAAACAGATTTCAGAACTGACCTGAATTGAATCATGGGGTTTTCTTTTTGAGTGCCTTGGTTGACCCCTTTTATTTCTCCTTCCAAGGCACACCTGCAGCAAGTCAATCAAGTTGATCCTGCAGAGACCCAAGCAGTCTTGGGTCCTGCACTACCCCTATCAGGTGTTCTAAACAGTTTCTTAGCAACATGGTCATCAAATTTCATCAGAAAACAATTGTCTATAGAGTGACCAAATTTACCACAATATCTACATGAAACAACAGATTTTCTGGTCCTATGATGCATATCAACAGCAGCATGAGACCTATGATAATGAGCATGAATTGTTCTGTTGTAAGCATGAATTTTTGATTTACCATTACCTGCCCACCAGCGTTCAGAAGCTCGGTGGCCAGGTTTTCCACATTCATAACAAACAAGAGTCTTTTCTTTAAGACCAGCTTTATTTCTGCCCAAGAAATTTTTGTTTAGAGGGAATCTTATAAATTTGGAATTAAAATGATTTCCCTGAACAAACCAGCAGTCCTTGACTGCATGCCCATACTTGCCACATTCAATGCACCTAGGGTGCTTACCTCTTGAGCCAGTAAATCCCCATGAAGGCCTAAACCAACACTTAACAGCTTTATGACCACGTCTGTTACAATTGTAACAAATGATATGTTGGTTTGAGGAAGACATGTTTCTTTTGGGGTGGTGATGATTATTTGGAAATGTTTTATCATGCATCATATCATCACTTATCATCACTCTGCAGTCATCCATATAATGACCATGTCTACCACAGTAGTAACAAGAGGCATCAGATTTCCTAGGAATATGGTTTCTATCATATGAGTTCCTAGATGTATGCGAATGAGTACAAGAAGCATCAGATTCAACAGAGCTAACAAATTTCAGAGTATAACCAGAATTATTTTTTACCCTTTTTGTTTGACTCTTCCTTGTCAATTTCTGATTATCCTCAACAGACTTTGTTTGTTTTTCAATTTTCTGAGCTTTAAACTGAAAGACAATTTTTGAAGGTGACTTCTGATTTTCACTTTGTTTTGGGGATTGCCTTGAAGTACCAGCTATATCAGAACAGCAGTTTGTTCCCCCTTCAGAGTTATCATCCTTCCTCTTCCCAATAGTTTTTATTTTTCCTTTAATCTTGGCAGACTCAATAGCTGAGTTTTCCAGATTATGAATTTTATCTTCCAAGCTAGCAATGTGAAGTTCATAACTGGCTATTTCCTGTTCACTGCAGTTAACACATTCGCTTAGAACTTGGTTTGCAGTTTTATACTTCTCAATTTCTTGTTTTAGGCTGTTCAAAATTTTTGAATTTTCATCATAGACAGCCTTTCCTTTTTCTGTAGTGAGAAGTCTTTCAGACAAGCCAGTATTCAACAACTTCAGTTTTTCAACTTCAGCTTTTAATTCAGTGTTTTCTTCCTCAAGATTTTTATCCTGAATTTCATTGTTAGCACATCTCTCCCTTCCAGACATGTGCTTCAATTTTTTAATCAGTTCATCTTCTCTTTCTTCTACTTTAATTTTCTCAGCGAGCAGATTTTTGTGATCATCTTTAAGTGACGCAATTTGTTTATTTAGCCGTTCATTCTCACTAAAGAGATCTTCATTTCGTTCTCTTAAAACAGAGCATATTTTACAATCTGATTTAGCAGAGGAGGACTGTGAAACCTCATTGATTTCATTCATTCTGATAATAAGAGTTTTATTCTTCTTTTAAAGATCCTCATTCTCCAATTTCATTTTGTCCAATTCAGAATTAACTTCAGTTAGTTCTTGCATGCCTTTTAGATGCTCATTTTTCTTATCATTCAGTTGATTCTCAAGTTCAGACATTTTATCTAAGCATGTTTGTTTTTCAATTTTTAGAGAATCATTTTGTTTCTTAAGATTCTGAACATCTAGCATGCATGCATCATAAGACTTTTTCATATTTGGACAGTTTTCACAGGAATCTTTCAGATTTATTCTATCATATTTCTTTTTCAACTTTTTGTTCTCAGATTTCAATTTCTTGGATACTTCTAACAAATTTTCATACATCTCTATTAATTCATCGAAAGAGTATCCTTCTGATTCAGAACTTACCTGAGATGAGATCTCATCTTCATCATCCCGGTTGGCCATCAAGCAGCTATCACCTTGCTGATTATGCGCAGAGACGACTCTGTCATAAATTTCCTTTCCAGATGTGCACCTGAGAACAAAAGGATACATATCAGTATTAACTACAGCTCTCAAGATATTAAAAACTATGGTATTATCGCAATTCTTAGAGCTGTCCTCACTAGACCAATTGGTCTGATCTTTAGGTAAGCAGTGTGGGCCTTTAGATATAAGACTCCACAAATGTGGACCAATTGAGTCTATGTATACAGCTAGGCCTCCTAGCCAACTTTCAAAGTTAGAACCATCATAAATCGGAGGTCGAGCCATTAGAACATATGGCAAACAATTTCAGCGAAGTAAAACAAATAACACGAACTGCACAGAAACCAGATAATCAAAATAAAGCACAAGTCAGTGAAGCAAAACACGATTTCAAGAGACCCACTCTGAAATGCACCAAACACTAGCAGGATCCTCTACAGATTGTTAGATCTGATAGATCAGAGACCCGCTCTGATACCAATTATTGGGTTCGGTGTAGTATTCAGAGGGGGGGAGGTGAATGAATATAACCCTTTAAAAAACTTTCACCCAGTTAAAATATGATGCTCACTAGAATTACTAGTTCGCAAACTAGATAAGCTTAAAAGCTAATAATCAGTTGCAGAACCAAACAAGCATACAGTGAGATCACTAGGATGCTAACTAGGCTGAATTTGACAAGGAGTTGCTCAACTAGAATTTCGCTCTCTTGACAAATTAAAACATTCTAAGAAGACTAATTAACTCTTCTTCTCAACCCGAAGCCAAACGCATGGAGCGCCCCTATGCATTCATCTAGCGGAAGCAAATCATAAGCAATCAAACCACAATGCAAGAGGGGTTTTTAGGTGGTTCGGTCCTCCAGACCTACATCCACCCCACACTCAAACCGAGTGTGGCTTCCACTAGCTCACGCTAGAAACAGCAGACTCAGTTTGCAACAGGTGCTGCCACACAGCTTGACCAGGGGAACAGCCTCCCCTCTTCCTCCCAACCGGAGGGAACCACTAGTGACACCAGTCACTAGCAAACCAGAGACACACAGTCTCTCTTCCTCCAGACCCGGAGGGAACCCCTGGACTTGAATCCACAAGCCCAGAACCAGAGATCAGATCTCCCTTCCTCTAAACCGGAGGGAACCCACAAGTAGCATCCAGCTACTTGCAACCGGAGATAGCAATCTCCCTTCTCCTGAACTAACAGGAGGAACCCCGACCTCACTACTGAGGATCGGAAGAACACAGATAACCAAATGAAACAGGAAAAATAAGAAAAGAAAAATATACAGCGATCAGAAAGCTGTAAAGACAAATAACACAAATGTGGCTCGCATGGAGCTGACTGGCCTGGATTTGATCCACGGTCCAGTAGACAGATCTTCAAGCAACTTCTTCCTTGTTCTCCACGAGCTCTCTCGCTCACTTTCTATCTCTCTTTTCTTTCTCTTCTACTCTCCTAGGAGCTTCTTTTGCTACTTCTCTTCTTCTTCTTCTCAACTCACTATCTCTCTTTTTCTTTCTTCTGCTCTCCTAATCTCTCACTCTCTACTCTTCTCTTCTCTCTCTTTTTCTTCTTCTGCTCTTACTCTCACTCTCTTCTCTGCTCTCTTCTTTTCTTTCTTCTCTTCCTTTTCCTGGATCGGGGCTCTCTGTATGAGCTTTTCTTCTTCCCAACTCGATCACCTTCATCTGAGGACGAAGGGTTCTATTTATAGCAGCAACAGCAGGTGGATAGGGCACAAAATGCGTGTGCCTCCCACGCTCGATCCAGAATCTTCCTACCACGTGTCCTTATCAGATTGGTTCCTCTTGTCTCGGATCACGTGCAGCCCAGGAGTGTGGAATGTTCTTCCTCGGACCTGTAATGAGATTAAAACCATTAACACTGAGGGCCACAGGAACTAAAGCTGCATGAGGTATGTAATAGTAATACTAGATGCACTGAGAACGACACGAGATACACAGGGTGACTACAGCACGAAGTAAGGAAAAAATGACACGAGATACACTGGGTGACTACAGCACGAAGTAAGGAAAAAATGACACGAGATACACTGTGACAGAACAGACACAACGAAGAGAACGACACGAAGTGAGGTTATAAAACAACACGAGGTAAAAAGATAAACGACACGAGATACATACGATGACTACAGCACGAAGTAAAGAAAACGACACGACGTAATAAACAGCAAAGAGAACGGCACGAGAACAACATGGACTGGCAACAGAAACCGACACGAAGTGGTTGCAAACAAGTAAGACACGAGGTCTACGTAAAGCAACACGAAGTGTGGTCAAGGCGAGAAAGGCACGAAGTCTAAAGCGAAAAACCAACACGAAGTCAGAAGAGTGACACGGCTATCACGACACGTGATGAAGCAGTGACACTAAAACAAAAAGACTCGAGGAACAACAATAAGTGACACGAAGTTAAACAAGCAGACATAAAAGATGACACGAGATGCAACTAGAAAATAGAGAGAAGCGACACGAGGTTCACACAGAAACGACACGAGGTGGCACAGAAAGCAACACGAGGTGCTGCAATGTTCTGCACGCAGTGGAACAAAAAGGACACGAAGACACAGAAATAACAGTAACCGACACGAAGTAAGTACGACATGGAGACAGATGACAGAGACCGTCACGAGTTGAAAACAACACAAAGATGAAAATAGAAGTTGACACGAAGTGAAAACAACACGAAGACGAAGTTGACACGAAGTGAAAACAACACAAAGACGAAGTTGACACGAAGTGAAAATGACACGAAGTGAAAACAACACTAAGACAATGGATGATACAGTGCAATGTCTAGACTTGAAGTTCAGTTGAGTGTACAGACTTCACAAATGAATCACTCACTGTACAGACTTACTATAGCAGTCTGATATAGAGACTTTGATGAACAGTCCAATGTATGGACTTGTACAACAAACAACAATGTATAGACTTCATGTAAAAGCCTAATGTATGGACATTGAAATTGAAGACCAATGTGCAGACTTGACAGTGAAGACTAGTGTGCAGACTTCAAGTTTAACTGTGGATGTACAGACTTGAAGAATAAGCCAGTGTATAGACTTGAAGATTGAAGGCGATGTACAGACTTTGATGACCAACACCAATGTATAGACTTAGGAGCATAAGACACGGCTGTACAGACTTCGCCTAAGACGCTGTACACACTTAGCCTAAGACAATGCATAGGCTTGAACGAGAGTCCAATGTAGACTTGCATGATGCACAATTACACAGTCCAGTGTATAGACTTTGCTACCCAGACATGATATATGCAGAGACATGACATGATATATGCAGAGACATGATATCTGACAGAATGCAATGCACATATATAAAGATCAAATGCCATCAATGCTAGACATCATCATTCATGTTGCTATCAATATGCAGAATGCTCAAGAATAATAATGCATAGAAATGCACTTTGTTTATTGCAATCATCAAAACATAATAACATTGCTATCATAAAAAAACAATATCAAATGCACTCAAATAGCATTGCTATCATCAAAACCAAATAGCATTGCTATCATCAAGGCGACATAGCACATGCTTGTGCCTAAGGGGCACAACATTCTCCCCCTTTTTGATGATGGCAACACAATGTGACAGTGAGTCACACACAAGATTTTCTCCCCCTTTGACATGATCAAAAAGAAAAAAATAGTAAAAACAAGAGTGCAAAGTGCATTATGCATGCAAAAATCTCTAGAACATTCTCCCCCTGAATGTAAGACTCCCCTGAATTATTTCTCCCCCTACATAAAAGCTCCCCCTTTGAGAAGGAATATGAACAGATAACCAAGGTAGAAAAGGTAGGAGAGTCACTAGACAACAGATGAATCATTGATTTAGAGAATAAGCCTGATTATAAACAATAGTTAAAGTATAAGAATCAGCAACATACAATTTTCAAAAATTCAGGTTTAACAGTGATAAATCTAGAGTAAAGAACCTGACCCCTGAAAAAGAGTTTTAGATTCCATTTATAGCAATGAATCTAGGGCACATGGTATTAATAGATAAGTCTAAAATAATACCCTTTTGTGTCTAAACAAGGAAATTCAAGAAAGGCAACTTGAACATGTATTGAGAAAAACAATTTTCACTCAATGACATTTGAATTTTCGAAGGGTTACAGCAGTTTGATTTCATTTTCGATTTTCAGAACCTGAACTAAGTAAATAGATCAGTGGCGTTTATGCTGTTGACATTAGGTGTACACCTTGATCAGAGGCAGGTACCCCCAGTTACTAGGCATAAACTACTAGACCTATTTCAGATCAAAACCTACAAAGAATAGTCTTCACTTTTGACATTAAGGGTACACCTTGATTAGAGGCCAGTACCCTCAGTTACTTGGTGAGGACTCCCCCTATAGATTTGACCCTATGAACAGAGATAGTCTAAAGCACTTCATGACATGTGAATTTTCCTACTTCTTTGGAGGAGTTCACAGTTTCTCAGTGCAATCAGTCATTGCTCTGTCACTATGTTCAGTTCTTAACATTAATGAACTTATTTACTGCTGCCCTTAATTCTTTTAGAGTGATTGTTTAAAAAATCAGTACACACTCTTATTAGCCTGTTCTAGACATATCCAGTTCAACACATTTAGGCATTACAAAAAACTTTTTCTATTTTAGCTATGAGACAAAGATTAAGAGCTATAAAAGTTTTCTTTTATCTCAAATTCTGAAGTGCAGACACTTAACTCTCCAATTTACAAAGGTTAAACCTTTAGTTCTTTTCAATTTGTAAATGTGATTCTTATAAGTGAACAGTTGCAATAATCACCATTCAATGTACTAAACCAGATGCAAAGCTGTTGTTTAGTGAAGAAATGGGGAAAGGATAGCAATAAGCATTATGATCCATAGCATCTGATGACAGTGAATATGAATGAGTTGAAAGGGGACAATGAGAAGTACCAAAGATTCAATGAATTGAATAGAACTCTCAGCTCCCCCTGACACTATGATGCAAAAATATGCTATGCATTAGACTGTTCTACATGGAGACTATGCAACATTAGTCAAACTCCCCCTGACAAAGTGCATGAAATAGAATTAATGAACTGCTCATAATTTTAGAATATGCTCAAGAAGAATTCATGCTTTGTTCAATCAGAGAGAGAATTTATCAAATGCATCATCTTCCTTTTAAATTTTCAGATTTTTTTTCCAACATATGATGCAGTACACTGTTCTACATGAAAACTAGACCCATGGTACTAGGCGGAGGACCTAGTCTCAAAGACCATCTCACACATGGTAGGAACCTCCGGGCAGATTTCCCTGGCTTTTAGTAACATACCATTGGATATACCATGGTTAACAAGGACAATGCAACATAAAGCAGTCCTTCATGCATTGAACAGCATCATTGACACATGCAATGATAATCAGTCTATACACAATCAGTCCAAGTATGCATTCAATAACAAGCATGCAATGCATTAACACAAAACACATGCATGGACACAGAGTCTATATAGTGCATCAACTGTATACACTAAAGAAGCATTCAAATTCAGTTCAACATATAGCAAGAGAAGAGCATCAGATATGCAGAATTGAATTCAATAGCTGAGTCTGGAATGCAGACTGATCAGCTAGACATGAAGAGTTCATTAAAAAAAATCAACCAAGCAAATCAACATGAAACTCACAATTTTCATGCTCACAATTTTAGATAATGGGATTTAAAACAGATTTCAGAACTGACCTGAATTGAATCATGGGGTTTTCTTTTTGAGTGCCTTGGTTGACCCCTTTTATTTCTCCTTCCAAGGCACACCTGCAGCAAGTCAATCAAGTTGATCCTGCAGAGACCCAAGCAGTCTTGGGTCCTGCACTACCCCTATCAGGTGTTCTAAACAGTTTCTTAGCAACATGGTCATCAAATTTCATCAGAAAATAATTATCTATAGAGTGACCAAATTTACCACAATATCTACATGAAACAACAGATTTTCTGGTCCTATGATGCATATCAACAGCAGCATGAGACCTATGATAATGAGCATGAATTGTTCTGTTGTAAGCATGAATTTTTGATTTACCATTACCTGCCCACCAGCGTTCAGAAGCTCGGTGGCCAGGTTTTCCACATTCATAACAAACAAGAGTCTTTTCTTTAAGACCAGCTTTATTTCTGCCCAAGAAATTTTTGTTTAGAGGGAATCTTATAAATTTGGAATTAAAATGATTTCCCTGAACAAACCAGCAGTCCTTGACTGCATGCCCATACTTGCCACATTCAATGCACCTAGGGTGCTTACCTCTTGAGCCAGTAAATCCCCATGAAGGCCTAAACCAACACTTAACAGCTTTATGATCACGTCTGTTACAATTGTAACAAATGATATGTTGGTTTGAGGAAGACATGTTTCTTTTGGGGTGGTGATGATTATTTGGAAATGTTTTATCATGCATCATATCATCACTTATCATCACTCTGCAGTCATCCATATAATGACCATGTCTACCACAGTAGTAACAAGAGGCATCAGATTTCCTAGGAACATGGTTTCTATCATATGAGTTCCTAGATGTATGCGAATGAGTACAAGAAGCATCAGATTCAACAGAGCTAACAAATTTCAGAGTATAACCAGAATTATTTTTTGCCCTTTTTGTTTGACTCTTCCTTGTCAATTTCTGATTATCCTCAACAGACTTTGTTTGTTTTTCAATTTTCTGAGCTTTAAACTGAAAGATAATTTTTGAAGGTGACTTCTGATTTTCACTTTGTTTTGGGGATTGCCTTGAAGTACCAGCTATATCAGAACAGCAGTTTGTTCCCCCTTTAGAGTTATCATCCTTCCTCTTCCCAACAGTTTTTATTTTTCCTTTAATCTTGGCAGACTCAATAGCTGAGTTTTCCAGATTATGAATTTTATCTTCCAAGCTAGCAATGTGAAGTTCATAACTGGCTATTTCCTGTTCACTGCAGTTAACACATTCACTTAGAACTTGGTTTGCAGTTTTATACTTCTCAATTTCTTGTTTTAGGCTGTTCAAAATTTTTGAATTTTCATCATAGACAGCCTTTCCTTTTTCTGTAGTGAGAAGTCTTTCAGACAAGCCAGTATTCAACAACTTCAGTTTTTCAACTTCAGCTTTTAATTCAGTGTTTTCTTCCTCAAGATTTTTATCCTGAATTTCATTGTTAGCACATCTCTCCCTTCCAGACATGTGCTTCAATTTTTTAATCAGTTCATCTTCTCTTTCTTCTACTTTAATTTTCTCAGCGAGCAGATTTTTGTGATCATCTTTAAGTGAGGCAATTTGTTTATTTAGCCGTTCATTCTCACTAAAGAGATCTTCATTTCGTTCTCTTAAAACAGAGCATATTTTACAATCTGATTTAGCAGAGGAGGACTGTGAAACCTCATTGATTTCATTCATTCTGATAATAAGAGTTTTATTCTTCTTTTAAAGATCCTCATTCTCCAATTTCATTTTGTCCAATTCAGAATTAACTTCAGTTAGTTCTTGCATGCCTTTTAGATGCTCATTTTTCTTATCATTCAGTTGATTCTCAAGTTCAGACATTTTATCTAAGCATGTTTGTTTTTCAATTTTTAGAGAATCATTTTGTTTCTTAAGATTCTGAACATCTAGCATGCATGCATCATAAGACTTTTTCATATTTGGACAGTTTTCACAGGAATCTTTTAGATTTATTCTATCATATTTCTTTTTCAACTTTTTGTTCTCAGATTTCAATTTCTTGGATACTTCTAACAAATTTTCATACATCTCTATTAATTCATCGAAAGAGTATCCTTCTGATTCAGAACTTACCTGAGATGAGATCTCATCTTCATCATCCCGGTTGGCCATCAAGCAGCTATCACCTTGCTGATTATGCGCAGAGACGACTCTGTCATAAATTTCCTTTCCAGATGTGCACCTGAGAACAAAAGGATACATATCAGTATTAACTACAGCTCTCAAGATATTAAAAACTATGGTATTATCGCAATTCTTAGAGCTGTCCTCACTAGACCAATTGGTCTGATCTTTAGGTAAGCAGTGTGGGCCTTTAGATATAAGACTCCACAAATGTGGACCAATTGAGTCTATGTATACAGCTAGGCCTCCTAGCCAACTTTCAAAGTTAGAACCATCATAAATCGGAGGTCGAGCCATTAGAACATATGGCAAACAATTTCAGCGAAGTAAAACAAATAACACGAACTGCACAGAAACCAGATAATCAAAATAAAGCACAAGTCAGTGAAGCAAAACACGATTTCAAGAGACCCACTCTGAAATGCACCAAACACTAGCAGGATCCTCTACAGATTGTTAGATCTGATAGATCAGAGACCCGCTCTGATACCAATTGTTGGGTTCGGTGTAGTATTCAGAGGGGGGGGTGAATGAATATAACCCTTTAAAAAACTTTCACCCAGTTAAAATATGATGCTCACTAGAATTACTAGTTCGCAAACTAGATAAGCTTAAAAGCTAATAATCAGTTGCAGAACCAAACAAGCATACAGTGAGATCACTAGGATGCTAACTAGGCTGAATTTGACAAGGAGTTGCTCAACTAGAATTTCGCTCTCTTGACAAATTAAAACATTCTAAGAAGACTAATTAACTCTTCTTCTCAACCCGAAGCCAAACGCATGGAGCGCCCCTATGCATTCATCTAGCGGAAGCAAATCATAAGCAATCAAACCACAATGCAAGAGGGGTTTTTAGGTGGTTCGGTCCTCCAGACCTACATCCACCCCACACTCAAACCGAGTGTGGCTTCCACTAGCTCACGCTAGAAACAGCAGACTCAGTCTGCAACAGGTGCTGCCACACAGCTTGACCAGGGGAACAGCCTCCCCTCTTCCTCCCAACCGGAGGGAACCACTAGTGACACCAGTCACTAGCAAACCAGAGAGACACAGTCTCTCTTCCTCCAGACCCGGAGGGAACCCCTGGACTTGAATCCACAAGCCCAGAACCAGAGATCAGATCTCCCTTCCTCTAAACCGGAGGGAACCCACAAGTAGCACCCAGCTACTTGCAACCGGAGATAGCAATCTCCCTTCTCCTGAACTAACAGGAGGAACCCCGACCTCACTACTGAGGATCGGAAGAACACAGATAACCAAATGAAACAGGAAAAATAAGAAAAGAAAAATATACAACGATCAGAAAGCTGTAAAGACAAATAACACAAATGTGGCTCGCATGGAGCTGACTGGCCTGGATTTGATCCACGGTCCAGTAGACAGATCTTCAAGCAACTTCTTCCTTGTTCTCCACGAGCTCTCTCGCTCACTTTCTATCTCTCTTTTCTTTCTCTTCTACTCTCCTAGGAGCTTCTTTTGCTACTTCTCTTCTTCTTCTTCTCAACTCACGATCTCTCTTTTTCTTTCTTCTGCTCTCCTAATCTCTCACTCTCTACTCTTCTCTTCTCTCTCTTTTTCTTCTTCTGCTCTTACTCTCACTCTCTTCTCTGCTCTCTTCTTTTCTTTCTTCTCTTCCTTTTCCTGGATCGGGGCTCTCTATATGAGCTTTTCTTCTTGCCAACTCGATCACCTTCATCTGAGGACGAAGGGTTCTATTTATAGCAGCAACAGTAGGTGGATAGGGCACAAAACTCGTGTGCCTCCCATGCTCGATCCAGAATCTTCCTGGCACGTGTCCTTATCAGATTGGTTCCTCTTGTCTCGGATCACGTGCAGCCCAGGAGTGTGGAATGTTCTTCCTCGGACCTGTAATGAGATTAAAACCATTAACACTGAGGGCCACAGGAACTAAAGCTGCATGAGGTATGTAATAGTAATACTAGATGCACTGAGAACGACACGAGATACACAGGGTGACTACAGCACGAAGTAAGGAAAAAATGACACGAGATACACTGGGTGACTACAGCACGAAGTAAGAAAAAAATGACACGAGATACACTGTGACAGAACAGACACAACGAAGAGAACGACACGAAGTGAGGTTATAAAACAACACGAGGTAAAAAGAAGAACGACACGAGATACATACGATGACTACAGCATGAAGTAAAGAAAACGACACGACGTAATAAACAGCAAAGAGAACGGCACGAGAACAACATGGACTGGCAACAGAAATCGACACGAAGTGGTTGCAAACAAGCAAGACACGAGGTCTACGTAAAGCAACACGAAGTGTGGTCAAGGCGAGAAAGGCACGAAGTCTAAAGCGAAAAACCAACACGAAGTCAGAAGAGTGACACGGCTATCACGACACGTGATGAAGCAGTGACACTAAAACAAAAAGACTCGAGGAACAACAGTAAGTGACACGAAGTTAAACAAGCAGACATAAAAGATGACAAGAGATACAACTAGAAAACAGAGAGAAGCGACACGAGGTTCACACAGAAACGACACGAGGTGGCACAGAAAGTAACACGAGGTGCTGCAATGTTCTGCACGCAGTGGAACAAAAACGACACGAAGACACAGAAACAACAGTAACCGACATGAAGTAAGTACGACATGGAGACAGATGACAGAGACCGTCACGAGTTGAAAACAACACGAAGACGAAAACAGAAGTTGACACGAAGTGAAAACAACACGAAGACGAAGTTGACACGAAGTGAAAATGACATGAAGTGAAAACAACACTAAGACAATGGATGCTACAGTGCAATGTCTAGACTTGAAGTTCAGTTGAGTGTACAGACTTCACAAATGAATCACTCACTGTACAGACTTACTATAGCAGTCTGATGTACAGACTTTGATGAACAGTCCAATGTATGGACTTGTACAGCAAACAACAATGTATAGACTTCATGTAAAAGCCCAATGTATGGACATTGAAATTGAAGACCAATGTGCAGACTTGATAGTGAAGACTAGTGTGCAGACTTCAAGTTTAACTGTGGATGTACAGACTTGAAGAATAAGCCAGTGTATAGACTTGAAGATTGAAGGTGATGTACAGACTTTGATGACCAACACCAATGTATAGACTTAGGAGCATAAGACACGGCTGTACAAACTTCGCCTAAGACGCTGTACACACTTAGCCTAAGACAATGCATAGGCTTGAACGAGAGTCCAATGTAGACTTGCATGATGCACAATTACACAGTCCAGTGTATAGACTTTGCTACCCAGACATGATATATGCAGAGACATGATATCTGACAGAATGCAATGCACATATATAAAGAGCAAATGCCATCAATGCTAGACATCATCATTCCTGTTGCTATCAATATGCAGAATGCTCAAGAATAATAATGCATAGAAATGCACTTTGTTTATTGCAATCATCAAAACATAATAACATTGCTATCATCAAAATACAATATCAAATGCACTCAAATAGCATTGCTATCATCAAAATCAAATAGCATTGCTATCATCAAGGCGACATAGCACATGCTTGTGCCTAAGGGGCACAACAAGCCGGTCGTTTTGACTATTTTTGCGTATTTTTCTGAATTTGTGCATTTTCGGCGCATTTTCAGAATTTTCAGAAATTAGGAAAATTTTCTAATTTCTTTTCCTTTTTATTCCTTTTTTTCCTCTCTCTCTCCTCACTCTCGCGATCTCACTTTCTCTCTCCCGTTCTCTCTCGTTCTCTCCCCCTTCCGGCTCCGGCTGTAGACGGAGGCGCTCGTGGGTGAGGTGGCGACGAGGTGGAGCTGTCGAGGTGCGCGATGGGGCGAGGATCGGATCGATTCTGGCGCGATCCCGATCGGTGGATTCAAAGCCGGTGAAATCGGTTCGCGAGTGGATTTCAGCGTGGTTTAGTCCCTTCGGGGCACAGTTTCTTCGGTGGAGGTAGGGTGACTGATCCTTACTTCGTTCTCTTCGTTTTCCCTGCCATTGCACGGCGTTCGGCAAGGAAACGGCCGAGTTTGGGCTTGTTTTGCCTAAACCGTGATTTTCGTGGTTTTTAGGGTCGGTCGGTAAACGGTGACCATTTGCGGCGTAGTTAGTTTCTAACTGACCGCTGGGATGTTAGGATCCCATCCACGTTGATTTCGTGTGATTTGGTGTTCATTCGAGGCCGGTAGAAGCCCGGGAACCTCGGTGACCCACTTAGGGTCGATTTGTCTAAATCGCCCGGATCTTGCATTTTTGAGCTTGCATGTGGGGTTTGGAGTCCCCTGATGTTGTTATTTGTCGTTTAGGTGTGTTTCCCCTGCGTTTCGGCGTGAATGGGGCGTGGAACGGGCCGGTTTGGCCGTTCCGATATTTTCCCGCCGTATGGGAAGTAGCGGTCGTTCTAGTGGCCGTTACTTGCTTCTGACGGTCCTACGACAGACCATTACTTCGTTTGGCGTTTTTGAGCTTTCTGGCTTTTGGGTGAGTGACGGCCCTAGGGTGGCGCGTCGCTTCCTTGTAACGTGCCTAGGCTAGCACGTTACTTCTTCTTCATCATTTTGTTTTGGGGTTGAGTCGGTTGATCTAACGCACTTGACCCAGCGCGTTAGATGAATGTGACGTGCCTGGTCCTGGCCGTTACTTACTGTTTAACCGACATTGACCATTAGAGGCGGTGCCTCTGACGATGGTGCCCCTATCCGTTGCTTGAGTGTAACGCGCCTGCCCCCGACCGTTACATTCTGTTTGGCCGAGCTTGGGTGGCTGTGCCCGTTGAACATAACGGATATACCCCCATGCGTCGTTGTGTTATAACGCGCCTGTCTCTGGCCGTTGTTTGTTGTTTTGTGCTGGGTTGAGGGTGGCTGGGCATGTTGATAGTAACGCGCCTTCCCCTGCGCGTCGTTTGGCTCTGACGCATCTCCCTTGCCGCGTTGTTTGTTTGTAACACACCTGGCGTTGCGCGTTACTTTGCTTTGGTTGTGGGTGGCTATGCACGTTGTGAATAACGCGCCTGCTCCCGTGCGTTGTTTGGCTGTAACGCACTTAGTCTAGTGCGTTACTTGGCTCGTGCGTGTTTTGAGTCTTAGAGTTGGTTAGGGTGGTGTGAGCGACGGCCTGTCGTCCGACCGTCGTTTGGTGAGTAACGGCCCTAGTCTAGACCGTCACATGCTAGTAGCGGTCTAGGGGTGGCGCATTACATGCCTTGTGCTCCGTTTTCCATGATTTCGGTTTTAGCTTGTCTTGGCTTGTCCTAGTGGTTTGCCCGTTATCCCGTGGATGTTTCTTGACGTCCTATGAGGGCTAAGACTACGTTGTAAGGTGGCCATGAGTCTTCTTACTTGCGGTAGGATTGTCTATCCTACTTTTTGCTTGTGCGTTGCTGGGTTTAGGTCAACCCGGTGTGACCCAGTGGTTGACGTGTGACCTTGTGTGTGTGTGTCTCGGTGGTTGTGTCCGGCTCGAGACACTACTTTTGGATGCCCTGAGGTGTTGTTCTACCTCGGTTTGTGTGTCCAGACGTGTCTGAGAGTTCTTGGTGTTTCCCTCATGTCTCTGTGTGTTGTTTTTTTTGCGGAGTGTCATTTTCTTGTGTGGCTTAGGATTAGACCGATTGGCGGCTTGTTCCGCTGTTCATGACGATCTTGCCTTTGAATCGTTCGACTCGGGATCGCTACGTTGTAGGTCTAGTTGCCTGGTCCTGAGTCGGTTGGCGGTTGTTTAGCTGCCATGGTGCTTTGTGGTGCACGAGACGGGTCTTTCTTTACTGTCTGTGCTTTAGCACCTGTGTTTCGGAGTCTGTGCCTTGTGAGCATCCACTAGTTGTAGCTCTAGGCTTTTACCGACCCACCGGGAGTGGTGGAGGGGTTTTCCTGTTGCGTTTGGTATGTACGGTTCTTAAGCTAGTTCCGTAGGCCCCGGCCAGCGGTAGCATCCTACCGAGGGGAATACTAGCTAGAGGCCTGGCCTAGGTAGTGGTCAGTGTGTGCACACGTGGTCAGGGACTGGGGACTTGCGTCGACGGGCGTGGCCCTGACTAGTCACTCGCAGTTGGTGCTGCAGTCCTGTGCTGTGGTACCATGTTTCCTTGGAACTGTGGTTCCTCGGACCTGGTTCTTGGTGTGTCTTGTTCTTGAATGGACATGACACTTGTGGCGCAGTGTAAGTTGTCAGTGGACGCTTCTGGCTGTTCTTCTGGGAGGAGGGTGCTCCTGTCACTCGGTGCTGTGACTCTCGCGTTTTCTTGTGCGCTGTGACCTTTGCGAGTTGCCCTCTCGTGGCCGTACTCGAGGTCAGTGTTCTATCGTTAGCATGACATTCTCGTCATGCGTGGGGCTGCGTGCACGACGTCTCCTGTCGTGTTTTGTCTGTGTTTTCGGCGTCGATGTCTGCCTTCACCTTTCTTTTGGCTGACGGATTGGGTCACCCTACTGCGAGAGTTTGGGGTTGACCGGCTGTTGCCGTTTGGAGTAGCTTTGGGTGTCGAGTTCTCCTCGGTGGCCGTTGTTCCGTGTTTTACGGCCTCGCTCTTCTTTATTGTTGAGCTCCCCTCTCCTGCCTGTTCCCTACTTCTGTTGTACCTGTTCTGTTTACAGCTTTGTAGTATAGCTTTTTCCAGCTTTGCTGCACCTGCCGTTTTTATTGTTGCTTCCATTGCTTTATGCGTTTTCCAGTGGGGATCTGCGTGACCCCTACTGAGTTTCTGTTGAGACTCACCCCTACTTTTTAGGTGGGTTTCGCCGTCTGCCTCTGCTATCCTTGGTGGAGCGCGTTCGATGTAGCTGCCAGTTGTACCTGCGTCGGGCTTCCCCCGACTTCTGTGTACGTTTCTTTTCTGTCAGACTGTACTGTGATAGACTTGTTATCTTTCCTTTGGGATGGACTCTGGTGTATAATTGTAAATTTGAATGTTTAATGAAAATGTAATTTTATTTCGGCTACTTTAGCAACCAAATCTATTGAAATTTAATTGCTTACTGCTATATCTGCTGGCTTCAATGTATTCCACACACTCCTTTTTCCCTTCGGCGCTTTCCCACGCTTGGGAGGCCTCGCGGGTCCCATGTGGTATCACGTGTATTCGGTATTTATATCGGGTGCACCGGGTATCCGAAATTCGGGTCGCTACAGGGTTGTTCTTCCCTGCTTCTCCTTTGTTAGTCCTTAAATTTTGAGGATGAAATTTCTTAAAGGAGGGGAGGATGTAATGCCCTGGATCTTGGTAGGTCTTGCTGGATCTTTATTGGATCTTTCGGGTTTGTTTCGGTGAGTTTCGGTTCGCTTTTATGGCTTCCGAGTTGAGCTTTACGAGCCGTGTGGGTTTTTCTCTCATACTAGTTACGGAACCCTACGGTGAGTTTAGTTGTCAGTTCCTCAACTAGTGAATGCTACAGCGACGTTGTACTCTTCGAGCCGGTCGTTTCGACTATTTTTACGTATTTTTCGGAGATAGGGCCAGAAATCAGATTTTTTAGAAATTAGGAAAATTCCTAATTTCTTTTCCTATTTCTTTTCTTTCCTCTCTCCTCCCTTCTCATTTCGCCGCCGCCGTCTCTCTCTCCCATTTTCTCTCCTCTCGAGTTTCCTCGGCTCCGACTGCAGACGGAGGACCTAGGAGCGAGTGTTGGGGATGCCGTGGAGCTGACTGGGTGCGCGACAGGGCGAGGATGGAGTGGTTTTGGCGCGATCCCGAATGGTGGATTCAAAGCCGGTGTTTGAGCTTGCGGCATAGTTTTCGACGCGGTTTAGTCCCTTCGGGGCACGGTTTCTTCGGTGGAGGTAGGGAGACGGACCGCCACCTTGTTCTGCACGTTTCCTCTATTTCCGTGCATGATTTGGTGCTCGATCGGGGGAGATCGGGTCGGTTTTATGAAAACTATGGTTTTTGTGGTTTTCAGGGTTCGCCGAAAAATGACAACCATTCGTGGTGTGGTTAGTGCCTAACTGACCGCTGGGATGTCTGGATCCCATCCATGCTAGTTTCGTGTTGATCGATCGTCATTCGAGGCCGATAGGAGTCCGGGAACCTCAGTGACTCGTTTATGGTTGATTAGTCTAAATCGCCCCGATCTAGCCTTTTAATGCGTGCATGTGGGCTTTTTAGCCTCCTAGAGTTATTTTTCATCGTCTAGCTTTGTTTCCTTTGCACTTCGACGTGAATGGGGCGTGGAACGGTTCGATTTGGCCAATCCACTATTTTCCCGCCGTGACCGGTGTAGCGGTCGTTTCAGTGACCGCCATAGGTCCCTGACGGCCCTACGATAGACCGTCACAGCGTCTGGGCATTTTTAGTTCTTCGTGGTCTTGGGAGTGTGACGGCCCAGGGGAGGCGCGTCACAGTTCTCTGACGCGTCCGGGGTGATGCGTCACGCCTATTTTGTCGTTTAGCATTTTGGTTAAGGCGGTTCCTCTGACGCGCCTGCCCTAGTGCGTCAGAGTCTTGTAACGCGCCTTGTGTAGGCCGTTATGTTGCGTTTGACTTGGAGTTTGACCGTGGAGGCGATTTGTGTAACGGTGGTGTCCCCGTGCGTCACAGCGATTGTAACGCGCCTGCTCCAGGCCGTTGTTGACACCCGTTTTATACCGATAATTTGAGTCATTTCTCTTACTCCCATTAGTTAATGCCTTGAGTTGTCCATCATTCGTCGAGCCATTTTTGTGGCACGTCTTGGGCTCATTGTATGGGTCGTCTCCCTCCTTGGTGCAATCCGTGGCAATTCAGGGCTTAATGGGCCTTGGCTTGGGTCAATCGGACGTTTCAGATCATGAACGGCCCAACATCAGCCGTTCAGAAGATGGGCGGTGGAACATTGACCGTTCATACATTTTGTTAATTTCTGAGGACTTTTCCGAATATTCACCGACAGGCTGTGGTGCGGCCCTATTAGGACCGTTCAACTTAATGGACGGGCTTATTACAACCGCCTATACCTCAGAGTCCTACGCACGCCCATTTTCTCAGATAATTATCCAATTATCCGAATTATCACCGACAGGGTGAAACAGTTGGATATTGGCCGCTCTACACTAGAACGGTCTCATTAGAACCGTTCATCTTTGAGGGTCCAACGGCGGGCGTTTCGGCCGGTTAGAGAGATAATTGCGTTGATTTTCTGATTTTTCGAATTTCCACCGACAGCTTAGACGGTCGGAACAAGACCGCCTATATGATGCGCGGTCTATCGTAAGACCGCTCATCATGTCGGATGAGGCTTTTTAACAGACTTTTATCTCTTTTATTCATGGCTTTATCCCCAGTTTATTCTGATGATTTCTCCGTGGATAATTAACCATTTTTGATGTCGTTTCGTCTGGATGGTAGATAAGGATATTGTCTACAAATTATCTTTTGTAAATTCGACCTGAAAATACCTCTAAACCTTAGTTTTGGGACTGGATTTCTAGGCTCTATAAATAGACGCTAGTGGCCGGACATCGAAGGGGGGGGGGAGATTTTGGTCGACGGTGAAGCCCTGCCGCATTTCTGAACGACCTAGCACCAAGGAGGGAGGCTCTCTACGTCCTTACGAGCCTCCGGTTCAGGGAGTAGTCTGTGTGTTGAGTCATAGCGTCGTTTTTCGATTTCTTCGTCATCTATTGCATGCATTGTTTTCTCTATGCGTTTCCCTCGTTTTTCTCCCCATGCACACACCCACCCACGTTCTTGTCACCCTAGGGGTTTAAAACCCCCCAGGTATCCCCCTATCCATTTGTTTATGCTTAATTCTTCTTACATGAACGTGTACTACGTCATTTAGTCCTAATCTGGATGTCTCTTCTGTGTCTCCACATTATTTTGCAGGTCATCACTTCATCAGCACGAGGCCCATCCCCTCTGGCCGGCTGGAGAGGGTGGAGGTGAACCCTTTTGCAACTCTTGGCATGGTGGGCGTGCGTGGTTCCTTTAGGCCCGTTCAAGATGACGAGCGGCATCCCCTGCACCGCCCTTCTTCATTCTGCGGTTCACTTCAAGCCGCCCATCTTCCAGGAGTTCTTCTTCCCGCGCGTTCGACAGCACTCTTAGACGGCCTATCGTAGGGCCGTGTGTCTTTAAGGAGGTTCTGCATCGACCGCACATCCTCCCAGTGCTTCATCAAGGCGAGTGTCTCCCCTTCTTTTCCAAAGTACGGTACGCTAGTCACGTGCTACGCTTTGGTGGCGATCACGGTCACTCTCTATTTTTCTCCCTCCTCTCACTGCACTTTGTTTGTTTACTCCTGATATTATTGCTTTATTCATAACCTATCATCCACCAAGTGAGGAGAGGAGAAATATATATCTACAGCCGTTACGTGCTATTTTGGCCGAGTTGGGTGGTTGTGCCGTTGGCTCTAATGGCCACGCCCTCGTGCATTAGGCTTGTGTAACGCGTCCGTGATGGACCGTTACGTGCCTTTCGGCCATTGTTTCCTTGACTTGAGCCAGTTGGCCCTGACGCGCCTGCTTTGCCACGTTAGGCTGTGTGACGCGCCTGGTCTAGCGCGTTACGTGGTTCGAGTTATCGTTTTAAGCTTGAGGTCTGTTGGCCCTGATGGCCCGGGTCGGGCACGTCAGAGCTGTGTAACGCGCCTGGTGTAGGCTGTTACGTGCCTTGTGTGTTTTAGATGTTGGTTAGGGCGGTGTGTGTGACGGATCCCCCGGCGACCGTCACGTTTCTATAGCGCGTATGTGATAGACCACCATAGTGGGTGTGTAACGGCCCAGTGCTAGACCGTCAGGTTCATGTAACGGTCTAAGGGTGGTGCGTTACAGCCTTTGAGCTCCGATTTCCGTCGTTTTGGTTTCTGACTACCTTGGCTTATCCTTGTGGTCTGCCCGCTTTCCCGTGGATGTCTCCTGACACCCTATGAGGGCTAAGACTACGATGTGAGGTGGCCAGGAGTCTTCTTGCTTGTAGTAGGATTCTCTTTCCTATTGTTGAGTCGTCGTTGTTTGGTTCTGGTCAACCTGGGATGACCCAGGGGTTGACAGGCGACCTTGTGTGGGTGTCTTGGCAGTTCTGTCCAGTCCGAGGCACTGGTTCTGGATGCCTCGAGATATCGTTTTACCTTGGTTTGCATGTCCAGGCGTGTCTGAGGGTCTCCGGTGTTCCCTCAAGTCTCCGTGAGTCATTTTCTACGGAGCGTTGCTTCCTGTGGCTTAGGATCAGACCGATTGGCGGCTTGTTCCGCCATTTGTGACGATCTTGCCTTTGAGTCGTCCGACTCAAGGATCGTTACGTCGTAGGTCTAGTTGCCTAGTCTTGAGTCTGTGGGGCAGTTGGTTGGCTGCTTGGTGCTGTGCAGTATGCGTGACAGGGCTTTATTAGACTGTCTGTACTCTAGCACTCGTGTTTCAGAGTGATGGGGCATCAGAGGTGATTTCCTTACACGGGTGGAGTGTATTTGTGTGTTATGGCTTGTATGAGATTGTAATTGTGTCATTTCTTTCATTTGGGCTCCTTGTAAGGCTTATATCAAGCCAATGGGCCATTTGTAATGTAGAGTCCATGGCTAGGTTTCCATTAGTAGAGTCCATTAGGAGCTTATTCCATATTGGGTCTTAAGGCCATCATTATGGACCTTAATAGCCACTTAGGCCCAAATAGGCTTCTCTCTCTCATGGGCCACCAAGGGTGGAAGAGTCTAACATGGTTAGTGGGCTTGTAACATGGCATTTGACCACACTTGGCCCAAGGGAGGCCCATGAAGGGGGCGCCCCCTTCTTTGGCTCTATTAGGCTAGTTAGGTGTGATTTAGGTGAGGTTGGAATGGAATTAGTCCAAGTTTGAATTGGAATGGTCAAGATAGATTAAAAAAATTATATTTGGTGTGTTATTCACACTTCATCTCAGCCATTCAATCCCCAACCCTTGATCCAAGGGTCCATATTAGATTTGATTGGAGTCATATATAATGTTGTATTTTCATGAGAAATTCAATGAAAAAATCAAAAAATTGTTGAGTTGTTTGAAGCTTGGTGCGCCCCTCTCTCCTCCCTTGCTGTTCTTCCATCCCCAACCCCAGATCTAGAGTGTATCTATCTCCCTTCATCCCCTCTCAACCTCTGGTGATCGTCTGTGCCGCCGCCGCCGCCGTTCGTGCCGCCTTCGAGCCGCCGTGGAATCGTCATGAAGTTTCTGTCCTGCTGGACAGAGGTGTGGTTCGAGAATTCTTGAAGCCAGCCACGAGTTCTGATCGATTTGAAATTTTTAGGGTTGGTTCCTATCTTCTAGCCCCTTCTTTAAAAAAAAATTGAGATTCAAAATCCACCGTTTCATATCTTTACTATTTCGTTCAACTCTCAATCTCAGATCTATTCTGTCACTATCTACAGTGATAGTAGCCCAGAGTTTCATGTCTTAGGTCCACTTTTTGATTTATTTTAGTTTACCCAATTTTAATGGAGATTACACCTCCACCCCTTCATCCACAATTTTTCTCAATTTTTTGTTCGTCCATTTCATATTTTCTAAAAATCATTCTCAGTCCCAGCTACAGTTCTGTCCCCCTGATCCCAGATCCGACCTTCGCCCACTAAACAAATCACAGAAAATCATAGATACATCCAAACGGGTCCAAACCACTTTTTCTGTCTTCCCAGCTCAAATTCCAACAACTTTGCTGAAGAACACAACCCATGATTCGAACGTATCCCTTGCGGTCAAAGGTGATCCACAGGGAAGTTCTCTGCTGACCTGTGATTTCAGGAACTGTACAACAGAAGATTGAAAATTCCATAAGTCCAGATCCGAGCAGATCCAAGCCAGATCTTGAGGCCTATGTTGAAGAACTTCAAGCTAGCTTTCCAACGGCGCCAGTCTCGTGTCGATCCGACGTCGGGGCTGATCGCAGCGTCCATTCTCGCCGGAGCGCGCGCTGCAAAACAGCAACCACCAGTCCGTGGACAGCAAACCCGACGGGTGCCGATCGGAACCACCCGTCCCCCGGGCGACGTTCCAGTGTGTCGCCAGCCCAGGGAACACTTCCCTAAGTTTCCACACTACAGCGGTGCCACCGGGTCCCACACGGCCCCTCCAGACAGCACGTGGGCCCCACGGTCGTGATCACGCGTGTAGCTGAATCAACACACGAAGCTGCCCGTCATCCCGAATTCGGCCCTCCCGGGCCCATTGTGTTGCCCTTTACCTCCCTGTGTGGAGTGGGCATATTTCCATTGCTGTAATATTCATGTATTAACTGTCCCGGGAGCACGAGTTCGGCTGGGCCCGTCGTCCCCACGCCGAGCGCATGGAGATATCGCATTCGCTCCCTTACTTGGCATTTTGCTTAATTTTCATATATACTTGCTTATGCCACTGCTAGAGAGCATGATAGGGTAATTAGCTCGCTTTCTATTTATATCACCGCTGCTGCGAGAGAGAGCGTTACCGTCCCGTGACCCGATCCGGGCACAAGTGAGAGCCAACCACCCTAGCTCACAGCCGATTTCTCAACCGCGCACATCCGACGCTTCCCTCGTTAAGGGGCAGTCACGAGCTTATCGTGTCCGTGGTCTCGTCCCGCATCAATTTGGTATCAGAGCGAGCCGAGTCTAGGATCATCATTGTTTTAAAACACAAAAAAGAGTGTCTTTTCGCATTGCATCCCTTTACTCGGTATATCAAAAGGTGTTGTCCGAACGTTAGGCCATGCCTATCAGGAAGGCCGCACACTTGTGCGAGTGATCTTGGGATCGATTATCTCCGCCACGTACCGAGTCTTGGTTTACGTCTAGGGTCCTTAGTGTGCATGCATTCCAAACTTGCATAGTCGATCTAGTGTCTTGTCACCGTGTGTATGCATGTCCATGTCCACTACCCATGGCCGATCCCCAAGACCATACGTCCGAGTGGTCAACTTTTGTGGCCAAAATGAATGTCCTCATGGACCGAGCCTTTGGTTTTGCCCCTCTCATTATGAAAGCCGCTCTACCCAACGGGTCCACAACGGAACTCCATTTCACCGATAGGGAGTCGGATAATTGGGTTTCTCTTGACATCGTGGAGTCTCTCTCCAAGACAGGCGAGATTATCCGCGATGGTGATTTTGCTTGTGTTGAGTTCTATAAGAGAATCGGCTCTGTTCTCTACACCGATGGCGCATGGTGCAGGATCGGCACACTTGCTGGTTCATGCATCATTTTAGGGCAAAAGTGGTTAGGAGAGAGAAGGGCCAATCTTGACTGGGACAAGAGGACTTGCACCTTATGCCCACCATACCTACCCGGTAAGATCACCCTTAGGGACCCCGTATGTCTAGCCACCCAACCCCAGCGGCCCACTCCACCTTCGGATTCGCGCTTGGAGCCACCTCATCCTGAGCCACCCGTATTTCTAACGGGTACATTATACATAGCCGAGCCGCTTCTTAGTTGGCTCAAGGATGGCTTGGTCCCACTCCCTTACCCGTCTATGGACCCTACCCTACCTTTGGTGTCCATCAACTCCTACCACACAACTTTTTGGTCTAGTCACCATGGCGATACTTTGGATGACCTTATTATGGGATTAGATTCACAATGGGAGTTGACGCATCTTTTAGCCCGAGGCTTTGACCAACCCGCTAGTCTTAGCTTCACCCATCCGGCCTTAGGATCCATTACCTCCGTGTGCACCGTGGGGTGTGTCACCACGGAGATTCTTCTACTCCTCCCGATGCCGGCCGAGTCCGACTTCATTCCCTTTTGCCCAAGGGAGGAAGTTTATTTTCTTCACATGACCATCGTCCCGTTCACTATGGCGGATGAAGGTGACCATTCACCTCTTCAAGAATTTCACGATTGGGACCATGTCATGTTGGAACCCACCACAAGGGGTCATACCTTCTTTGACCCTTTTGACCCCTTCACTATTAGGCTTCCCGAGTTACCACCCGTACTCCCCTTCTTCAAGGAAGCCCACTTTTACGCCCCTTCCCCTCGGGATGGGCCATCTACATCCACCAATCCCGACCCACCTACACCCGGCCCTTCTAAACCACCCGAGTCGCCCACATTCGAAAAGCCGTCCACGCATAACCACACCCGACGTATAGGTGTTTCCCATGCCATCCATTCCCAGTTGCACAACATGCATGCATGGCACATATTCGGGTGTCCTGGTCCGCCGTCACCCATGTACGGGTCGGACTAACATTAGGTGTGTCTAGGGTCATAGTTGAGTCAGTGTGTTTTCTTGTGTGGTTTGTTTTGTGTGGTGTATTTTGAGTCGAGTGTTTGTGTGGTTTGCATACGTGTGTTAGTGCATGGTGAGTCTGCATGTGTCGTGTGTAAGCTCGTTGTCGTTCTCTTGTGAGTGTGAAACGAGTCGACTCACTGATGAGTATGGGATCGATTTTACTTCTATACCCGGATCAGTCACCTATAGGGACTCAGCGGTGATTCCTAGTGAGTTTTCGAGCTGTTTCCTTCCTTTTGAGAGTGCCCCTTCGGAGTGACCACCTTTAGCCCATAGTAGTTCGCATATCGAGTATATATGGAATGAGCAGGTGACGATCACTCAGAGTGGAGCGTACCCGCGCTACTTCACATGGTGACGGATCCGCCGGAGTACCGGAACAATCATACCCCTACTCGACGGGGTCGAGTTCCTCCCACCCGGGGAGAATTGATGGGGCATCAGAGGTGATTTCCTTACACGGGTGGAGTGTATTTGTGTGTTATGGCTTGTATGAGATTGTCATTGTGTCATTTCTTTCATTTGGGCTCCTTGTAAGGCTTATATCAAGCCAATGGGCCATTTGTAATGTAGAGTCCATGGCTAGGTTGCCATTAGTAGAGTCCATTAGGAGCTTATTCCATATTGGGTCTTAAGGCCATCATTATGGACCTTAATAGCCACTTAGGCCCAAATAGGCTTCTCTCTCTCATGGGCCACCAAGGGTGGAAGAGTCTAACATGGTTAGTGGGCTTGTAACATGGCATTTGACCACACTTGGCCCAAGGGAGGCCCATGAAGGGGGCGCCCCCTTCTTTGGCTCTATTAGGCTAGTTAGGTGTGATTTAGGTGAGGTTGGAATGGAATTAGTCCAAGTTTGAATTGGAATGGTCAAGATAGATTAAAAAAATTGTATTTGGTGTGTTATTCACACTTCATCTCAGCCATTCAATCCCCAACCCTTGATCCAAGGGTCCATATTAGATTTGATTGGAGTCATATATAATGTTGTATTTTCATGAGAAATTCAATGAAAAAATCAAAAAATTGTTGAGTTGTTTGAAGCTTGGTGCGCCCCTCTCTCCTCCCTTGCTGTTCTTCCATCCCCAACACCAGATCTAGAGTGTATCTATCTCCCTTCATCCCCTCTCAACCTCCGGTGATCGTCTGTGCCGCCGCCGCCGCCGTTCGTGCCGCCTTCGAGCCGCCGTGGAATCGTCATGAAGTTTCTATCCTGCTGGATAGAGGTGTGGTTCTAGAATTCCTGAAGCCAGCCATGAGTTCTGATCGATTTGAAATTTTTAGGGTTGGTTCCTATCTTCTATCCCCTTCTCCACAAAAACATTGAGGTTCAAAATCCACCGTTTCATATCTTTACCATTTCGTTCAACTCTCAATCTCAGATCTGTTCTGTCACTGTCTACAGTGATAGTAGCCCGGAGTTTCATGTCTTAGGTCCACTTTTTGATTTATTTTAGTTCGCCCAATTTTACTAGAGATTACACCCATCCACCTCTTCATCCATAATTTTTATCAATTTTTGGTTCGTCCATATCATATTTTCTAAAAATCATTCTCAGTCCCCGCTACAGTTCTGTCCCCCTGATCCCAGATCCGACCTTCGCTCACTAAACAAATAACAGAAAATCATAGATACATCCAAACGGGTCCAAACCACTTTTGCTGTCTTCCCAGCTCAAATTCCAACAACGTTGCTGAAGAACACAACCCCTGATTCGAACGTCTCCCTTACGGTCAAAGGCGATCCACAGGGAAGTTCTCTGCTGACCTGTGATTTCAGGAACTGTACAATAGAAGATTGAAAATTCCATAAGTCTAGATCCGAGCAGATCCAAGCCAGATATTTAGGCCTAGGTTGAAGAACTTCAAGCTAGCTTTCCAACGGCGCCAGTCTCATGTCGATCCAACGTCGGGGCTGATCGCAGCGTCCATTCTCGCCGGAGCGCGCGCTACAAAACAGCAACCACCAGTCCGTGGACAGCAAACCCGACGGGTGCCGATCGGAACCGCCCGTCCCCCGGGCGACGTTCCGGTGTGCCGCCAGCCCAGGGAACACTTCCCTAAGTGTCCACACTACAGCGGTGCCACCGGGTCCCACACGGCCCCTCCAGACAGCATGTGGGCCCCACGGTCGTGATCACGCGTGTAGTCGAATCAACACACGAAGCTGCCCGTCATCCCGAATTCGGCCCTTCCGGGCCCATTGTGTCGCCCTTTACCTTCCTGCGTGGAGTGGACATATTTCCATTGCTGTAATATTCATGTATTAACTGTCCCGGGAGCATGAGTTCGGCCTGGCCCGTCGTCCCCACGCCGAGCGCGTGGAGGTATCGCATTCGCTCCCTTACTTGGCATTTTGCTTAATTTTCATATATACTTGCTTATGTCACTACTAGAGAGCATGATAAGGTAATTAGCTCGCTTTCTATTTATATCACCGCTGCTGCGAGAGAGAGCGTTACCGTCCCATGACCCGATCTGGGCACAAGTGAGAGCCGACCACCCTAGCTCACAGCCGGTTTCTCAACCGCGCACATCCGACGCTTCCCTCGTTAAGGGGCAGTCACGAGCTTGTCGTGTCTGTGGTCTCGTCCCGCATCATAGAGTCTCTGTGTCTTGTGAGCCTCCATTTTTTTTGGTAACCCTAAGGCCTTTGAGTTGACGACCCGCCTGCGAATGGCGGAGGGGTGTTCCCGTGATGCGGTTTTTAAGCTAGTTCTGTGGGCTCCCAGCCAACGGTAGCGTCCTACCGAGGGAGAAAACTAGCTGGAGTACCTGGCTTAGGCTAGAGCCAGTGTGTGTACACGTTGTCAGGGGCTTTGGACTTACGTCGACGGGCGTGACCCTGACTGGTTACTTGATGCTGTTGTTCCTGTTTAGTTCAGTGCGGGGGTCTGCGACTCTACCGTGGCTTCAGTGATATTGTAGGCGAGACACTCGTGGCGCAGCATAAGACGTCTGTGGACGCAGCTGGCCGTTGCTCTGGTGGGGAGGTGCATCCGTCTGTGACGCGTGGCTCTCCACTGCTCTTTACGTTTCTTGCGTGTTGTGACCTTCCTGAGTTAGCCCTCTCGTGGCCCTACTCGAGGTCAGCGTGGGGTGCACGACTTTCTAGTCGTGTGTGTGTGTTGTCGAGTCTGTTCATGCAGGTCTTCATCTTAGGCCTGGTGCCGTGTTGGCAGATCGGTAACTTCTGACTTTGTTAGATCAGAGTCACCCTTCTGTCACTGTTTGGAGTAGTTTGGGGTGCCGAGGTTAGTTCGGCCGCCACTTGTCTGGCGCGGGTTCTTCCCCTTTCGTACTTGTTCCCTACTTCTACTCCCCGTCTGTTCTCTACTGCTTCTAGAGTAGCTTTACAGCTTTGTAGTGTAGTTTTCCCGCTTTGCTACACCTGTTGTTCTTCCTGTTGTTTTGTTGTTTCGTGTTACTGCGTGTTTTTTAATGGGGATCCGCGTGACCCCTACTGAGCCAGTGACACGAGGCTCACCCCTACTTTTCAGGTGGGGTGACTTCGTTCGTTCTGCTTCCACGTGGTTCCTGGAGTGCTTGCTCGTAGCGTGTCGTTGTGGCCAGCTGGTACCTGCGTCGGGCTTCCCCCGACTTTACGGTACGTCCTTTTCTGTCGACTGTACTGTGTTAGACTTGCTGTCTTTAACTTTGGACTTGACTCTGGTGTATAATTATTAAATTGAACTGTTAATTAAAAAGTAATTTTATTTCTGCTACTTTAGCAAACCGATCTAATGAAATTTAATTGCTTCTATTATATCTCTGTGGCTTCAATGTACTCTACATATGCCTTTATCCCTTCGGAGCTTTCCCGCTCTTGGGAGGCCTCGCGGGTTCCAAGTGGTATCACGTGTACTCGGTAGTTCTACCGAGTACATCTGGTATCTGGGATCCGGGTCGCTACAATAACAGTTTCCATTCCAGCATCGGCATGGCTCCTTATGAGGCACTATATAGTCATCCTTATCGTACTCCCTTGAACTGGTTTGATGTTAGGGACAGACTTTTAACGGGACCTGACATGGTGCAGCAATGTTCTGATGTGGTTCATCTGATCAGGAAGAGATTATTGACAGCTCAGAGTCGACAGAAAAGCTATGCAGATTAGCGCAAACGTCCACTGCAATTTGAGCCTGGAGACATGGTTTTTGTCATGGTATCTCCGATGAAAGGTGTTTCCAGATTTGGGAAACGTGGAAAGCTTAGTCCGCGTTATGTCGGCCCGTTTCCTATTGTTGAAGCTGTGGGTCAGGTAGCTTATCGATTGCAACTGCCAGCGGCTATGCAAGCTATTCATGATGTGTTCCACGTCTCTCAGCTGAGGAAATATGTATTTAATGCATCCCATGTCCTCGATGACTATGTTTGGCCCGAAGTGACTGCTGATTTGTCTACGCCAGAGTTTCCTATTAGAATTGAAGACCGTCGTGAGCAACGGTTGAGAAATAAGGTTATCCCTCTGGTAAGAGTCGCTTGGCAGCGCCACTCCGGCAATGAGTCTACTTCGGGCCGTGCATGTGGCCTAATCGGCCATTCCGACTTGAACCTAGAATCTATTCTGGAATTTCTGGCTATTTTTCTGGATTTTTAGGAATTTTTCTGGTATTTTTAGGATTTAATTGGAATTATTTGAGTTTTTATCAGGGGAAAATAAGGTTTTTATATATATATATATATATATATATATTAACCCTTTTTTTCTTTTCCCATTTTCCCCACTCCCTCTCTCTCCCCCTCGTAGATCTCCCTCTCGTCCTCTCTTCCCCCCCTCCGATCGCCTCTCCCTCTCTCCTTGGGGATCCAGGAGAAACGGCGATGGTTCGAGGAGTGGAGCTCGCCATTGGAATCCTCGCGTCGAGTGGAGCGCGTTGACGCCCACCTTGACGTGGTTTGCGGCTCGTGGGAGCGAGACGGAGCGTGGAGGCTCGGTGGTTCCCTTCCTGTGCATGTGGCCTAATCGGCCGTTCCGACTTGAACGAGGTAGGGGGGTGGAATCCTGAGCTCGTTAGGAGCCTTCCCTATAGCTTGTTCTTCTCGTTGAGCTCCTATAGTGTGCATGTGGTGTATTTCTCGTTTATCGTGCTTAGGTTTCGTTCTTCACGTTTAATCCATTGTGAGCATGATAAATGAATGTTTTAGTAGTATATTTCTCTCACGTATAATTAAAGACATTTGTGCAATCGTACGGAAATTGAAGGCACATTCATATTTAGGGCCACCCTTTCCATCATAACTTCTTCCATGTATTACATTTTTCAACTCCACTGATCCTTTGTTATTTTCACCCCCTTCATTTATTCTCACTACCTTCGATAGGGTATAATAAGGGTAACCCGCATGACCGTGAGAGAGTTTATGACCCAGTGTGGTTTTGAGTCACGCTATTCATCATAAATTCTTCGGCGGAAAATATTTTTTAAATGTGTCAAATATGTGTTATTTCCATCCCCTCATCTGTTCTTGCTCTTTCCCATCGATTTCATTATAATAATTATTCTTACACCTTCTCTCACGTATGATTAAAGTCATTTGCGCAACCGTGTTAAAATTGAAGGTCCATTCGTATTTAGGGCCACCCATTCCATCATAACTTCTTCCATGTATTTCATTTTTCAACCCCATTGATCCTTTGTAATTTTTACCCCCTTAATTTATTCTCACTCCCTTTGATCGGGTATAATAAGTGGAACCCGCGTGACCGCGAGAGAGTTTATGACCCAGTGCGATTTTGAGTCGCTCTATTCATCATAAATGCTTTGGCGGAAAATATCTTTTAAATGTGCCAAATCTATGCTATTTCCATCTCCTCCTCTATTCTTGCACATTCCCATCAGTTTCATTATAATAATTATTCTTACGCCTTCTCTAGCGTATGATTAAAGTCATTTGTGCAACCGTGCAGAAATTGAAGGCCAATTCATATTTAGGGCCACCCATTCCATCATTAACTCCGCCGATCCTTTGTAATTTTCACCCCCTTCATTTATTCTCACTCCCTTCGGTAGGGTATAATAAGTGTAACCCGCGTGACCGCGAGAGAGTTTATGACCCAGTGCGGTTTTGAGTCGCTCTATTCATCATAAATGCTTCGGCGAAAAATATCTTTTAAATGTGTCAAATCTATGCTATTTCCATCCCCTCCTCTATTCTTGCACCTTCCCATTAGTATCATTATAATAATTATTCTTACTCCTTATCTCACGTATGATTAAAGCCATTTGTGCAACCGTGCGAAAATTGAAGGCCTATTCATATTTAGGGCCACCCATTCCATCATAACTTCTTCCATGTATAATATTTTTCAACCTCGTCGATCCTTTATTATTTTCACCCCCTTTATTTATTCTCACTCCCTTTGATAGGGTTTAATAAGGGTAACCCGTGTGACCGTGAGAGAGTTTATGACCTAGTGCGATTTTGAGTCGCTCTATTCATCTTAAATTCTTCGACGGAAAATATTTTTCAAATATGTCAAATCGGTGCTATTTCTATCCCCTCCTCTATTCTTGGTCCTTCCGATTGTAGACACGCCAAAATTGACGCTATGTTGATCAAATCTCATGTCACTATGTTAACGCCCCAAAGTGAACTTCAATATGTTCATAATATGAAGTTTTTCTATATTTTTGTGTGGTTTTGATTTGTTCTTGCATTTTCTGATTCGCGACCTGAGGAGGGGGGTTATTTAAATAGCGACCTTACCTAGGGCATTTTCTCAAGAACAGACGACTAAATGTGAGGGCGTCAATTCCTGGTATTATCCGATTCCAAAATAAATTCAAAATCAATTTAAATTGTTGGTTAACGTCCTTCCTCAGGGCGTGTTTTTAATTAACGCCTTCATCTCAGGCGTGTTCTCATATTTTTCATATAAAGAAAGTTTTATTGCCAAAATTAAATCCAAGAAGTGACGCCCTTAATAGAGGTCGTGTTTTGAGTAACGTCTTGATGTAGGTCGTCAATTTGTGATTTGACGCCCTTCGCAATGTCGTGTTTTCCGTTTCGTGTCCTGCTTAAACTCACCTTTCCCTCACAGTTCCCTGCCTTGTTCAATCTCTTGCTCGATTTTAATCCTTTCCCTGGATATTCCTTGCCCGTTCTTATCTTCCCTTGTTTGATCACATCTGATTGAAACTTATATAAGGGAGTCTGGATCGATCGTCATAGGGTTAACACCCATATACAGCGGATAGAAAGATTACTGCAGAGCGTTTTTTTCTTCTTCCCGTGCAATCAGGTGGAGCAGCCGCTTCCTCCTCTGCATTCGTTTTCCTCTGCATCCGCTTGCGTTCACTGCTTCATCTTCTTCCCATCAACATCTTCTTCCCTTGGTTTCCCTTTACTGTCATCAGGGACAGCGGGGTTCTTTTTTTGTTTATTTTGTTTGTGAGCGTCATCTTACTATCATTAATACGTCCCACTGTTAGTTTTTTTTTATTGCATTAAGTTCCATTATCATATCATATCCCCTTCCCTAGCTCTTCTCTAGGGGTTTAAAAAACCAAAAAAAAGAGGTGCGCATGTTGATTTCTCTCTTCAACATCATATTCTTCATTTGGGGTTGATTCTACACATCGGCTGATCCTCCCTTTTTGCTTTGTTTGTTTATTTTGTCTTATTTTTGCAAGGATAATCAATAAAGAGAAACCCCCTTTGTCGGCCGGCCGATTGAAGGAGGAGGAGGAATTCCACATCCATCCCGCATCCGAATCTTCACCAAGTACTCGCGATCCCTTTTTCTTATTGACGTAACCCCTCTGGCGATCACATCTCCTCTTAGCACCACGTGCTTTTCTTTGAGTTTATTATCATCTCCCCATCATATTTCCACTTCCATGCAATCTTGTTATCCATTTTATTCCTCTTATTTAACGTGTGTATTTTAATCCAATCTACAAATTGGCGATCACAGTGGGACCTCCACTATTTTTCTATTGATTATCCCTTTCCCTTTGGCACCCACGTGTGCCATTTCCCCATCGGCACCCACGTGTGCCCTTTCCCCTTTGGTACCCACGGTACCCCTCCCTTGTGCCCCGCGGGCACTCTCTCTTGTGCACCCTGCACACTCCCCGGGATCAGCCAGTGTGTGACTGCTCATATTTTCTGAATTCACGCCTCAACCAGAGGCGCCTTTTTAGTTTAACACCTTCATCCAGGGCGTCTTATTACTGTGTAACGTCTTCTGTCAAGACGTGTTCATCATTTTACTGCCTTTTATTACGCTATCTGTGAATTCACGCCCTGCCCCAGGGCGTTCTTTTATTGCGTAGCGCCTTATCTCAAGGCGCTCTTTCAGATTTAACGCCCTTACCAAGAGGCGTCCGTTTCATATTTCGCGCCTCATCCAGAGGCGTGTCTTTGTTGCTCGCTGTTGGCTCATAGCCTCTCGCAGTGATTCACGACAGTGACCCTGTCGTTGCTTTGGTTGATAGCGACCTGCCCCAGGTCGTCTCTTTCCTGCGTTTTACAGAACCTTGTTTCCTGTTGCTGTCTGTGGTAGTCTGCTTGTTTGTCATATTGCCTATACTGCTGTGATTTGATCATATTACTTTGCATATTGTGGCATTTGGCTGAGAGACCTCCTCTCTCTACACTAGGATTCCACACACCTCTCTTGGAATCGGGACGACCCTCCATTGAGCACTCCGTCTCTTTGGACCGGAAATCCCTTTTCCAAGACCTCCATAAGTCCCCGCACCCGTGGATTTCCTCACGGACGCCGGGCTGGTTGTACCCTTGAAGTACCCGAAGTATAGAGAACCTATCGTTGGTAAAGAGAGAGAAAGAATTTAGTTGACCCGGAGGTTACACTTGGATCAACTAGGTCCCACATTGCAAACAAGAGTGAACTACTCATCAACTTAATCCACTCTAATCTCAAGCATAACACCAAAACCTTGCGTTCATCCCAACTTGATTGCATACACTTGCTTGGGTTGATTTGACTTGTTTGGATTGAGTGGTTGTTTGTTTGATAGTACCTTTGTAAAGTTGTCTCTCCTCTTAAAAATGAAACTCCGTTCAGGTAAGATCATCAACATGGCAGGCTACGGGTATTCTTATGATGATGAGGATGAGAATGTCTTTGGTCAATATGAGACCCCCCTCCAGGATTCCATCTATTATGAGGGAAATTACCCTCCTCCTCAGTCCCATCATCCTCAAATGCATGTGGTTGATGCCACTCCTCAGGAGGTTGCGCCTTCCTCCCAAACTGTGCCTTCCAACACTTCGGGGAACCCTTCCCCATCTCTCAATGTCACAGATTTAATTAATGCCTTATCTCAGTTAGACGATTCCCAGCGGCAGGCTATTCAGGCCACTTTGAAAGGGAAGTCGGTTCCCTCTTCATCTTCTAATCCCCCTCCGGCCGAGAGTGGCCATCACCCCGTTAATGACCAGGCGGTCTTGCATAAACCTCCTTCCCGTCCACCAATGCCCAGCGTGGCCATGCCGGCCCAACAGGCGAGTCATTCTGCGGTTAGGCACCAATTTCTCCAACCTCCCCGAATTCTACGCACGCCTATACCGCATTCCTTTATTCAAAATCCGGCCCCAGTCGAGTCCGACACTAATGTTCTATTGCTTCAGAAGTTGGCCAGCATGGAGGAGCAACTGAAGAAGGTCACCACGGCTAAGAATACCCCGAAAATCTCGCTCCCTACACTACCAGTCTTCCACTTACCACCGTCCGTGATGCCAAACTTCCGGCGATATAATGGGACCGGTAATCCTTTTATTCATCTAAAGGACTTTATGTACGAGACCTCCTTCTGGCAAGACAACAAGGCTTCTTTGGCCTATTTATTCAGGAGATCTCTGGAGGGGCCAGCCCTTGAATGGTTTTATTCACTGGATTCCACTGATGCCGGCGACTTCGATGTTGTTCAGAGGAAGTTCTTGCAAAAATACAGAGACCGGGTCGGACCATCCCTTTTGCTCACAGATCTGGTCGCGGAAAAGATGAAGCCCGAGGAGGACTTCATAATGTTTGCTAATAGATGGCGGTCTGTGGCCGAAAAGTTGAAAGATACACTGTCCGAACCGGAACAAGTCAAGATGATTATCTCCAATGCCACTCCTCAGTTCTGGCACATACTGGCCATGAACCGGTTAACCACCATGGAGGAGCTCTATGAAAGGGCTCGCTATATTCAAACACAGATGAAGGACTCGCCCATTATGGGCATGTTTGAGCCGAAGCCACGGCTATTCAAAAAAACCACCAATATCAACAACAGCGGGCCCACGACTGAGGGCACCATTGCAAATGAGCAGGTTGGTGTAGTTGGCCACCCACACCACCAAGCTAACCCATGACCTAACCCACCTCAACAACAAAACCCCCATTTCAACTCCACTCCACAACGCCAATTCGCACCCCAACATTCCTTTGCTTCACCGCCAAACCAAGTGCACCGCGCTAACCTTCCAGCTCCACAACAGTACCACCAGGTACCACCACCTACCAACCACGGCCAACAACAACGGAGACCACCGCTTGGGACCACTATCCTCCACTACCAGAAAGTCTCCCAGATATTTTCAATGCTTTAATGGCCGCCAATTTGCTCATGTTACCAAGGGAAAGGACAGCGTGGCCTACTAATGTTGACACATCCCGTTACTGTGCTTTCCATCGTGCACCTGGTCACAACCTTGATCGTTGCTTCCACTTCAGAGATTACATTTATGATCTAAATGACCAGGGTGACATCAATTGGGATGAGATGAGGCAATTCATCGCTACCATGAAAGAAAGAAGGGCTCCTCGACAGCAACAAGCTCAGCAGCCACAGCAACCAGCTCCACAGCAGCAACAACAAGCTCCAGCGCCTCAGCATGATATGGGGATTGTCCACAATCCACTGCCGGAGCACCCGCCAAACCAGCACGTAAACCCTGTCATGTCTCTCTATGAGGTGGAGAGAGGACAGGGATGGCATGAAGAAAACGCCTCTATCGGGGCACTTTATCACAATCAAAATCAACCTCCGCGCCTCTTGCGCACCCATTCTTCTTCTTCTACTCCTCAATTGGGCTGATCCCTTCTGCGCACCGTTAACCCACCTACCCCCGCCTATTCTCCGACCTTGTCGGTTCGCCCCCTTCTTACACGTATACCACCTCCACAGCCTACGCCACCACAAAAACCATCCACCACCAACCCTTCACCATTGCCATCTAGGCCACTCCTCATCCGCCCATCACCAACACCCACTGCGCCCGCCATCACTACTCCTTTACCGGTAAGGATCCCACCACCATCGGTTCCGCCACCTTTTGTACCCAGAACCCTTCTCATTCCACCCCCCACCAATTCTCCCCGCATTCGGGTATCCCTTTCTACCTCTACGCCTCCTACCAGGGCACCAGCACCCTCTACAGGGATTCCCTCTGCGGGAACTCCCACTCCACCACTTCTTAACACCAACACGCCTTCTTCTTCTTCTAATCCTCCTCCCACACTTGCCCCGACAGAGGCACTACAAGGCATGGCACCGCTCCGCAGTGGACGGATTTTCCATCGTATTTTTCCACAAAGAGAGCTAGAGCCTGTGCAGGGGCCGCAAGAGCAAGAGCAAGAACAAGGGTCCGTACCGGGCACTGAATATGATTTGTTAAAGCATTTGGACCAGACTCCAGCAAGGATTTCAATCCTGGAATTGGTCAAACGGTCCACCACTCATCAGTTAGCATTGAAAGAATATCTGCAAAAGGTGATGGTCAATGAGGACATTCCAGTTGAGCAGATAGTCACGGTTTTAACGCCTGCTAGCAGCCAGCCGGCGATTACTTTCCATGAACATGAGTTAGCACCACTCCCAGCAAGAAAATATGCTTTGTGCATCACAGTTGATATCAACAAGGTGGCTGTCAAGCAATATCTGGTGGACACTGGGGCATCCATCAATGTCTTGCCACCTAGCACTCTGAAGTTGTGTGGTATTCCGGAAAGCCAAATCCGGTCGTCCACTATCACAGTCACTGCATATGATAACACGAAGAAGCCTCCTCTAGGCATGATTACTTTAAAGGTGAGTTTGGGTCCTGCAGCCATCACAGTAGATTTCCACATTCTGGACATGGATCCAACATTTAATGGCATTCTGGGACGCCCCTACATTCAGCAACTCGATGCGGTGCCCTCCACAAATCACCAATGCCTTAAATTTCCACACAAGGGCCGCATTATTAAAGTCACCAGTATGCCAATTTTGCCAGAGGAGGATATTCATGTGGCTTCGTCAGTTCCTTCTATGTGGCCTGCCAATAAGCCACTATTATCTGTGCTGGACGTCCCTTGTCCACAGCCAACGCCATCTGAAACTGTCACAACAGTTGCTATGACACCCCTGCCTCCCAACCGGAAAAAGAAGAAAACAATGATGAATACCTCTGGCTGGAACATCTTAATAAAAATGGGGTATCAAAGTGGCAAAGGCCTGGGTATCAAACTCCAAGGCAGGACTAGGCTTGTTAAACCTCAGAAGTTGATTGCACGAGGCGGCCTAGGTTATAAGGGGCCATGCAAAAATGAAGATGAACCATGGGCATTTATGACATCCACTCTGAAGACAGATAGCCAGCCGCTTACTTGGACATTGAAGACACATTTTGTCCCAGGTGGCTTTCAAAATGAAGAGCAAACTACCATAATTACTTCCATATTAGACTGTCAAGATGTTCACGCTAGACAGTTTGCTCGTCATATTGCCCCGTTGGCCACATATAAAGCCCTGGAGTCTTTAAGGCCTGACAAGAGAAGGAAAATGGATGATCCAGAATGCGACTGGTACAGGTGGTTCGATATGCAGGATATCACTATTTCCTTGAGCCGCCTTTTCATGCCGACTCATCCAGAATGGCCGCCATTAATACACCAATTGATTGAAATGCCAGCTACAATTACAGACAAGAGGCAGCTGCTGAGTGACTACACTGATACTGGAGAGTCGGATGTTCCGTTTGAAGAAGGTTTTACTGTGGACAGACTGTGGGCCGGCCTCTTTTCTCTCACTTCCATACATCCATCTGTGCTTGCTTCTTTATACTCTCATCGGTTTGGTCGCATGCCAAGACCGCCTCTGATTATAATCAATTTGTCTCCAGATACAATCCAAGTTGCTCTCACAATACCTCTCTCACTCCTCGAGCGATTTTCTGAACTCTCCATCATGCCCCCGTGCGGGCCGTCACTGATTCAATCTTTCTCCAATCTTACAATTCCCACTCCTCTCGTTATTCCCCCCACACATTACTTTCTTCTTGAAAAAGAAAATAAAAATAAAGGAAAAGATAAAAACGAAAAAAAAAACGTCAAATTTCCAACTTTCCAACCCTCATCTCCGTTGAGGAGACTTCTTATCTCTTTCCCGAGTGTGTCCCGACCCAGGGGCCGCTCATTCCAGATTCATTATTAGATCTATTCTCCCCCTCCGATGAGGGGCCCTCATCTGTATCACCTCCTGTATCCGCTTTTTCATCTCCCCCCTCTAATCAAGCTAGTTGCTCCTCCTCCTCTTCCTCTGCTAACACTAAGATTCAAGGGGTAGATTCACATAAGAAGTCCAAGGGTAAGCAGATTCCCCGTAGATTTCTGTTAGAGTTAGCCATTAGATGTCAGGCTTGTTTAGCCATCCCCGAATTTGTGGAGGACCCGATCATCCTGCCAGAGTTAGAATATGAGGATGCTGTTGTTTCTTATGAGGGTTTGGGTGTCTATGAAATCATGAATGATGAAGACCCTATTGAAGAGGGGGAAGAAAGTTATGAAGAATATGAGGACGAGGCTGATGCTTTTGCTAGTGGCATAAGGCGATTTGACGAACCATCAGTCTCTGTAGAAGAGCCTACCAAAGAAATTAATTTGGGTACCGAGGAAGACCCTAGGATTGTCCTCATAAGCAAGAATTTACCGCCCTCTGAAGAAGAGGCGCTCATTTTGGTTCTTCAAGAATATAAGGACACGTTCGCATGGAGTTATGAAGATATGCCTGGTTTAGATCCTGCGCTCGTTGAACACCGCCTTACACTTAAGCCAGGGTCTGTCCCGGTCAAATAACGGTTGAGGCGTTTCCACCCTAATATGGCTTTAAAGATGAAAGAAGAGGTCGACAAGCTCCATAAGGTTAGATTTGTTAGAGTTGTCCTCTACTCCAATTGGGTGGCTAACATCGTCCCGGTTATGAAGAAAGATGGAAAAGTTCAGATTTGTATAGACTTCCGGGACCTCAACCGAGCGTGTCCTAAAGATGACTTCCCCCTCCCTCATATTGATGTTCTAATTGATAACACGGCAGGATTTGAGACTCTCTCTTTTATGGATGGCTTCTCAGGTTACAATCAAATTCGTCTGGCTGAGGAAGATCAAGAGAAGACCTCGTTCACTACGCCATGGGGTACTTATTGCTATGTGGTCATGCCTTTCGGACTTAAGAATGCTGGAGCCACCTATCAGAGGGCTATGATGGCGATTTTTCATGACATGATTCATATTTATATTGAGGTGTATGTTGATGACCTGGTAGTGAAATCAAGGACAAAGATTGAGCATCCTGGGGTTCTAGCTAAGGTCTTGCAAAGATCACGGGAGTATCAGTTGAAGATGAACCCCAAGAAGTGCGTATTTGGCGTCTCTTCAGGGAAATTGCTTGGATTTATTGTCAGCAAGAGGGGAATTAAAGTTGATCCCAATAAGGCGAAGGCCATTAGAGATATGCCTCCTCCCAAGAATTTGAAGGAAGTTCGAGGATTAATCGGGAGGTTGCAATTTATTCGCCGCTTCGTCTCCCAGCACTCATAAAGATGTAGGCCGTTTTACGAGCTTACTAAGCCGGGAGTCAAGTTCAATTGGGATGATAAGTGTCAGGTAGCTTTTGACGGATTGAAGGATTATTTGGCTAATCCTCCTGTCCTGAGGCCGCCAATTCCAGGCAAACCACTCGTTCTCTATGTCTCTGTCCTGGATGACTCTATGGGTGCTGTCCTAGCTCAAGTGGATGAAGAAGGTAAAGAGAGGGCAGCATACTATTTGTCTAAACTTCTTACCCTGTGAACAGAGGTACTCAGCCATGGAGAAGACTTGCGCTGCTTTAGTTTGGGTAGTGCATAAGTTAAAGCATTATTTCCTAGCTCACGAGGTTCACCTCATTGCTCGTATGAATCCGATTAAATTCCTCCTTGAAAAATCTGTCCTCACTGATCGATTAGTACGCTGGCAAAGCTTCCTCTCTCAATTTGACATCACTTACATTCAACAGAAAGCTATCAAAGGTTACGCCATTGCCGAACACCTTGCTCATCACCCTCTACCTCGTTTTGATCCTGTCAATTCGGAGTTTCCAGATGAAGAACTGATGTCCATTAATCAACCCTACGATCCTATGTGGACATTACATTTTGATGGAGCTCTAAATTCCCAAGGAAGAGGGATCGGCATGGTTCTTTTGACACCAGAAGGGGTCACCATCCCATTTGCTGCTCGGCTCACTTTCCCCGTCACCAATAATATAGCTGAGTATGAAGCTCTTTTGGCCGGTCTTCAAACCGCTCAGCGATATGGTGTCACCCATTTGAGGATTGTGGGCGATAGTCAGCTTATTCTGCGCCAGGTGTTGGTCAAGTGCCGCACTATCAATCCCAAGCTCAAACCCTACCAGGAACTCACCTCAGCTTATGTCAAGCTCTTCACCAAATTGATCTTCGTCCATGTTCCTCGTAGATAGAACATCTTGGCCGACGCCCTTGCCTCTTTGGCCTCTGCTTTAGTATTCCCCCCTGAGCGTGATTTTCATGTTTCCCTGATTCATCAGCGTGACACGCCAGCTATCAAGGATCGCGTATTCCTCGATATTAAGGATCAAGTGCTTGAAAAGGTTAAGCAGAGGGAATCTCTTAAAGGTAAAGAGGTCATGCTTTTAGACTGGGAAGAAGAATTGGCTGACGAAGAGAAGCCTTGGTATTATGAGATTGCTAGGTATTGCAATGATCAATCCTATCCCGAGGAAGCCACTGCTAAAGAAAAGAAAGCAATTAGAAGAGTGGCTCAGTGATATGTTTTGATTGGAGGTGTGCTCTATAGAAGAGGGCTCACCGGTGTTTTATTAAGATGCCTCGACGATGATGAATCATGGAAAGTTGTGGAAGAGGCGCATTCTGGAGTGTGTGGTGGTCATGTGAATAGCCAGATGCTAGCTAAGAAGATCCTTAGGCTAGGTTTCTATTGGCCAACTCTAGAAGAGGATTGTTCCATCTATGTTCGAAGGTGTGTTAAGTGCCAACTGCACGCCGACAAGATTCATTCTCCTGCTTCTTCACTCCATCCTACGTCCTCCCCATGGCCTTTTTTCATGTGGGCTTTTGATATCATTGGACCTCTTGGTGATTCAAACCTCCTGACCAAGCAAAAATCATTCATCCTCACGGCAACGGAGTACTTCACCAAGTGGGCGGAAGCAGAAGCTTACGTGGAGATCAAAGTGTCAACCGTCTGCAAGTTTATAATGAAGAACATCATCACGAGGTTCGGCATCCCAAGCACCATCGTCACCGACAACGGATCTCAATTTATCTCTCAAGAAATCAAGGATCTCTGCAACAGGTATAACATTGCATTGCATCATTCTTCTCCCTATTATCCGCAGGGCAATGGCCAAGCAGAGACAACTAATAAAACTTTGATAAAAATTGTCAAAAAGACGTGTGAGGCTAATAAATTTTCGGATTGGCCAGACAAATTAGTTGAAGCTCTCTGGGCCTATCGTACTTCCATTCGCACACCCACTGGGCAAACCCCTTTCGCCCATACTTATGGAATGGAGGCGGTAGTCCCTTATGAGATTCTTATTCCCTCTCTGCGAGTACAATTGGATAAGGAACTTTCTATGGATGAACGTCGTGATTCACTCCTCGCCCAATTGGAGCTCCTAGACGAGAAGCGTCAGGTCGCCGCTGAGCATGCGCGCATTTCTCAAAACAGGCTCTCACGTTTTTATGAAAAGAAAGTAATTGAGAGGAAATTTAAAACCGGTGAGATGGTAATCAAAAGAATTTTTGTAAAGTCGGGTGGCCCCCGCTCAAAACTCCAACCCAATTGGGAAGGACCATTTATCATAAAAGAAGTTTATCCTGGTAATGCTTATAAACTGAGTAATGCTGAAGGGGAAGAGTTAACTCACCCTTGGAATGGTTTATATCTTAAGAAATACTACCCTTGATTCGACAAAAAATCTAAAAAAATATATATATCTTCAAAATTCAAAAAAAATTGATTCAAAACCTCCAAAAATAGAAGTTCTTCAAAATCAAAAAAGAGATTCTTCAAAATTGGTGCCATGGCATACGAAGGATCAAGGTCCGAAAGGTCAAAATTCAGAATTCATTCATCAGTCTTGCTAATTTAAAAGGGGGTTGATTCACGCACACACTACACGCTTTATTCTTGAGCTCAAGCAGTGCAAAATCCGATGGAAAGTTAAAAACCTGACTAAAAGTGAAAGCAATACCCGTTCTTTTCTTCTTCGGCCCATAAGGGAGGAAGGGAGACCTCGAGGCAGACACACCAAGCCTATCGCCGCCCTAGTAGGTGGAAGTCAGGGCCCAAAAGGACACTGACCTCGGGTGCAGCCACGGAAAGGCCAACCCAGACAGGTCATGACGCACAAGAAACGCCGAGAGTCACAAGCCAGGTGACAGGAGCACCCTCCCACTAGTAGAACAGCCAGATGCGTCCACTGACGTCTTACACTGCGCCACAAGTGTCACGTCTACAAGCTCGTCCAGAGGACGACAGAGACTGGACACACCAAGAACCAGGTCCAAGGAACAACGGTCCCAAGGAAGAAGGGCAACTACGGACACAGGACCGCAGTACCACAACAGCAAGTGACTAGTCAGGGTCACGTCCGTCGGCGCAAGTCCTCAGTCCCTGACCACGCGTGCATACACTGACCACTGCCTAAGTCAGGCCTCTAGCTAGTATTGCTCTCGGTAGGACGCTACCGTTGGCTGGGGTCCACGGAACTAGCTTAAAAATCGTATAACGGGAAACACCCCTCCACTACTCCCAGTGGGTCAGTACTCAAAGACCTAGGGCTACGACTAGTGGAGGCTCACAAGGCACAAACTCTGAAACACAGTAGATAAAGCATAGACAGTCAATGAAAGCCCTGTCTCGTGCACTACGAAGCACCAAGGCAGCCAACCAACTACCGACAGACTCAGGACCAAGCAACTAGACCTACCACGTAACGATCACTGAGTCGGACGACTCAAAAGCAAGATCGTCAATGATAGCGGAACAAGCCGCCAATCGGTCTAATCCTAAGCCACAAGAAATGACACTCCGTAGAAAACAACTCACGGAGACCTGAGGGAACACCGAAGACCCTCAGACACGCCTAGACATGCAAACCAAGGTAAGATGATACCTCGAGGCATCCAGAACCAGTGTCTCGGATTGGACAGAACCCCCAAGACACCCACACACAAGGTCACCTATCAACCACTGGGTCACCCCGGGTTGACGGGAACCAGACAAAGACGCACACAAGAGTAGGATAGAGAATCCTACCCCAAGTAAGAAGATTCTTGGTCACCTTACAACGAAGTCTTAGCCCTCATAGGACGTCAGGAGACATCCACGGGACAACGGGCAGACTACAAGGACAAGCCAAGACAAGCAGAAACCAAAACGACGAAAATCGGAGCAGAAGGACTGTAACGCACCACCCCTAGACCGTTACACGAATATGTCGGTCTAGCTCAAGGCTGTTACACTCCAACCGTGACGGTCTAACGTGGACGCATCACACACGCGTGACGGCCACAGGGGAACCATCACACACACCGCCCTAACTGACACCTAGAACACAGAAGGCACGTAACGGCCTACACCAGGCGCGTTACACCGCTCTGACGTGCCCGACCCGGGCCGTCAGGGCCAACAAACCTCAACTCAAAAATGACACCTCGAACCACGTAACGCGTGGGACCATGTGTGTTACAGCCACCTAACGCGGCAAGACAGACGCGTCAGGGCCAACCTGACGTAAGACAAGAAAACAACTGGCTGAGAGGCATGTAACGGTCCGGACCGGACGCGTTACAACTACCTAACGCGCGGGGGCGCGACCGTTAGAGCCAACGACGTAGCCACCCAACTCAGCCAAAACAGCATGTAACGGTCCATCGCAGACACGTTACATAGGCCTAACGCACAGGGGCATGGCTGTTAGAATCAACAGGCACAGCCACCCAAACTCGGCCCAAAACAAAGTGTAACGGCCTGGGGCAGGCGCGTTACACACACCTAACGCACAGGGACACAACCGTTAGGCGAACCAACTCAACCGGTCAAACGCGGTCAAACAGAACGTAACGGCCTACACCAAGCGCGTTACACCCACCTAACGCACAGGGGCAGGCGCGTCAGGGGAACCGACTTAACCAAAGCACTAAACGACAAGATAGGCGTAACGCGTCGCACCGGACGCATCAGGAGGCTGTGACGCGCCACCCCTGGGCCGTCACACCCTCAAAACTACCAAGAACTAAAAATCACCCAGACGTTGTGACGGTCTGTCGTGGGGCCGTGAGGGACTGTGACGGTCCCTGGAACGACCGCCACACCAGTCACGGTGAGAAAATTGAGGGCTGGCCAAATCATCCCGTTCCACGCCCCATTCACGCCGAAGCGCAGGGGAAACGACCCTCGACGATGAAAAACCACATTAGGAGGCTAAAAAGGACACATGTACGGGTTAAAATGCTAGATCGGGGCGATTTTAACAAATCAACCCTAAAAGAGTCAACGAGGATCCCGGGCTCCTACCGGCCTCGAATGACCACCCATCAACACGAAACTAGCATGAATGGGATCCTAACATCCCAACGGTCAGTTCAACACTAACCGAGCTACAAATGGTTGCCGTTCTCCGGTGAACCCTACAAAACCCGAAAGTTACGGTTTAGGCTAAACAAGCCTAAACTCGGCCGTTTCCGCGCCAAATGATGTGCAAGGGCAGGGAAAACAGAGAGGAGGAAGTGAGGAACCATCACCCTACCTCCACCGAAGAAACCGTGCCCCGAAGGGACTAAACCGCGTCGAAAACCATGCCGCGAGCTCAAACGTCGGCTTTGAATCCACCGTTCAGGATCACGCCAAATTCATCTCGATCCTCGTCCCATCGCGCATCTAGCCAGCTCCACAGCATCCCCAACACGTGCCTCTAGGTACCCCGTCTACAGTCGGAGCCGAGGAAGCTCTAGAGGAGAGAAACGAAGAGAGAGAGACGGCGGCGGCGAATGAGAAGGAAGGAGAGAGGAAGGAAAAGAAAAAGGAAAACAAATTAGGAATTTTCCTAATTTTTGAAAAAATCCGATTTCTGGCCCTATCTCTGAAAAATATGCAAAAATAGTCGAAACGACCGGCTCGAAGAGTACATCGTCACTGCAGCATCCACGAGTCGAGGAACTGACAAGTAAACTCACCGTAGGGTTCCGTAACTAGTACGAGAGAAAAACCCACACGGATCGTAAAACTCAACTCGGAAGCCACCAAAGCGAACCGAAACTCACCGAAACAAATCCAAAAGATCCAATGAAGATCCAGCAAGACCTACCAAGGATCTAGGGCATTACATCCTCCCCTCCTTTAAGAAATTTTGCCCTCAAAATTAAGGACTAACAAAGGAGAAGCAGGGAAGAACAACCCAACAACACCACCACGGAAACAACACAAATCTCGAGAAACACAGCTAAGAGGAACACTGTCAGACCACAATCACGAGCACATGCTCTGGATCGAGTACGGCACAAGTGAACACAAGTCTGACACCTCAGAAACAAGGGCAACGTCGCTTACATCTCAACAAAAATAGAGACACGACTGCCACAACAACAAACAACCGACCGAGAAATACAACGGCAGCATGGCAAGCGACAGCTTACATGAGGAGACACAATCCTGTCAGCTGACAGCTCGACCACATCATCAGCTCTAGCGCCAAAGGCAACAGGGAACACCTGGCACGCAGGATGCCAATGACAACACCATTGGACCACAGGCACAACCAAGTCAGTCCTCACTCAGATATTACATCTGATTGAGTCACGAGCTAACTCTAAGGAAAAGAGTACAGCCAAGTTAACCGACAAGACCTGGTCCAAAATAGAGACATAAAATCATAGAGAAACAGTGCCAAAACAACAGCCATGATCTCGGGGAACGCATCTCAAGGACTATCAACACGCCTCGAGAGCACAACACCCAAGAAAAGAAAATGCAGAGTAGAGAGTACTCAATCAGTAGGAATGCCGATAAATGCCCCAACACTCGCAAATGCCAATGCCAATACCAGACAAACACCAGCAACTGCACGGCAACAGACGAAGTCAAGGCACCAGAAGCCAAGACGAAGTCCCATCGAGAAAAAATAGATCTCTCGAACAGTGGGTAGCCAACCCACACGCTTCAGCTACACTCTCAACAACGCACACAGGCATCAGAAGAGACCTCGGCATCCACATCTCAGTACACACCAGACGCCTTCGCAACCAATGAAGATCGCAAACAACACGCCACGAGTACCGATCTCGCGAACAACCGATCACAAGGAGCCTAAGTGCAACAGGAGAAGAGTACCAGCTTTAGCACAAAGCACAAAAGAATGCTAACCTCAGCTAACCTTTACGTCCTGACAACGATAAATGAGCCTTCACAATACATCGGCCGCTGGACACGGCACGATAAATACGGTACACAACAGCTCTTAACACCATCATGGAGTCCAAAGCCAAGCAACCGTAAAGCAGAGAACAGATCAGACTCAAAATAAAGCTGTCCACACTTAAGCATACACAGGACAAAGGCATCACCAAGATAGCAATTCCAAGGCAAACCTCAAAAAGATTCCACCAGAAGGGATGAGAAGCAGGAAGCTCAATCACAAAAGCACGCCAGGAAGGGAAAATCCTAGCTTGCCTGAGCAACTTCTCAAACACGGAATCTAATCGAGCACTTCAACAGAAGTGAAACACATAAGGAGCTGAACAGACTCAAGCCGGGACGACCAAGATAATGTGAGAACGTGTACGGTCATCAGGCCAAGGCTAAAGGTCAACAGCAACCTGAACAACACACGGAGAAAACCTCGAACAACGTACTGCAGATTCAAGCCTTTCGGCGAACACTGTCAGGAACAACATGATCGAAACAAACACAATGACGAAAAAGAAACACCTCGTCACAACCTGACGAGAGCAGAACCATCTTGTACAGTGCCAAAACAGCACGCACAAGACAACACACGAAGAAAACAACGCGACAAAGAATCACAAACCGAAGCCAGCTGAAGACTGTACTGGACTTTCACGACTCTGGATACTGTATATCTCGAATTCCCATGTACTTGACACAACAACGCTCTGACAGCTCAAAAAAGAACTCCGAACATCTCCGAACACTGCTCTGATACCAACTGTAGCGACCCGGATCTTGGATACCAGATGTACCCGGTAGAACTATCGAATACACGTGATACCACATGTAACCCGCGAGGCCTCCCAAGAGCGGGAAAGCTCCGAAGGGAAAAAGGCATGTGTAGAGTACATTGAAGCCACAGAGATATAACAGAAGCAATTAAATTTCATTAGATCGGTTTGCTAAATTAGCAGAAATAAAATTACTTTTTAATTAACAGTTCAATTTTAACAATTATACAGCACCAGAGTCAGTCCAAAGCTAAAGACAACAAGTCTAGCACAGTACAGTTGATAGAAAGGAAAGACGTACCAAAAGGTCGGGGGAAGCCCGACGCAGGTACCAGCTGGCAGCAACGGCACGCAACGAGCATGCAAACCAGGAACCACGCGGAAGCAGAACGAACAACGTCACCCCACCTGAAAAGTAGGGGTGAGCCACATGTCACTGGCTCAGTAGGGGTCACGCGGATCCCCACTAAAAAACACGCAGTAACACGGAACAACAACAACAACGAAAATGGCAAGTGTAGTAAAGTAGGAAAACTACACTACAAAGCTGTAAAACTATGCTACAAGCAGTAGTGAACAGACGGGAAGTAGGAGTAGGGAACAAGCAAGGAAGGGGAAGAACCCGCGCCAGACAAGCGGCGGCCGAACTAACCTCGGCACCCCAAACTACTCCAAGAAGCGACAGGAGGGCGACTCTGATCTAACAAAGTTAGAAGTTATCGATCTGCCGACCCAACACCAGGTCTAAGACGAAGACCTGCAACAATAGACAAAAGGTCTAGAAAAGACCCACACAGACGACCGACAGACTCGACAACACGCACGATCAGAACATCGTGCACACGGCCCCACGCACGACCAGGACATCATGCATGTGACAGGACACTGACCTCGGGTGCAGCCATGGAAAGGCCAACCCAGACAGGTCACGACACACAAGAAATGCCGAGAGTCACAAGCCAGGTGACAGGAGCACCCTCCCACTAGTAGAACAGCCAGATGGGTCCACTGACGTCTTACACTGCGCCACAAGTGTCACGTCTACAAGCTCGTCCAGAGGACGACAGAGACTGGACACACCAAGAACCAGGTCCAAGGAACAACGGTCCCAAGGAAGAACGGCAACTACGGACATAGGACCGCAGTACCACAACTGCAAGTGACTAGTCAGGGTCACGCCCGTCGGCGCAAGTCCTCAATCCCTGACCACGTGTGCACACACTGACCACTGCCTAAGTCAGGCCTCTAGCTAGTATTCCCCTCGGTAGGATGCTACCGTTGGCCGGGGCCCACAGAACTAGCTTAAAAACCGTATAACGGGAAACACCCCTCCACTACTCCCAGTGGGTCGGTACTCAAAGTGTAGCGACCCAAATTCCGGATACCCGGCATACCCGGTAGGACTACCGGATACACGTGATACCGCATGGAACCCGCGAGGCCTCCCAAGAGCGGGAAAGCTTCGAAGGGAAAAAGGCACATGTAGAGTACATTGAAGCCACAGAGATAGTGCAGTAAGCAATTAGATTTCATTAGATATGTTTGCTAAAGTAGCAGAAATAAAATTACTTTTTAATTAACAGTTTCAAATTAACCATTATAACCCAGAGTCAGTCCAAAGCTAAAGACAACAAGTCTAGCACAGTACAGTCGACAGAAAGGAAAGACGTACCAAAAGGTCGGGAGAAGCCCGACGCAGGTACCAGCTGGCAGCAACGGCACGCAACGAGCACGCACACTGTAGGAACCACGTGGAAGCAGAACGAACAACGCCACCCCACCTGAAAAGCAGGGGTGAGCCACGTGTCACTCGCTCAGTAGGGGTCACGCGGATCCCCACTGAAAAACACGCAGTAACACGGAACAACAACAACAAAATAGCAGGTGTAGTAAAGCAAGAAACTACACTACAAAGCTGTGAAACTACGCTACAAGCAGTAGTAAACAGACGGGAAGTAGGAGTAGGGAACAAGTAAGAAAGGGGGAAGAATCCGCGCAAGACAAGCGGCGGCCGAACTAACCTCGGCACCCCAAACTACTCCAAGCAACGACAGAAGGGCGACTCTGATCCAGCAAAGTCAGAAGTTACCGATCTGTCGACCCAACACCAGGTCTAAGACGAAGACCTGCAAGAACAGACAAGAAGGTCTAGAAAAGACCATACAGATGACCGACAGACTCGATCACACACACACGACTGGAACGTCATGCACACTGCCCCACGCATGACCAGAGCATCATGCATGTGACAGAAACACTGACCTCGGGCACAGTCACGGAAAGGCCAACCCAGACAGGTCACGACGCACAAGAAACGTCGAGAGTCAACGGTCAAGTGATAGGAGTACCCTCACACTAGAAGAACAGCCAGTTGCGTCCATCGACGTCTTACACTGCGCCACAAGTGTCACGTCCACCCGACCGTGTGCAGCACGGGGGAGACTAGACACACCAAGAACCAGGTCCAAGGAACAACAATCCCAAGGAAGAATGGCAACTACGGACACAGGACCGCAGTACCATAACTGCAAGTGACTAGTTAGGGCCACGTCCGTCGGCGCAAGTCCCCAGTCCCTGACTACGTGTGCACACACTGACCACTACCTAGGCCAGGTCTCTAGCTAGTATTCCCCTCGGTAGGATGCTACCGCTGGCCGGGGCCCACGGAACTAGCTTAAAAACTGTGTAACGGGAAACTGCCCGTCCACCACTCCTGGTGGGTGACGTACTAAAAAGCCTACGTCACAGGCTATGACTAGTGGAGGTTCACAAGGCACGGACACCAAAACACAAGTGCTAGAGTACAGACAGTCTACGGAAGCCCTGTCACACATACTACGAAGCACCACTGGTAGTACAACCACTGCCAACCGACTCAGGACCAGGCAACTAGACCTACCACGTAACGATCCCGAGTCGAACGACTCAAAGGCAAGATTGTCACAGACAGCGGAACAAGTCGCCAATCGGTATAATCCTAAGCCACAAGAAACGACACTCCGTAGGAAACAACTCAAGGAGACCTGAGGGAACACCAACGACCCTCAGCACACGTCTGGACACGCAGACCAAGGTAATGTAACACCTCGAGGCATTCAAAACCTGTGTCTCGGACTGGGCAAAACCGCCAAGACACCCACACACAAGGTCGTCTGTCAACCCCTGGGTCACCCCGGGTTGACCGAGACCCGACCAAAGACACGCACAAGAGTAGGATAGAGAATCCTACCACAAGCAAGAAGACTCCTGGCTACCTTACAACGTAGTCCTAGCCCTCATAGGACGTCAAGAGACATCCACGGGACAACGGGTAGGCCACAAGGCCAAGCCAAGACAAGCAGAAACTAGAATGGTGGGGAAACAACACTCTGGGCATAGACGATCCACCACTCGGCCACCAGACAAACCTAGCAGTCAAGGAGGAACATGCTACGCACACAGAGACGAGAACAATGGCGGTCACAGATGAAGTCGTTAGGGAACTGTGGCAGTCAGGGAGTAGACCGTACTCAGTCGACCTCGAACCGACTCATCTGGAGAACCATTGACACCCAGACACCATCCTAAACAACTCAACAGACAGACATGGGATAGCCATCACGGCCAATAGACTCAATTCTAGACTAGATCTAAAACCACGGTAACATGAAAACCGAGGCAGACCATAAGCTACCGAGACCACTCCCTCAAGACGGGAAAGCAAGGGAAACCACACACACATGCGGGGGAATCCCACCGCACACACGCCAACACACAGCGACTCGATCAAGCGTAACACAAAGCCTGAGATACACGCACTCAGGGGCATGCTAATCGAAGCAACTCTACACTTCCTGACATCCCAACACACGGGCACGGAACCCATGGGGTGTCCGGGACACTCACAAGGCCGAGGGTCAACCATTGGATCACAACCGGGTCGACCAGAGACCAAACTCATGCAATCAAAACAACTTACATAGTCACGGTCACCTGGGGACCGTGACTACACAGTCACAGTCTCATGAGGACCGCGACTAGACAGTAGCGGTCACCCCAGGACCGCGACTAGCCTGAAGCAAAATGGTGGTAGCTGTCATCTGAAGACCGCGACCAGATAGTCACGGTCACCATCAGACCGCGACTGGACAGAGGCGGTCTGTCGCAAAACCGCGACCCTTGTCGACTCTCTAGACCTAATGAACACGGTTTCCCTAGGACCGCGATCAGATGAACGCAATTACTGGTGGACCGCGTTCAGTTCAGAAAACCGTGAACGGCGAGAAAAACAAGGGGAAGGCCAAATCGGCCCGAACCACGCCCCATTCACGCCGTAGTGCAGGGGAAACAAAGCCTCACGACGAATAACAACTTCTGGAGGCGAAAAACCCCACATACATGCATTAAAACAAGAGATTGGGGCGATTTCAACGAATCGACCCTAAAAGAGTTACCGAGGTTCCCGGGCTCCTACCGGCCTCGAATGACCACCGATCAACACAAAACAAGCATGGATGGGATCCTAACATCCCCACGGTCAGTTCAACACTAACCAAGCTACGAATGATTGTCGTTTTCTGGCGAACCCTACAAAACCCAAAAATCACGGTTTAGGCTAAACAAGCCCAAACTCAGCCGTTTCCTTGCCAAACAACGTGCAAGGGCAGGGAAAATGGAGAGGAGGAAGTGAGGAACCGTCATCCTACCTCTACCGAAGAAACCGTGCCCCGAAGGGACTAAACCGTGCCGAAAACTGCACCGCGAACCTAACCGTCGACTTTGAATCCACCGTTCGGGATCGCGCCCAAACCGCACCGATCCTCGCTCCATCACGTGCCTCAACAGCTCCCCGACGTCGCCACCTCACCCCTGGATCGCTCCGTCTGCAGTCGGAGGCGACGGGGTGAGAGAATGGGAGAGAGAGGGAGAGAACGCGAGAGTGAGGAGAGAGAAGGGGGGGTAAATAAATAGGAAATTAGGAATTTTTCTAATTTCTGAAAATCCGTAAAATACGCCGAAAATGCACTAATTCAGAAAAATACGTAAAAATAGTCGAAACGACCGGCTCGGAGAGTACATCGTCGCTGCAGCATCCACGAGTTGAGGAACTGATAGGTAAACTCACCGTAGGGTTCCGTAACTAGTACGAGAGAAAAATCGACACGGATCGTAAAACTCAACTCGGAAGCCTCCAAAGCGAACCGAAACTCACCGAAACTAATCTAAAAAATCCAATGAAGATCCAGCAAGACCTATCAACGATCCAGGGCATTACATCCTCCCCTCCTTTAAGAAATTTCACCCTCGAAATTAAGGACCAACAAAGGAGAAGCAGGGAAGAACAACCCAACAACACAACCGCAAAAACAACACAAATCTCGAGAAACAAAGCTCAGAGGAACAACGTCAGACCACAATCACGAGTACATGCTCTGGATCGAGCACGACACAAGTGGACACAAGTCCGACACCTCCGACACATGGCAACGTCGTTTACGTCTCACTAGAAATAGAGACACGACTGCCACAACAACAGACAACCGACCGAAAAACACAACGGCAACACGGCAAGTGACAGCTCACACAAGGAGAGACAGTCCTCACAGCTGACAGCTCGACCACATCATCGGCTCCAGTGCCAAAGGCAACAGGGAACACCTGGCACACAGGACGCCAACGACAACAGCACCGGACCAAAAAGCACAATCAAGTCAGCACTCACTCAGGCATCACGTCTGATCGAGTCGCAAGCTAACTCCAAGGATGAAGAGTACAGCAAAGCTACTGACAAGATCACGGTCCAAAATAGAAACACAAAATCATAGAGAAACAACGCCAAAACAACAACAATAGCAACACTCGCAGAATTCCGGTTCCGTTCCAAACACAGAACCAAGGAACACATCTGCAAGGGTCACATCAAGGCACAGGAACAGCTGAGCTCACGACCACAAGAGATGGGTCACACATCAGACTGCTCACCAATAAAAAGACCCACAACAATGGATAACGACAACAATATCGGGGAACACAACTCAAGGACTACCAACACACCTCGAGAGCACAACACCCAAGAAAGAAAATGCAGAGCAAAGGGTACTCAATCAGCAGGAATGCCGACAAATTCCCCAATACTCGCAAATGCCAATGCCAACACTAGAAAACCACCAATAATAGCACGGCAACAGACGACATCAAGGCACATGAAGCCAAGATGAAGTCACATCGAGAAGAAACAGATCTCTCGACCAGTGGGTAGCCAACCCACACACTTCTGCTGCACTCTCAACAACGCGCACAGGCAACAGAACAACCTCGGTAGTCGCACCTCAGCACACACCAGACGCCTTTGCAATCTATGAAGATCACAAACGACACGTCACGAGTACCGATCTCGCGAACAACCAATCACAAGGAGCCTAAGTGCAACAGGAGAAGAGCACCAGCTTCAGCACAAAGCACAAGGAAAACATCAATCTCAGCGTACCTTCACATCTTGAAAATGATAAATGAGCCCTCACCATACATCGGTCGCTGGACACGGCACGACAACACGGTACACAACAGCTCTTAACACCATCATGGAGTCCAAAGCCAAGCAACCGTATAGTAGAGAGAAGATCAGGCTCAAAACAAAGCTATCCACACTTAAGCAGACACAGAACAAAGGCATCACTAAGACAGTAATTCCAAGGCAAACCTCGAAAAGATTCCACCAGAAGGGACGAGAAGCAGGAAGCTCAACCACCAAAGCTCACCAGGAAGGAAAATCCTAGCTTGCCTGAGCAACTTCTCCAACACGGAATCAAATCGAGCACTTCAACAGAAGCGAAACACATCAGGAGCTGAACAGACTCAAACTAGGACGACCAAGACAATGTACAAACGTGTACGGTCATCAAACCAAGGCCAAAGGTCAACAGTAACCTGAACAACACACGGAGAAAACCTCGAACAACGTACTGTAGATTCAAGCCTTTCGGCGAACACTGCCAAGTACAACATGATCGAGACAAACACAACGACGAAAAGAAACACCTCGTCACAACCTGACGAGAGCAGGACCATCTCGTGCAGTGCCAGAACAGCACGCAGAAGACAACACACAGAAAACACAAAGTGACAAAGGATCGCAAACCGAAGCCAGCTGAAGACTGTACTGGACTTTCACGACTCTGGAAACTGTATATCTCGGATTCCCATGTACTTCACATGACAATGCTCTGATAGCTCAGAAAAGAACTCCAAACATCTCAGAACACTGCTCTGATACCATTCTGTAGCGACCCGGATTCCGGATACCCGACATACCCGGTAGGACTACCGGATACACGTGATACCGCATGGAACCCGCGAGGCCTCCCAAGAGCGGAAAAGCTCCGAAGGGAAAAAGGCACGTGTAGAGTACATTGAAGCCACAGAGATAGTACAGTAAGTAATTAGATTTCATTAGATAGGTTTGCTAAAGTAGCAGAAATTAAATTACTTTTTAATTAACAGTTTCAAATTAACCATTACAACCCAGAGTCAGTCCAAAGCTAAAGACAACAAGTCTAGCACAGTACAGTTGACAGAAAGGAAAGACGTACCAAAAGGTCGGGAGAAGCCCGACGCAGGTACCAGCTGGCAGCAACGGCACGCAACGAGCACGCACACTCCAGGAACCACGCGGAAGCAGAACGAACAACGCCACCCCACCTGAAAAGCAGGGGTGAGCCACGTGTCACTGGCTCAGTAGGGGTCACGCGGTCAGCTACTATGGGGAGGCAGAGATCCCGAGACAGAGTGACTCATATGACCAGGGCAGAGGCCGAGGCGTCGCATTTGGTGGAAGGTACTCTTTTTCGATTTTGGGTTGTGCGGCTCGTATTTTGTTTGATTCAGGTGTTTCCCATTCGTTCATCACGGAGGATTTTGCTCAGAGTGTGGAGGACCCAGTGACCGAGGTGTCCTGTGACTTGGCAGTAGAGTTGCCTATCGATGACTTCATGATCACCTTGTACTGCTTCGAGAAGGTACCTGTGTGGGTGGAAGGGCAGAACTTACCGATTAGACTCTACGCGTTACCGCTTCAGGACTTCGATGTGATTTTGGGCATGGATTGGCTCGAGGCTCATCATGCCTTAATGGATTGCGGCTCGAAGAAGGTCTACTTCCGACAGCTTCGTGGACCCACCTTCTATTTCCAAGGTATTCGGTCTTCCTCTTCTCGCTTGCTTATTTCGGCTATCCGTGCGCATCGCTTGCTAGATGCGGGTTGTCAGGGCTTTCTCGCATCCGTGGTTTTGAGTGATTGTCAGTGTCCTGAGGTAGAGGACATTCCTGTCGTGTGTGAGTTTTTCGATGTTTTCCCCGAGGAGCTACCAGGCTTGCCACCACAGCGAGATATTGATTTCGTGATTGAGGTGGTGCCGGGTACGGCGCCTATGTCGAAGGCCCCTTATCGGATGGCGCCTGTTGAGTTGCGAGAGCTGAAGGCGCAGTTGCAGGAGTTGCTGGCCAAGGGGTATATTCGTCCTAGTTATTCCCCGTGGGGTGCGTCGGTATTGTTTGTGAAGAAGAAGGATGGTAGTTTGAGGCTGTGCATCGACTACCGTCAGTTGAACCAGGCGACCGTTAAGAACAAGTATCCATTGCCGCGGATTGATGACTTGTTTGATCAGCTTCAGTCGGCCCGAGTGTTTTCGAGGATCGATTTGAGATCGGGCTACTATCAGCTGCAGATTCGAGAGTTAGACGTGGAGAAGACGGCGTTTCGATCGAGGTATGGGCATTATGAGTTTTTGGTGATGCCGTTCGGGCTCACCAATGCCCCCGCAACGTTCATGGATTTGATGCATAGGGTGTTTCGTCCGTACTTGGACCAGTTTGTGGTCGTGTTTGTGGATGATATCCTTATGTATTCGCGGTCTGCTGAGGAGCATGTGCATCACTTGAGGGTGATGTTGTAGACCCTGCGTGGTCACCAGTTGTATGCGAAGCTCAGTAAGTGCGAGTTCTGGCTTCGTGAGGTGCACTTTTTGGGGCACGTGATTTCTGGTGAGGGTGTTTCCGTTGACCCAACTAAGGTCGAGGCTGTGGTTCAGTGGCCGAGGCCGAGTTCTGTCACGGAGATTCGGAGCTTCTTGGGGCTTGCGGGCTACTATCGATGATTTATTCAGGATTTTTCCCGTATTGCGGCCCCGATGACCAGACTTACACGGAAGGAGGTGCCGTTTGTCTGGACAGAGGAGTGTGAACGGAGCTTCGTGGAGCTGAAGAGATTGCTGACCACTACTCCAGTTTTGGTGTTGCCATCTGGTTCGGGTGGTTTTGTGGTATGTACGGATGCTTCCGGGGTAGGTCTCGGTGTTGTATTGATGCAGCATGGGAGAGTTGTGGCGTATGCGTCGCGGCAATTGAAGCCACATGAGGCGAACTACCCTACTCATGATCTTGAGTTGGCGGTGGTGATCTTCGCTCTGAAGATCTGGAGGCATTATTTGTACGGTGAGAGGTTTGAGCTTTTCACTGACCATCAAAGTTTGAGATATATGTTCACGCAGAAGGACGTTAACCTCAGGCAGAGGAGGTGGATGGAGTACATGAAGGATTATGATGTTACTCTGTCTTATCAGCCCGGCAGGATGAACGTCGTGGCTGATGCTCTGAGTAGGAGAGTAATGGTCAGTCAGATGTTAGTGAGGAAGTGGAGACTTTGGGAGCAGATTCCGGCCATGACTTTTAGGCTCAAGGTCCCTCAGGACCAGGGTTTAGCTATCCTTGCGAGTCTGACTGTCACGCCCGCGGTGCGTCGACAGGTGACTGAGGCTCAGCGAGCGGACCCTGACCTACCTCGTATTCTGTCGATGGCCGAGGTGGAATTTGGTGAGGATGGAGCTGTGAGGTTCAGGGGTAGGTTGTACGTTCCGGCCGAGGAGTAGGTACGGCGTACGGTATTGTGTGAGGCTCATGGGAGTCGGTATGCCGTGCACCCCGGATCGGCTAAGATGTACCAGAACCTGAAGAGGCAATTTTGGTGGCCTGGCATGAAGAGAGATGTGGCGGAATTTGTAGCCAGATGTTTGATCTGTCAGCAGGTGAAGGCTGAGCACCAGCGACCAGCAGGCACACTTCAACCCTTGGATGTTCCTGCTTGTATGTGGGACCACGTGACCACTGATTTCGTGGTTGGGTTACCGAGGACGTTCAGTGGGGAGGATGGTATCTGGTTGCTAGTGGATAGACTGATGAAGACGGCACGATTGCTGCCGGTCAAGGGCAGTTGGAGCGTGCATCGGTTGGCTCGCTTGTATGTGGAGTGGATCGTCCCGTTGCATGGAGTTTCCATCTCCATTGTGTCTGATCGTGATCCCTGCTTCACTTCTGGATTCTGGAGGAGCTTCCAGAAGACTCTAGGCACCGAGTTGGCATTCAGCTCGGCCTATCATCCTCAGTCAGATGGTCAGTCTGAGCGGACCATCCAAACTTTGGAGGACATGCTGCGAGCGTGTTGCTTGGAATGGCAAGGGAGTTGGACCCACCATCTGCCATTGGTGGAGTTTGCCTACAACAACGGCTATCATTCGAGCATTGGTATGGCTCCCTATGAGGCGTTGTATGGGCGACCTTGTCGGACTCCGCTTGATTGGTTCGAGGTGGGCGAGCGTGCCTTGACTAGGCTGGAATTGGTGCAGCAGTGTGTTGAGGTGGTGCATCTCGTTTGGCAGAAGATGTTGGCAGCCCAGAGCCGACAGAAGAGTTATGCCGATCGGAGGAGGCGACCTCTCAGCTTTACTGTGGGAGATCGAGTTTTCTTGAGGGTTTCACCCATGAAGGGTGTGATGTGTTTTGGTAGACGTGGGAAGCTGAGTCCCCGCTACATTGGTCCCTTTCCCATCGTTGAGCGTGTTGGGGAAGTTGCTTATCGGTTGCAGCTACCTCCGGAGCTTTCCACGGTGCATGATGTGTTCCACGTGTCGATGCTTCGGAAGTACATGCCTGATGATTCCCATGTTCTCGAGGATGTCGTTTGGCCTGAGGTGACCCCAGGTCTGTCCCTTCCTGAGTTTCCTGTTCGCATTGAGGATCGACGAGAGCAGCGCCTGCGGAACAAGGTTATTCCTCTTGTTAAGGTGGTCTGGCAGCGTCATTCTGGCGGCGAGGCGTCTTGGGAGCACGAGAATAAGATGCGGGATCTGTATCCTTATTTATTTGCGTGAGTCTTTCCCCCGTTCTTGTGCCTTGTTCTTGAATTTCGAGGATGAAATTCCTTTAAGGGGGAGGGCTGTAATGTCACGGATCTTTCGGATCCTTCCTTGTGGGTCCCGGATTTGGTTTTTCGGAGCGTCTGACCCCGTTGTGTCCGAAATTCCATTTTGAGCCTCTTTCATGTTCAGATCGGCGTGATCCGGAGTCGTGTCGGAGGCCCGGAGTGTGTCCGCGACTTTTCCGTGTGTGTTTTCCGATTTCCGTGTACGGGTTTCGGCTAATCCTTCGGAACCCTGTAGCGGGTGAACCGGGTCGTTCATCTACCCGCGAGTGGTACCGTTGCGATCAGCGCGTCGAGACGATCGAGGAGGTGTATTTTTCCATTTTTTTGGTATTTTTGGCATTTTTCAAATTTTCTATTTATAGCCCTTTTTCTTTTTCCTTTTTCTTCTCTTTTCTTCTTTCTTCTTTCTTCTTTCCTCCCCCGTGAGCGCAACGGTCACCTTCCCCCCTTCTTGCCCGTTGGACCTCGCGATGCCCCTTCCTCCTCCGGCGACGGGTGGTGGATGACGGCGAGGGCGCGGTGATGACAGCGGTGGCGAGAGGATCGTGACGGTGCCCCCATTGGTGCATGGGAGAGGAGTTCGTGGTTGAGCTAGATTTGAAGATCGGTGACTTCCCGGTGGATTTCGAGCTTCATTGAGGTAGGGGGACGGATCCTTGCCCTCTTTACAGCGTTCTCCGTGATTTCTAGGCCGTGGATAGGCCGAGTGGGGCTAAATTCATGTCGGGAGGGTTATTCTCATGCTTGGGGTTTGAGCACCGGATCCTTTGATTCTTGGGGTTTTTGATCGATTTGGGGCTCTAGATGCATGCTAGGACGTCAGGGGGGTGATTCCCCGTTGTTTTCCCTTCACCAGAGGGGGTGAATGGGCATGGGTTTACGATTCCCTGGCGTATTTCGCGAACCGAGCTCGGCCCGTTGTCGCGCTATATTCCAATGGCGCGTTCTTAATGAACGCGCCGTATTGTCCGAGCGCGTTCGTCCTAGAAGACGAATAGTAGGGCGGTTCGTGTCGCGCCTGGGGCAGGCAGTGCGTTCTTGGAGAACGCACTAGCTTTCCCTAGCACGTTCTTGTTGAACGCGCTAGCTTCTGCTAGCGCGTTCTTCAGGGGTCGCACTAGGGGACCATAGCGCGACAGTGTCGCACTCTGGTTCCCTAGCGCGTTAACCCCCCTTCCCGAGCCGTGTTTTGTTTCGGCAGTTTCGCCTCCGGTTAGGTGAGTTTTGGACCCGGTTGTGGCGTGTGGCCCGAGGGATGCCGTGGGCACCCAGTGAGAGCCACAGGGGCGCCCGGGGTTCCCTGGAGAGTCAGTTACCTCGGTAGGGGTGCCGCATGACTTGAGGGACGGTCGGACCTCATGCGTGTCCCCGGCATTCGTACCTACTGTGTGGTTATCGAGAATCTGTGTTAGTGCGTAGCCGGTGGTTTCCGTGAGTTGGTCCTTACTTCCAGTGACCTGTCCACTAGTCGTAGCTTCCTGCGCACGCGTGTGCGGACCCACCCGGGGGTGGTGGAGAGCGTGAACCGGTGAGACGCGGTTTTTAGGCTAGTTTCCGTCGGCCCCTTGCATTTGCCACCAGAGTCCGGTGGGGGGGAAAACCAACTAGAGGACCCGACCTGGAGCAGATGGTCTGTGTGTGCACACGTAGTTGGGGGCTTAAGACACGCGCTGACGAGCGCGACCCCAGCTAGTCTTTGTTGTGGTACTTGTTGCGTGTCTGAGCCTCACGCCTGGGGCGTAGTAGCTAGACACTTGTGACGCGGTATAAGACGTCAGGGGACGCATCCGGTCGTTCTTCTGGTGGGTAGTGCTCCTGTTCACTGGCAGACGTGGACTCATGTTTCGTTGGACCGAGGTTCAGTAGTACGGTACTAGTAGAGTAGACAACTTTTCCGTTTATTTACTTTAGCTTGTTGGTTCTACCGTACTCGTGTTAGGTAGGGTTGCTTGCCGCTTTCTTGCTTCGTGCCTTATTTTTCATGCGAGGTGGGGGAATTCGCGGGATCCCTACTGGGCCAATGAAATGAGGCTCACCCCTACTTTTCAGGTGAGGCAAGGTCGACGGGAGGCGCGGCCGAGCTTCAGCGTGGTTCTTCTAGCTAGGGTTAGTCGTCAGTCTGCGAGAGCCAGGGGATGCCCCGTGTAGTTGTACTCTGGGGGATGCCCCGCGTAGTTGTACTTTTCTTTTCTATTGACTGTACTTTCTTTTGGACATGAGACTTTGTGGACCTTGTAGTAGTTTATTTATTTATATTATTCTATGCATTTTATTTTAGATTATTGTGCTATCTCTGTGGTCGTTGCAGCTTCTCTTTTACCCCCACACCATTCCTTTCTACCCTTCCGAGTCTTCGGGCTCGTGGGTTGGCGGGCCGAGATTCGAGACGTGCCGGTTTCTTTCCGGTACTCGGATCATCGGGTCGTCACACTAAATATGAATGTGACTTCAATTTTGGCACGGTAGAACAAATGTCTTTAATCATACGTGAGAGAAGGCGTAATAATAATTATTATCATAAAACTGATGGAAAGGAGCAAGAATATAGGAGAGGATGAAAATAGACCCAATTTGACACATTATAAAAATACTTTCTACTGAAGAATTTATGATGAATATAGTGACTCAAAAGCTTGCTGGATTATAAACTCTCTCACGGTCATGCGGGTTACCATTATTATACCCTATCGAAGGGAGTGAGAATAAATGAATGGTTGTGAAAATAACAAAGAATCAACGGGGGTTGAAAATACTATACATAAAAGAAGTTATGATGGAATGAGTGGCCCTAAATATGAATGGAACTTCAATTTTGGCACGGTAGCACAAATGACTTTAATCATACATGAGAGAAGACGTAATAATAATTATTATCATAAAACTGATGAAAATGAGTAAGAATAGAAGAGAGGATGGAAATAGGCCCGATTTGACACATTTTAAAAATATTTTCTACTGAAGAATTAATGATGAATAGAGCGACTCAAAATCTCACTGGGTCATAAACTCTCTCACGGTCACGCGGGTTACCCTTATTATACCCTATTGAAAGGAGTGAGAATAAATGAAGGGGGTGAAAATAACAAAGGATCGGCGGGGTTGAAAATACTATACACAGAAGAAGTTATGATGGAATTGGTGGCCCGAAACATGAATGAGACTTCAATTTTGGCACGGTAGCACAAATGACTTTAATCATACGTGAGAGAAGATGTAAGAATAATTATTATCATAAAACTGATGGAAAGGATCAAAAATAGAGGAAAGGATGGAAATAGGCCCGAATTGACATATTTAAAAAATATTTTCTATTAAAGAATTTATGATGAATAGAGCAACTACAAATCTCAATGTGTCATAAACTCTCTCACGGTCATGCGGGTAACCCTTATTATACCCTATTGTAGGGAGTGAGAATAAAAGAATGGGGGTGAAAATAGGCCCCATTTGACACATTTTAAGAATACTTTCTACTGAAGAATTTATGATGAATAGTGTGACTCAAAACCTCACTGGGTCATAAACTCTCTCACGGTCACGCGGGTTACCCTTATTATACCCTATCGAAAGGAGTGAGAATAAAATAATAAGGGTAAAAATAGGCCCGATTTGACATATTTTTAAAATATTTTCTACTGAAGAATTTATGATGAATAGAGCGACCCAAAACCTCACTGGGTCATAAACTCTATCACGGTCATGCGGGTTACCCTTATTATACCCTATCGAAGGGAGTGAGAATAAATGAATGAGAGTGAAAATAACAAAAGGATCGGTGGGGTTGAAAATACAATGCACAGAAGAAGTTATGATAGAATGGGTGGCCCTAAATACGAATGGGACTTCAATTTTGGCACGGTAGCACAAATGCCTTTAATCATACGTGAGACAAGGCGTAAGAATAATTATTATCAGTAAACTGATGGAAATGAGTAAGAATAGAGGAGCAGATGGAAATAGGCCTGATTTGACATATTTTAAAAATATTTTCTACTTAAGAATTTATGATGAATAGAGCGACTCAAAATCTCACTAGGTCATGAACTCTCTCATAGTCACGTGGGTTACCCTCATTATACCCTATCGAAGGGAGTGCGAATAAATGAAGGGGGTGAAAGTAACAAAGGATCGGCGGGGTTGAAAATACTATACACAAAAGAAGTTATGATGTAATGGGTGGCCCTAAAATTGAATGCGACTACAATTTTGGCACGGTAGCACAAATGACTTTAATCATACATGGGAGAAGGCGTAAGAATAATTATTATCATAAAACTGATGGAAAGGAGAAATAATAGAGGAGAGGATGGAAATAGGCCTGATTTGACACATTTTAAAAATATTTTCTATTGAAGAATTTATGGTTATTAGAATGACTCAAAACCTCACTGGGTCATAAACTATCTCATGGTCACGCAGAATACCCATATTATACCCTATCGATGGGAGTGTGAATAAATAAATGGGGGTGAAAATAACAAAGGATCGGCGGGGTTGAAAATATTATACACAGAAGAAGTTATGATGGAATGGGTGCCCCTAAATATGAATGGGACTTCAATTTTGGCACGGTAGTACAAATGACTTTAATCATACGTGAGAGAAAGCGTAAGAATAATTATTATCATAAAACTGATGGAAAGGAGCAAGAATAGAGGAGAGGATGAAAATAGGCCCGATTTGACACCTTTTAAAAATACTTTATACTGAAGAATTTATGATGAATAGAGCGACTCAAAACCTCACTGGGTCATAAACTCTCTTACGGTCACGCGGGTTACCATTGTTATACCCTATCGAAGGGAGTGAGAATAAATGAATGGCTATGAAAATAACAAAGGATCGGCAGGGGTTGAAAATACTATACACAGAGGAAGTTATGACAGAATGGGTAGCCCTAAATATGAATGTGACTTCAATTTTGGCACGGTAGCACAAATGACTTTCATCAGACGTGAGAAAAGGAGTAAGAATAATTATTATCATAAAACTGATAAAAATAGGCAAGAATAGAGGAGAGGATGGAAATACGTCTGATTTGACACATTTTAAAAATATTTTCTTCCGAAGAATTCATGTTGAATAGAGCGACTCAAAACTTCACTGGGCCATAAACTCTCTCACGGTCACGCCGGTTATCCCTATTATACCCTATCGAAGGGAGTGAGAATAAATGAAGGGGGGTTAAAAGTAACAAAGGATCGGCGGGGTTGAAAATACTATACACAAAAGAAGTTAAGATGGAATGGGTGGCTCTAAATATGAATGCGACTTCAATTTTGGCACGGTAGCACAAATGACTTTAATAATACGTATGAGAAGGAGTAAGAATAATTAGTATCATAAAACTGATGGAAAGGAGCAATAATAGAGGAGAGGATGGAAATAGGCCTGATTTGACATATTTTAAAAATATTTTCTACTGAATAATTTATGAGGAATAGGGTGACTCAAAACCTCACTGGGTCATAAACTATCTCATGGTCACGCGGGTTACCCTTATTATACCCTATCGAAGGGAGTGAGAATAAATGAATCGGGGTGAAAATAACAAAGGATCGACGGGGTTGAAAATACTATACACAGAAGAAGTTATGATGGAATGGGTGGCCCTAAATATGAATGGGACTTCAATTTTGGCACGGTAGCACAAATGACTTTAATCATACGTGAGAGAAGGCGTAAGAATAATTATTATCAGAAAACTAATGGAAAGGAGCAAGAATAGAGGAGAGGATGGAAATAGGCCCGATTTGACACATTTTAAAAATATTTTCTACTGAATAATTTATGATGAACAGTGTGACTCTAAACCTCACTGGGTCATAAACTCTCTCACGGTCACGCGGGTTACCCTTATTACCCTATCGAAGGGAGTGAGAATAAAAGAATAGGGGTAAAAATAGGCCCGATTTGACATATTTTAAAAATATTTTTTACTGAAGAATTTTTGATGAATAGAGCGACTCAAAACTTCACTGGGTCATGAACTCTCTCACGGTCACGCGGGTTACCATTATTATATCATATCGAAGGGAGTGAGAATGAATGAATGGGGGTGAAAATAGGCCCGATTTGACACATTTTAAAAATATTTTTTACTGAAGAATTTATGATGAATAGAGGGACTCAAAACCTCACTGGGTCATAAACTCTCTCACGGTCATGCGGGTTCCCTTTATTATATCCTATCGTAGGGAGTGAGAATCAATGAATGGGGGTGAAAATAACAAAGGATCGGCGGGGTTGAAAATACTATACGCAGAAGAAGTTATGATGGAATGGGTGGCCCTAAATATAAATGTGACTTCAATTTTGGCACGGTAGCATAAATGACTTTAATCATATGTGAGAGAAGATGTAAGAAAAATTATTATCATAAAATTGATAAAAATGAGCAAAAATAGAGGAGAGGATAGAAATAGGCCCGATTTGACACATTTTGAATATATTTTCTACTAAAGAATTAATGATAAATAGTGCGACTCAAAACCTCACTAGGTCATAAACTCTCTCACGGTCACGCGGGTTACCCTTATTATACCCTATCGAAGGGAGTGAGAATAAATGAAGGGGGGTGAAAATAACAAAAGATCAGCGGGGTTAAAAATACTATACACAGAAGAAGTTATGATGGAATGGGTGGCCCTAAATATGAATGGGACTTCAATTTTGGCACGGTAACACAAATGACTTTAATCATACGTGAGAGAAGGCCTAAGAATAATAATTATTATAAAACTGATGGAAATGCGCAAGAATAGAGGAAAGGATGGAAAAAGATCAGAATTGACATATTTTAAAAATATTTTCTACTGAAGAATTTATGATGAATAGAGCGACTACAAACCTCAATGGGTCATAAACTCTCTTACAGTCACGCGAGTTACCCTTATTATACCCTATTATAGGGAGTGAGAATAAAAGAATGGGGGTGAAAATAGGCCCCATTTGACACATTTTAAAAATATTTTCTACTGAAGAATTTATGATGAATAGTGTGACTTGAAAGCTCACTGGGTCATAAACTCTCTCATGGTCACGGGGGTTACCCTTATTATAACCTATCGAAGGGAGTGAGAATAAAAGAATAGAGGTAAAAATAGGCCCGATTTGACATATTTTAAAACTATTTTCTACTGAAGAATTTATGATGAATAGAGCGACTCAAAATCTCACTGGGTCATAAACTCTCTCACGGTCATGCGGGTTACTCTTATTATACCCTATCGACGGGAGTGAGAATAAATGAATGAGAGTGAAAATAACAAAGGATCGGCGGGGTTGAAAATAATATACACAGAATAAGTTATGATGGAATGGGTGGCCCTAAATATGAATGTGACTTCAATTTTAGCACGGTAGCACATATGTCTTTAATCATACGTGAGAGAAGACGTAAGAATAATAATTATTATAAAACTGATGGAAATGAGCAAGAATAGAGGAGAGGAAGGAAATAGGCCTGATTTGACATATTTTAAAAATATTTTCTATTGAAGACTTTATGATGAATAGAGCGACTCAAAACCTCACGAGTCATAAACTCTCTCACAGTCACGCGGGTTACCCTTATTATACCCTATCGAAGGGAGTGAGAATAAATGAAACGGGAAGAAAGTAACAAAAGGATCGGCGGGGTTTAAAATACTATACACAAAAGAAGTTATGAAGCAATGGGTGGCCCTAATTATGAATGCGACTACAATTTTGGCACGGTAGCACAAATGACTTTAATCCTACATGGGAGAAGGCGTAAGAATAATTATTATCATAAAACTGATGGAAATGAGCAATAATAGAGGAGAGGATGGAAATAGGCCCGATTTGACACATTTTAAAAATATTTTCTATTGAAGAATTTATGATGAATAGAGTGACTCAAAATCTCACTGGGTCATAAACTATCTCACGGTCACGCGGGTTACCCTTATTATATCCTATCGAAGGGAGTGAGAATAAATAAATGGGGGTGAAAATAACAAAGGATAGGCGGGGTTGAAAATACTATACACAGAAGAAGTTATGATGGAATGGGTGGCCCTAAATATGAATGGGAGTTCAATTTTGACATGGTAGCACAAATGACTTTAATCATACGTGAGAGAAGGCGTAAGAATAATTATTATCAAAAAACTGATGGAATGGAACAAGAATAGAGGAGACGATGAAAATAGGCTAGATTTGATACCTTTTAATAATACTTTATACTGAAGAATTTATGATGAATAGAGCGACTCAAAACCTCACTGGGTCATAAACTCTCTAACAGTCACGCTGGTTACCATTGTTGTACCCTATCGAAGGGAGTGAGAATAAATGAATGGCTATGGAAATAACAAAGGATCGGCGGGGGTTGAAAATACTATACAGAGAGGAAGTTCTGATGGAATGGGTGGCCCTAAATATGAATGGGACTTCAATTTTGGCACAGTAGCACAAATGACTTTCATCATACGTGAGAGAAGGCGTAAGAATAATTATTATCATAAAATTGATAGAAATGGGTAACAATAGAGGGGAGGATGGAAATAGGCCTGATTTGATGCATTTTAAAAATATTTTCTTCTCAAGAATTTATGTTGAATATAGCGACTCAAAACCACACTGGGTCATAAACACTCTCACGGTCACGCGGGTTACCCCTATTATACCCTATCGAAGGGAGTGAGAATAAATGAAGGGGGGTGAAAGTAACAAAGGATCAGGGGGGTTGAAAATACTATACACAAAAGAAGTTAAGATGCATTGGGTGGCCCTAAATATGAATGCGACTTCAATTTTGGCACGGTAGCACAAGTGACTTTAATCATATGTAAGAGAAGGTATAAGAATAATTATTATCATAAAACTGATGGAAAGGAGCAATAATAGAGGAGAGGATGGAAATAGGGCCGAACTGACACATTTGAAAAATATTTTCTACTGAATAATTTATGATGAATAGAGCGACTCAAAACCTCACTAGGTCATAAACTATCTCACAGTCACGCGGGTTACCCTTATTATACCCTATCGAAGAGTGTGAGAATAAATAAATAGGGGTGAAAATAACAAAGGATCGGCGGAGTTGAAAATACTATACACAGAAGAAGTTATGATGGAATGTGTAATGCCCTAGATCCTTGGTAGGTCTTGCTGGATCTTCATTGGATCTTCCGGATTAGTTTCGGTTCCCTTTTGTGGCTTCCGAGTTGAGTTTTACGAGCCGTGTGGGTTCTTCTCTCGTACTAGCTACGGAACCCTACGGTGAATTTATTTGTTAGTTCTTCGACTTGTGGATGCTACAGCGACGATGTACTCATCGAGCCGGTCGTTTTGACTATTTTTTACGTATTTTTCTGAATTTGTGCATTTTCGGCGAATTTTTGAAATTTTGGAAATTAGAAATATTTTCTAATTTCTTTTTCTTTTAAACCCCCCCTTTTCTCTCTCCTCACTCTCGTGTTCTCTCCTCTCTCTCTCTCCCGTTCTCTCTTGTTCTCTCGCTCTCTCGCCTCCAGCTGTAGACGGAGGGGTTCGCGGACGAGGTGGCGACGTCGGGGAGTTGCCGATGTGCGCGATGGGGCGAGGATCGGATCGATTCTGGCGCGATCCCGAATGGTGGATTCAAAGCCGGTGAATCGGTTCACGAGTGGTTTCCAGCGTGGTTTAGTCCCTTCGGGGCACGGTTTCTTCGGTGGAGGTAGGGTGACGGATCACCGCTTCTTCCTCTCCGTTTTTCCTACCATTGCACGTCGTTCGGCGTGAAAACGGTCGAGTTTGGGCTTGGTTTGCTTAAACTGAGATTTTTGGAGTTTTTAGGAGTCGCCGGCAAACGGCAACCATTTGCGGCTTAGTTAGTGTTGAATTGACCGCTGGGACGTCTGGATCCCATCCATACCAATTTTGTGTTGATTGGTGGTCATTCGAGACGGGTAGGAGTCCGAGAACCTCGTTTGTTCTTTTAGGGTCGATTCGTCTAAATCGCCCCGATCTAGCGTTTTAATGCGTGCATGTGGGCTTTTTAGCCCCCCGATGTTGTTTTTCATCATCTAGTTGTGTTTCCCCTGCGCTTCGGCGTGAATGGGGCGTGGAACGGGCCGATTTGGCCATTCCACTGTTTTCCTGCCGTGACCGGTGTAGCAGTTGTTCCAGGGACCGTCACATGGCCCTGACGGCCCTACGATAGACCGTCACAGTGTCTGGGCGTTTTTAAGATTTTTGGCTTTGGGAGTGTGACGGCCCAAGGGTGGCGCGTCACAGCACCCTGACGCGTCTGGTCTGATGTGTTACGCCTCTTTTGTCGTTTTGTGATTTTGGTTTAGTCAGTTCCCCTGACGTGCCTGCCCTAGTGCGTCAGGTGTGTGTAACGCGCCTGGTGTAGGCCGTTACATCCCATTTGACCAGTTTTGACCGTTTAAGTCGGTTTGTGTAGCGACTGTGCCCCTGTGCGTCATAGCTTATGTAACGCACCTGCTCCTGGCCGTTACGCTCTGTTTTGAGCTGAGTTTGGGGTGGCTGTGCCCGTTGTGTCTAACGGCCCTGCCCCCATGCGTCACAGCGTTGTAATGTGTCCTTCGTGGACCGTTACATCCTGTTTGCCTGTGGATTCAGGCTGGGCCTGTTGGCCCTACGCGCCAGCTCCCGTGCGTTAGGCGTTTGTAACGCGTCCGGTCGGGACCGTTACATGCCTCTTAGCCTGTTGCTTTCTTGTTTTGAGCCGGTTGGCCCTGACGCGTCTGTCTTACCGCGTTAGGTTGTGTAACGCGCCTGGTCTAGCGCGTTACGCGTTTCGAGTATGCTTTGAGTTTGAGGTCTGTTGGCCCTAACGGCCTGAGTCGGGCGTGTCAGGTTGGTGTAATGCGCCTGGTGCGGGCCGTTACGTGCTTTGTGTGTCTTAGGTTGTTGGTTAGGGCGGTGTGTGTGACGGCGCCCTCTGCGACCGTCACGTTGCTATAGCGCGTCTGTAATGGACCGCCACAGTGGGTGTGTAACGCCCCAGCGTTAGACTGTCACATTCGGGTAGCGGTCTAAGGGTGGCGCATTACATCCTTCGTGTTCTAATTTCCGTCGTTTTGGTTTCTGCTTGTCTTGGCTTGGCCTTGTGGTCTGCCCGCTTTCCCGTGGATGTCTTCTGACATCCTATGAGGGCTAAGACTACGTTGTAAGGTAGCCAGGAGTCTTCTTGCTTGAGGTAGGATTCTTTATCCTACTTTTGTATGTCTTTGTTCGGTTCCGGTCAACCCAGGGTGACCCAGTGGTTGACAGGTAACCGTGTGTGTGTCTCGACGGTTCTGTCCAATTCGAGACTCTAGTTCTGGATGCCTCGAGGTGTCGTCTTACCTCGGTTTGCATGTGCAGGTGTGCTGAGGGTTCTCGATGTTCCCTCAGGTCTCCGTGAGTCATTTTCTACGGAGCGTTGTTTTCTTCTGGCTTAGGATTAGATCGATTGGCAGCTTGTTCCACTGTGTGTGACGATCTTCTCTTCGAGTCGTCTGACTCAAGGATCGTTATGTGGTAGGTCTAGTTGCCTAGTCCTGAGTCTGTCAGTAGTTGGTTAACTGCCTTGGTGCTTCATAGTGCACGAGATAGGTGATGGGAATCGACGCCGAGCATTAACTTTTATTTTTACATTTGAGTCCTTTTATTTACTTTTATATCCTTGGGAAAGTATATGTACAATTGTAAGACTTTGTAAGCCAATGTGTCATTCCCTAGGATTGTGTGGGTTTTTGTGCAAATGTGTAGTAGGTCCAGTTAGGGGGCCCCCTCCCCTTCCCCATTGGTCAACCTCATCCATGTGGGGCTGGTCAACCATCCTAGGTGGCCATCTAAAAGGTTTGAATGCTAATTGACCACATGGGAGACAAAGGGGTTAAAATTTCAAAGGTTGGCCACCTACCTTACCTACTTAGTCAAAGGAGTGCTCCATTCATATGTAATTTATTTTTTTTGAGTTTTGACCACATGGGGGAAGAAAATGACTTATTTCCCATGAAATTCTCAGCCCCCCACCCCTTGCCATTTTCTATATAAGCCTATGTATAGTGTCATTAGATATTAATGAAGAAATGAAGAGAAAATTGTTGGAAAATCAAGAGTGTTCTTGAGCCCCTCCTCTCTCCCTCTAGTTTCTCTCCTCCAACCTCTAGTTCTAGAGTGATTTCTATCTTCTATCCTCTCCCCTCTATCTCCGGTGATCATCTGTGCCGCCGCCGCCGCCGTCCGTGCCGCCATCACGTCGCCACGGAGCCGCCTTCGGTGTTCTATCCATCCTGGACAGAGGCTTCTTGTCCGAATATCTTCTCTCCTCCACGTGAAGATCTCAAGCTGCAATTTTTATGGTGTCTTCTACCCTTGCATCCCAAGTGCAACCTAAATTTTCAAGCCGACAATCTACCGTTTAGTATTTTTACATTTTCGTCCAACTTGTCATCCCAGATCTTCCAGGTTTCTGTCTACAATGACAGAACCTCTGAGTTCTTCCCCTCCGACCATATTTTTGATTTGTTCAAACCCTCCCAATTTTACTGGGAGTTCTGTCCATCACCCCCTACCTCCAAAAAGTTTTTTTATTTTTTATCAGCCTTCTATCTATTTTTAGAAATTCGTGTTCTTCCTCTAATACAGTGTTTTTAGTCAGATCCCAGATCCGACCACTCTCCACTTCCAAAATCATAAAAAATCAGCACCACCTCCAAATCCAGATCCAAAAATAGTCTTGGTTTCCTTGTTCGATTTCCTACAAACTTGCTGAAGAACACATCTTCAAATTCGGACGTCTACTTCACGGTCAAAGGCAATCAACAGGAAAGTTCTCTGCAGATCTGAGTCTTCGATTACTGTACAACAGTAGCATATAAAATTCGCCAACACAAAGTACAAATCTGGTGAATTTTTCTGAAGGCCACTAGATTGTAGTACTTCGAAGCAGCTTTCCAACGGCTCTAATATCGTCACATTCTGACACCGGTGCTGATCGCAGCGTCCGTTCTCGCCGGAGCGCACGCTGAAATACAGAACCGGCAGATTTTCGATCGGTTTTTCTGACCGGTGCCGAACGGAGCTGCCCGGCCTCCGGCCGGCGAACCAGATCCCGTCATCCCGTCATCCCGGATCACTGTAGATAGAAACTTGGAAGATCTGGGATGACAGGTTGGAAGAAAATGTAAAAATACTAAACGAAGGAATTTTGGCGTGTAAATTTAGGTGGATCTTGAAATGCAAGGGATGAACACACAATAAAAAATTTAGATCAATCCAAGCTCGTGGCTGAGACAGACAATTCGTGGAAGCTACTGTGGTCGGATGAAGATAGAACTGCAGAGGCGGCTCGATGGTGGCACGAACGGCGACGGCGGCGGCACAGACGATCACCGGAGGTTGAGAGGAGATGATAGAAGGTAGAATCACTCTAGAACTTGAGGTTGGAGGAGAGGAACTAGAGGGAGAGGGGCTGGGGGCGCAATATGCTCCTTACTTACACACAAAAATTCTGATTTTTCATTTAATTTCACATGAAAATACAAGCTTATATATGGTTTACATCAAATGCAATGTGGACCCTTGGATCTAGGGAAGGGGATTGAAGGGCTAGGATTGCATGCCACAAACACAAAAAAAAGAATATAATATGCAAGGGGGGGTGCGCCCTATTGACCAAGGGGTAGAAGTTGAATGGGTGGTTGAATGGTAGGTGGCCTACCTTGGACAAAATGGGCCACTTGTCTACCCATGTGGCATATGACTAGTCCTGTAATATCCCGGACCTTTCGGATCCTTCTTCGTGGGTCCCGGATCTGGTTTTCGGAGTGTCCGGCTCCGTTGTGTCTGAAATTTCGTTTCGGACATCTTTCGTGTTCGGGTCGGCGCGATCCGGAGTTGTTTCGGAGGCCCGGAGGCGTTCCGCGGCTTTTCCGCGTGTGTTTTCCGATTCCCGGTGTGTGTTTCGGCTTTTCTCTTCGGACGCTCGTTGCGGGTGAACCGGGCTGTTCACACGGACACGAGTGGTACCGTTGCGATCGGTGCGTTCCGAGGATCGCGGGGGTGTGATTTCCTATTTTTTGGAATTTTACGGATTTTCCGGGTTTTTCTATAAAACCCTTTTTCTTTTCTCTCTCCCCCCACCATCTTCTTCTTCCTCCTTCCTCCTCCACCGTGTCTCCCTCCCTCTCCCTCTCTTCCTCCCGGTTGGCCACGGCGAGCTCCCCTTCGGCTGCAGACGGCGGCGGGGCGACGGCGCGGCGACGTGGGCGGCGGCGAGGCGGTCGTGGGGGCGTGCGGCAAGCGTGGGAAGCTTAAGGAAGAACGAGGGTTTTCAAGCGTTCTTCGCGATTCGTGGACGATCCGGCGGAGCATTCGCTCCATTGAGGTAGGGTGACGTTCCCTAGCTCTTCGCCGTTCTTTTCCGTGGTTTGTAGGCCGCGGGGAGGCCGAGAGAGGCATGTTTGGGCGTTTTTGGGGTTTTTCCATGTTTTGGGGTGAGCCGCCCGATCTATGGTTTTAGCCCATGATTCTATGTTTTGGTGGCTTAGATGCATGCTAGGGGTCCCCAGGGGTCTTCCCCCTTGTTTTCCCCCTCTCCGGTGGAGGTACGGGGGCGTGGTTGGTGTTTTTGGGGTTCTCCCGCCGTAGCGTGCTCTGGGGCAAGCGACGGTCACTCCAGTGACCGTCACATGCTTGTAACGCCCCTAGAGGGGTGCGTTACTTCCCTGGGTGTTGGCCTTTGGGGTCGAGGGCTGTAACGGTCCTGCGACTGGCCGCCGTTTGCTAGTGACGGCCCTGGGCTGGGCCGTCACATGCTTTCGACCGTTGGGTTTTGACCGTTGGGGGTCAGGCCATGTAACGCACCGAGATAGGCGCGTTACATGCGTGTAACGCACTGGGGCAGGAGCGTTACTTCCTGTTGTCCCCCATGTGGATGGGCCAAGCGACGCGCTGGGCCCAGCGCGTTACTTACAAGCGACGCGCTGGGGCAGGCGCGTCACTTCCCTTTCCATCCCGAGCGTGAGGGCCATGCGACGCGCTGGTCTAGGCGCGTCACATGCGAGTAGCGCACTGAGCCCGACGCGTTGCTTGCAAGCGACGCGCCAGGGTAAGCGCGTTACTTTCCCTGTGGTTTTCGTGGGTGTGGGGTGCCATGTGACGCCCTGGCCTAGGTGCGCCGCTTCCAAGCGACGCACTAGGGTAGGCGCGTCGCTTCCCCCTACCCCCTGGCCGTGTGACGGTCCGCCTTAGACCGCTATTTCCAAGTGACGGCCCTAGAGTGGACCGCCATTTGGCAGTGACGGTCTGAGGGTAGACCGCCACTTCCTGTGTTGCCCCATGAGGGTGGCAACCTCGCTTTTCTCCGACCGTGGTCTCCGTGTGACGGGACTGGTGCGTGGGGTGATTCCCACACGTTGTCGGGCTTGGGTGTTATTTTCCGTGACTCGAGAGTCTACTCCTTTAGCGACCCTCCACTAGTCGTAGCCCACCAGTGCGCGGTGCTGGTCTCACCTGGGAGTGGTGTACGGGCACCCACCTTTCGAGACGGTTTGTGGACCGGTTACCGTAGGCCCCTCGTCGGTAGCCAGAGTCCGGCTACGGGGGAAAACCGGTCAGAGGACCAGACCTAGTGACGCAAGGTCTGTGTGTGCACACGTGGTTGGGGGCGGTTGGACCCACGTCGACGGGCGTGACCCCAACTAGTTACTTGTTTGTGGTTACTTGTACGGTGTTTGCGCCTCGGGTAGGACCTACCATGTCAGGCGGTGCACCTGCGGTGCGGTGTAAGACGCCAGGGGACGCTACCGGCTGTGCTTCTAGTGGGTGGTACTCCTGTCGAGTACGGAGTGTCAGACTGTCAGTCGTGTGTTTCCGACCTTCGGGTTTTTGACGGTTCAACCGTTGAGTTTCAGTTTCCTCGTACCGTGGCACGTGTCTCGGTTTACGTGCCGTTAGGGTCTAGTTCTGTAGAGTACAGGGCTTTCCTTTCCGAGATACTTTTCTACCGCTAGAGTAGTGGTTTCTCGTTTTTCGAGGTAGGGTTCGAGTGATCCCTACTGAGTCTTGTTCCGAGACTCATTCCCTGCGTGTTTTCACCGTGTTTCAGGTGAGGCGCCACCTTCGGGGAGCGCGTCAGGAGCGCAGCGTGGTGCGGGTGCCCAGCGGTAGTGCCGGAGGTCAGAGCCGGGGGATGCCCCGTGTAGCTGTACTTTCCTTTCTTGTCACTGTACTAGTCGTGGACTATTGTTATTGTGTTATTTTCTGTTGTGGACCATGTAAAATGTTATTCTATTATAACTGTTTAATTTCTGCAATTATTTGTGATACTTGTGTAGTCTCCACACCATCCTTTTTAACCCTTCCGAGTCTTCGGGCTCGTGGGTGGCGGTGCGAGTCTCGGGTTATCGGGCCTTCCCGGTAATCGGATTCTCGGGTCGTTACAGCTGGTATCAGAGCGCGGTTGTGGAATTACATGAGAATCATAGGTAATTGTAGTGGTCCACTAGTCCATGACGATGATGTACAGGTGACGCTGGCATTGGGCACCGCGTGTTTATTCTGACCTTGCCGTTTTTGTGTCTTCTGTCTTTTGCTTCAGGAGCGAGGATGGCGCCGAGGAGGAGTTCTCGCTCTCAGCAGGGGCAGTCGGCTGGAGGCCAGGAGATCCAGCACGAGGTCCAGCAGAGGGACCAGGAGGAGCATAGCAGAGCACCACGGGGGGCTACCGAGGCCGAGGATGCTGCGAGAGTTCCGGGGGCCGAGGGTTTTCTCCGTGGCATGTACCATCTCATGGCTCAACAGTTCGGCAGAGAGGCCGGTGAGGGCTCGTCAGTCAGGGGTGGGCCAGGCCGAGCAGTGAGGGATTTCATGCAGTTCCATCCACCTTACTTTAACGGCCAGGCAGACCCTGATGCGGCTCGTGATTGGCTTGATGAGATGGAGCGGGTGTTCAGTTCAGCGAAGAGTGCTGCCGAGGACAGAGTGGTGTTGGCCTACAACCAGTTGCAGGGTACGGCTCGTAGGTGGTGGTCTTCCGAGTGGAAGACGTCCTTTCAGCTTCGTCCACTTGAGCAGATCGAGTGGGATGACTTTGTCAGTGCTTTCGAGCGTACGTACTGTCCAGACGTTGTTACTACGCAGCGGATGCGGGAGTTTCTGGAGCTGGTGCAGGGTGACATGTCCGTGCTGCAGTACAGGGCCCGATTTGTCGAGCTGGGTCGGTATGCACCTCATATCATGGAGCATGAGAGGGTGAGGACCACGCAGTTTGTGCAGGGCTTGAGGTTGGAGCTGAGGCACCATTTGATCGCGAATGGGGCCACTGATCTGGAGACGGCGTCTCGTGTTGCGATTTCCTTGGAGATAGATATGCAGAGGACTCGAGGACCGATCAGCCAGGGGCAGTCTGTGTCAGGTCGCAGCCAGCAGTCGGCTACCCAGCAGCAGGGTTCCTTCCAGCGTGTGTCGGGTGGTTCAGGAGTACCGGCATCGGCAGCTTCGGTGACAGGATCTGCGTCCTTCGGCTCGAAGGTCAAGAAGTTCTTGAAGAAGAGTCTCCGTAAGAAGCACAAGGATCAGGGGCAGGCTTCATCGGGCAGTGTACAGCAGCCGTTCTCTTTGCAGCGTCAGGGATCGGTGGGTGGATCGCAAGGACCTTGTCCACGGTGTAGTGGGACCCACCCAGGCAGGCAGTGCACGGCGCCGATCATCTGTTTTCGGTGTGACCAGCCAGGGCATATGGCGCGCGACTGTCCTCAGAGGCCGCTGCAGCTGCAGGTTCCCCAGCAGCAGCAGCAGCAGGGACAGTATCCGCCGCTACCCAGGTCAGCTAGTGTGGGAGGCAGGCAGAGAGCTCGTGGCCAGATCACGCACTTGACCAGGGCAGAGGCAGTAGCGTCGCAGCTCGTGGAAGGTACCGTTCAGATTTTGGGTTGTGCGGCTCGGGTTTTATTTGATTCTGGCGCGTCTCATTCGTTTATTTCGGAGGATTTCGCGTCGAGCGTCGAGGAGCCGGTGACCCAGTTGTCCTGTGATTTGGCTGTGGAGTTGCTTCGGGTGACTTTATGGTCACTCCGTATTGCTTCGACCAGGTTCCGGTGTGGATCGATGGACGGAGTATGCCAGGCAGGTTGTATGCGTTGCAGCTTCGGGATTACGATGTGATTCTAGGCATGGATTGGCTCGAGACTCATAGAGCGGTGGTGGATTGTGGAATGAAGAGGGTCTACTTCCAGCATCCGAGCAAGAGGACCTTCTATTTCCAAGGTATCCGTTCCACCTCTTCTCGATTTCTTATCTCTGCTATTCGAGCCCGTCGATTGCTTGATTCAGGTTGCCAGGGTTTTCTCGCGTCAGTGGTTGTGTCTGACCGGATGGAGCCGAATGTCGAGGACATTGCGGTGGTGTGCGAGTTTCCCGATGTTTTTCCTGAGGAGTTGCCTGGATTACCTCCCCAGCGGGAGATCGATTTCGTGATCGAGGTTGTGCCTGGTACGGGACCTTTGGCGAAGGCTCCCTACCGTATGGCCCCCGCTGAGTTGAGGGAGTTGAGGGCGCAGTTGCAGGAGCTGTTGGCCAAGGGGTATATTCGTCCGAGCTTTTCCCCTTGGGGTGCGCCCGTGCTGTTTGTGAAGAAGAAGGACGGTAGTCTGCGGCTGTGCATTGACTATCGGCAGCTGAATGAAGTGACCGTTAAGAACAAGTATCCGTTGCCGCGGATTGATGATTTGTTCGACCAGCTGCAGTCTGCGCGAGTGTTCTCGCGGGTTGATTTGCGGTCCGGTTACTATCAGCTGAGAATTCGCGAGTCCGATGTGGAGAAGACTGCGTTCTGTACGAGGTACGGGCATTATGAGTTTCTGGTGATGCCGTTCGGGCTCACCAATGCCCCAGCAGCCTTCATGGACTTGATGCAGAGGGTGTTTCATCCGTATTTGGACCAGTTCGTGGTCATCTTCGTGGATGACATCCTTGTTTATTCGCAGTCTGCCGAGGAGCATGCGTACCATTTGGGTGTGGTGCTGCAGACGTTGCGAGATCACCAGTTGTATGCGAAGCTCAGCAAGTGCGAGTTTTGGCTCAGCGAGGTGCACTTTCTGGGGCACGTGATTTCTGGTGATGGCATTTCCGTGGATCCCGCCAAGGTCGAGGCCGTGATGCAGTGGCCGAGGTCGAGGTCGGTGACGGAGATCCGGAGTTTCTTGGGGCTTGCGGGTTATTATCGCCGGTTTATCCAGGATTTTTCCCGCATTGCGACCCCGATGACGAGGCTCACGCGGAAGGATGTGCCTTTCGTCTGGTCCGAGGAGTGTGAGCAGAGCTTTAGGGAACTGAAGAGATTGCTCACCTCGGCTCCGGTGTTGGTTTTGCCTTCTGGATCGGGAGGTTTTGTGGTGTGTACAGATGCTTCCGGCGTCGGATTGGGTGCTGTTCTGATGCAGCATGGTAGAGTGGTGGCTTATGCATCTCGGCAGCTAAAGCCCCATGAGGAGAACTACCCTACCCATGACCTTGAGTTGGCGGCAGTGATCTTCGCGTTGAAGATCTGGAGGCATTATCTGTACGGTGAGAAGTTCGAGGTGTTCACTGACCATCAGAGTTTGAGGTATGTGTTCTCGCAGAGAGATCTGAACCTCAGACAGAGGCGTTGGATGGAGTTCATGAAGGACTATGACTTCACCCTGTCTTATCAGCCGGGCAGGATGAATGTCGTCGCCGATGCCTTGAGTCGGAAGGTCGTGATCAGTGCCTTGATGTTGAGGAAGTGGAGGCTCTGGGAACAGGTGCCCGAAGTATCTTTCAGGCTCAAGATTCCCCAGGAGCCAGGGTTGGCAGTGCTTGCGAGTCTGACTGTCACTCCTGCTATCCGTCGTCAGGTGACAGAGGCTCAGCATGCGGACCCTGAGTTGCCCCGGATTTTGGCGATAGCTGATGTGGAGCTTGGCGAGGACGGTGCTGCGAGGTTTCGTGGCAGGCTGTACGTCCCAGGGGAGGAGCAGGTTCGTCGTGCGGTGTTACGCGAGGCTCATGGGAGCAGGTACACTGTGCACCCGGGTGCGACGAAGATGTATCGGAACTTGCGGAGGCAGTTCTGGTGGCCTGGCATGAAGAGAGATGTGGCCGAGTTTGTGGCCAGGTGCCTGATCTGTCAGCAAGTGAAGGCGGAGCATCAGCGACCAGGCGGTACTCTCCAGCCCTTGGATGTTCCTGCTTGGAAGTGGGACCATGTGACCACGGATTTTGTGGTGGGGTTGCCCAGAACCCCGACTGGGCAGGACAGTATTTGGTTGCTGGTGGATCGGCTGACGAAGGTGACGCGGTTGCTACCGGTCAAGGTCAGCTGGAGCGTGCCTAAGTTGGCTCGTCTTTATGTGGAGCGGATCGTTCCGTTGCATGGGGTTCCCATTTCGATCGTGTCGGATCGGGATCCGCGCTTCACTTCTGGATTCTGGAGGAGTTTCCAGCGAGCTCTTGGCACGGAGTTGGCATTTAGCTCGGCGTATCATCCACAGTCGGATGGTCAGTCTGAGAGGACCATTCAGACTTTGGAGGACATGCTGAGATCCTGCTGCCTGGAGTGGCAGGGGAGTTGGATTCATCACCTACTGTTGGTGGAGTTTGCCTATAACAACAGCTTTCATTCGAGCATCGGCATGGCTCCCTATGAGGCTCTGTATGGGCGTCCTTGTCGGACTCCACTCGATTGGTTTGAGGTGGGTGAGCGTGTTTTGACGGGACCGGAATTGGTGCAGCAATGTGTGGATGTTGTGCACCTGGTTCGTCAGAACATGTTGGCGGCCCAGAGTCGGCAGAAGAGCTATGCTGACCGTAGGCGGCAGCCCCTCGAGTTCGCCGTGGGCGATCATGTGTTCTTGAGAGTTTCTCCGATGAAGGGGGTGATGCGGTTTGGACGGCGTGGGAAGCTGAGTCCCCGCTATATTGGTCCTTTCGCGATTGTGGGGCGCATCGGTGAGGTTGCTTATCGGTTACAGTTACCCTCTGAGTTGGCGTCGGTGCATGACGTGTTCCACGTCTCTATGTTGCGGAAGTATATGCCCGATGACTCTCATGTGCTCGAGTTTTCCGTTTGGCCTGAGGTGACTCCAGATCTTTCTCTCCCAGAGTTTCCGATCCGCGTGGAGGATAGGCGAGAGCAGCGCCTGCGGAACAAGGTTATTCCCTTGGTGAAGGTCGTGTGGCAACGACACTCTGGTGGTGAGGCTTCGTGGGAACGTGAGGACGAGATGCGTCAGCAGTTCCCGTACCTGTTTGAGTGAGTCTTCCTCTTCTTTCCCCTTGGGTTGTTCTCAATTTCGAGGACGAAATTCCTTAAGGGGGGAGGGCTGTAATATCCCGGACCTTTCGGATCCTTCTTCGTGGGTCCCGGATCTGGTTTTCGGAGTGTCCGGCTCCGTTGTGTCCGAAATTTCGTTTCGGACATCTTTCGTGTTCGGGTCGGCGCGATCCGGAGTTGTTTCGGAGGCCCGGAGGCGTTCCGCGGCTTTTCCGCGTGTGTTTTCCGATTCCCGGTGTGTGTTTCGGCTTTTCTCTTCGGACGCTCGTTGCAGGTGAACCGGGCTGTTCACACGGACACGAGTGGTACCGTTGCGATCGGTGCGTTCCGAGGATCGCGGGGGTGTGATTTCCTATTTTTTGGAATTTTACGGATTTTCCGGGTTTTTCTATAAAACCCTTTTTCTTTTCTCTCTCCCCCCACCATCTTCTTCTTCCTCCTTCCTCCTTCCTCCTCCACCGTGTCTCCCTCCCTCTCCCTCTCTTCCTCCCGGTTGGCCACGGCGAGCTCCCCTTCGGCTGCAGACGGCGGCGGGGCGACGGCGCGGCGACGTGGGCGGCGGCGAGGCGGTCGTGGGGGCGTGCGGCAAGCGTGGGAAGCTTAAGGAAGAACGAGGGTTTTCAAGCGTTCTTCGCGATTCGTGGACGATCCGGCGGAGCATTCGCTCCATTGAGGTAGGGTGACGTTCCCTAGCTCTTCGCCGTTCTTTTCCGTGGTTTGTAGGCCGCGGGGAGGCCGAGAGAGGCATGTTTGGGCGTTTTTGGGGTTTTTCCATGTTTTGGGGTGAGCCGCCCGATCTATGGTTTTAGCCCATGATTCTATGTTTTGGTGGCTTAGATGCATGCTAGGGGTCCCCAGGGGTCTTCCCCCTTGTTTTCCCCCTCTCCGGTGGAGGTACGGGGGCGTGGTTGGTGTTTTTGGGGTTCTCCAGCCGTAGCGTGCTCTGGGGCAAGCGACGGTCACTCCAGTGACCGTCACATGCTTGTAACGCCCCTAGAGGGGTGCGTTACTTCCCTGGGTGTTGGCCTTTGGGGTCGAGGGCTGTAACGGTCCTGCGACTGGCCGCCGTTTGCTAGTGACGGCCCTGGGCTGGGCCGTCACATGCTTTCGACCGTTGGGTTTTGACCGTTGGGGGTCAGGCCATGTAACGCACCGAGATAGGCGCGTTACATGCGTGTAACGCACTGGGGCAGGAGCGTTACTTCCTGTTGTCCCCCATGTGGATGGGCCAAGCGACGCGTTGGGCCCAGCGCGTTACTTACAAGCGACGCGCTGGGGCAGGCGCGTCACTTCCCTTTCCATCCCGAGCGTGAGGGCCATGCGACGCGCTGGTCTAGGCGCGTCACATGCGAGTAACGCACTGAGCCCGACGCGTTGCTTGCAAGCGACGCGCCAGGGTAAGCGCGTTACTTTCCCTGTGGTTTTCGTGGGTGTGGGGTGCCATGTGACGCCCTGGCCTAGGTGCGCCGCTTCCAAGCGACGCACTAGGGTAGGCGCGTCGCTTCCCCCTACCCCCTGGCCGTGTGACGGTCCGCCTTAGACCGCTATTTCCAAGTGACGGCCCTAGAGTGGACCGCCATTTGGCAGTGACGGTCTGAGGGTAGACCGCCACTTCCTGTGTTGCCCCATGAGGGTGGCAACCTCGCTTTTCTCCGACCGTGGTCTCCGTGTGACGGGACTGGTGCGTGGGGTGATTCCCACACGTTGTCGGGCTTGGGTGTTGTTTTCCGTGACTCGAGAGTCTACTCCTTTAGCGACCCTCCACTAGTCGTAGCCCACCAGTGCGCGGTGCTGGTCTCACCTGGGAGTGGTGTACGGGCACCCACCTTTCGAGACGGTTTGTGGACCGGTTACCGTAGGCCCCTCGTCGGTAGCCAGAGTCCGGCTACGGGGGAAAACCGGTCAGAGGACCAGACCTAGTGACGCAAGGTCTGTGTGTGCACACGTGGTTGGGGGCGGTTGGACCCACGTCGACGGGCGTGACCCCAACTAGTTACTTGTTTGTGGTTACTTGTACGGTGTTTGCGCCTCGGGTAGGACCTACCATGTCAGGCGGTGCACCTGCGGTGCGGTGTAAGACGCCAGGGGACGCTACCGGCTGTGCTTCTAGTGGGTGGTACTCCTGTCGAGTACGGAGTGTCAGACTGTCAGTCGTGTGTTTCCGACCTTCGGGTTTTTGACGGTTCAACCGTTGAGTTTCAGTTTCCTCGTACCGTGGCACGTGTCTCGGTTTACGTGCCGTTAGGGTCTAGTTCTGTAGAGTACAGGGCTTTCCTTTCCGAGATACTTTTCTACCGCTAGAGTAGTGGTTTCTCGTTTTTCGAGGTAGGGTTCGAGTGATCCCTACTGAGTCTTGTTCCGAGACTCATTCCCTGCGTGTTTTCACCGTGTTTCAGGTGAGGCGCCACCTTCGGGGAGCGCGTCAGGAGCGCAGCGTGGTGCGGGTGCCCAGCGGTAGTGCCGGAGGTCAGAGCCGGGGGATGCCCCGTGTAGCTGTACTTTCCTTTCTTGTCACTGTACTAGTCGTGGACTATTGTTATTGTGTTATTTTCTGTTGTGGACCATGTAAAATGTTATTCTATTATAACTGTTTAATTTCTGCAATTATTTGTGATACTTGTGTAGTCTCCACACCATCCTTTTTAACCCTTCCGAGTCTTCGGGCTCGTGGGTGGCGGTGCGAGTCTCGGGTTATCGGGCCTTCCCGGTAATCGGATTCTCGGGTCGTTACAAGTCCAACCTTCTAGATGTCCACCTAGGATGGTTGACTAGCCCCACAAGATGACATGGACCAATGGGAAAGGGCTGAGGGCCCCCTTGCTGGTCCTACTGACAAATTACATAGAAACCCACACAATCTACGGGAGTGACACATTGGCCGATAAAGCCGTACAATTGCGCGTATACTTTCCCGTGGATATAAAAACAAACTAAAGGATATAAATGTAATATGAAAAGTTACTGACTCGGTGTCGATTCCCATCAACTCTCCCCGGGTGAGAGGAACTCGACCCCGTCGAGTAGGGGTAGGGATGCTCGAGTACTCCGACGGATCCGTCACCGTGCCAAGTAGCGCGGGTATGCTCCGCTCCAAGTGATCGCCACCTGCTCATTCCATATATACTCGATATGCGAACTGCTATGGGCTAAAGGTGATCACTCCGAAGGGGCACTCTCAAAAGGGAAGAAAACAGCTCGAAGACTCACTAGGAATCACCGCTGAGTCCCTATAGGTGACTGATCCGGGTATAGATGTGGAACCGATCCCATACTCATCAAGTGAGTCCACTCACCTCTTACTCATAAGAGACCGACAACGAGCTTGCACAAGACTCATGCAGACTTACCATGCAATACACACAACAATCGACTCGAAACACACCACACAAACAAACCACACAAGAAAACACACTGACTCATGCACGACTCGAGACTAAGGTGATAGCATCGAGCCCACTAGGTGGCGGCATCCTGGGCGGCAGAAGAGCTGTCCCACTCTTCCCCCCCCAAGGCATTGTACTCATCGGCTAGTGCCTCATCGGCCACGTAATTGACACACTCAAGCTCGGGAGGTGCAGACTCTCCAATACCTATGGCTAGGGTGGCGCGAGCGGGGCACTCGCTGGCAATGTGGCCATACCCGTGACAGTGGAAACACTGCACTCTCGACCGACTACTCTCTCCTATAAAAGGGGCCTTACCTTTATCATCCCGTCGGGTAGGGGGTGTAGGCAGCAATGGGGGAGATGTAGGTGCCTTAGACAATAGTGGAGGGGGTGTCGGTGCCAGAGGACGGGCTATAGGAGCCGGGGGACGGGCAACGGGTGCCGGTGGTTGGGGTGGAAATAGATCCCGGGGTGGAGGAGGGCGAGGTCTAGGAGCGACGTGCTCCTGACGGGCGGGCTCCTGAGGACGAGCCATGGGTCCCCTCGGGTATGAACCTAAGGAGCCACGAGAATCACTACGGGGAGGAGCGGGGCTCCACCGGGGAATAGACTCGAACTCACCCTCGAATTGCTCTATTTCGAGAGCAACTTGGTATGCATCCTCTAGCTTGTCCACCTTACGGCGGAGAAGCTCATACCGTAGGTGCGGGCGTAGACCACGCCGAAACCGAGAGACGGTAAGGGAATCCTCCTCCGTGGCATCACATCGCAAGTAGTATTCATCAAACTCGGCGATGTAATCCGAGACAGACCGGTCTCCTTGGGTAAGGCTTTGCCACCTCTCTATAAGACGCTGGCGGTAGGAGGTAGGGAGGTACTTCTTCCTAAGTTTCTCCCTCATCTCGGTCCACGTATCGATTGGAGGTTCATGACGATGAAACAATAGATTCTCCATGTTCCTCCAATATGTTTGGGCTTGGCCCAAAAGTTTCATCCTGGCAAACTTGACCTTCCTTTGGTCTGACATCTCGAACCACTCAAAATATCGATCCATGCCAGCCTCCCAATCAAGATAGACCTTTGGGTCTAAGGATCCGTCAAAGGTGGGTGGGTCGGCCCGAACGGTCCGAAGGGCCCGTTCATCCATATCTTGGTCGTGGGTACGCCGTATAGGACGACGATCATGACCATATCCCCGATGCTCATTCTCGGACTCATAGTCATGCACTTCGGGGACTTCGTGCCTCCTATTGGCTACCCCGTGACCCCTTGGAGTCATGGGTCGCTGACCCAGCTCCAGTTGACCTTGTGTAGGTGGGACGGGTGCTTGGACTGGAGCAATCGGATGTGTCTCGGCTGGTCCTTTCTCTAGTGCGGTGACTCTCCCGATCAATCCCTGAACGGACTGACTTGACCCGGCGGCCCTATCCTCTACGGCTTTCATCCTCTCTTCTAGGCGGGTGCCTAGACCGTTCACTCGGGTACTCACTTCTTCCATCCTATCCATTCGGGTACTTAAATCACCCATTTGCGTGTCAAACCCATCAAGACGTGTATGCAATCCTTGCACTTGTCCCATAAGATTTTGGAACATTTCGAGCACAGTTGACGCATCGAGACTAGTGGCTCGGGGATCCGCCATAGGTGGGGGTGGGGGTGAGTACTGAGTACCCCTACGAGTGGGCATGCAAACACACCGACTAGATGACGCCGACTAAAGCAAACACACTAATGCAAAATGATGCGCCTAGACTTAAACCAATATCCAGTACGGGGCGGAGGTAATCGACCCGAGGGTCACTCGCGCAAGTGTGCGGCCTTCCCGATAGGCGTAGCCTAACGTTCGGACAACACCTTTTGATATACTGAATTATCGAGATGAAATGCAATTTAAAAACACTCTTTTTTTGTTTTAGAAATATGATGATTCTAGACTCGACTTAACCCGACTAATGACTAGACGTAAATGACACTTTTTTTTCTTTTTGACACCCTAGACTCAAACTCACTCTGATACCAAATTGATGCAGGACGGGACCACGGACACGACAAGCTCGCGATCGTCCCTTAACGAGGGAAGCGTCGGACGTGCGCGGTTGAGAAATCGGCAAGAGCTAGGGTGGTCGACTCTCTCTTTCGTGCTCGGATCGGGTCACGGGACGGTAACGCTCTCTCTCGCAGCAGCGGTGATATAAATAGAAAGTGAGCTAATTACCCTATCATGCTCTCTAGCAGCGGCATAAACAAGCATATATGAAATTAAGCAAAATGCCAAGTAAGGGAGCGAATGCGATACCTCCACGCGCTCGGCGTGGGGAAGACGGACCCGGCTGAAAACTCGTACTCCCGGGAAACTTAACACACAATAATTACAGCAATGGGAACATGCCCACTCCACGCAGGGAGGTAAAGGGCTATACAAATGGGCTCAGGAGGACCGAATTCGGGTTGACGGCCAGCTTCGTGTGTTGATTCGGCTACACGCGTGTTCACGACCGTGGGGCCCACGTGCTGTCCGGAGGGGCCGTGTGGGACCCGGTGGTACCGCTGTAGTGGAGACACTTGGAGAAGCGCTCCTCGGGCTGGCGGCACGCTGGTTCGCCGGCCAGAGGCTGGGCGGCTCCGTTCGGCACCGGTCGAAAAAACTGATCGGAAATCTGCCGGTTCTGTATTTCAACGCGCGCTCCGGCGAGAACGGACGCTGCGATCAGCACCGGTGTCGGAATGCGACGAGATTAGAGCCGTTGGACCTAAAGCTAACGGACGCCCGGATCGGGTCACGGCGATCAGCACCGGTGTAGGAATTCTTGGCCGGGCCGTCGTGGCGAACGCGTGGGTACCCTTCTCGGCGTGGATCGGTGGACGTGGGAGCGTGTTGGAGCTTGAAGGCTCGGCGAGCCTACCTCGGTGCATGCGGGCTTTTCGCGCGTTTCGGCTTGCAAGAGGTAGGGGGATGGAATCCTTAGCTCGCTAGGAGCATTTCCTATAGCTCATCCTGTTGATTAGCGCCCCGTAGTATGCATGTTGCCCATTTGTTCATATTTAGGGTTTTGGCCATATTCTTCGCGTTTGATCGATTTTAGGCGATGCATGTGCTAGATTAGCTGTTAAATTGTGGTATAGCATGCGTGGTTTGGCAGGTTACAGGGTTTTTCGTCGATACCCGGTATTTTCAGCCGTTCGGGAGGGCTTCGGTTTACAAACCGTACCCGCTCGTAACCCAGGTGGAGTGACGGTCCGGCCAGGAACCGTCACTTGCCTGACTGTCCAAGATGGACGTGTCACTTCCCAAATAACGGCCTATCGAGGGGCGTCGTTTGGAGAGTAATGGTGGGAACCCCATCCGTTACTCGATCATTGTTTTCCGTTAGCCCGGTGAGGCGGTGAGCCCGGCGGTCTGTGGATCGGCCGTCGCTTCCGAGCGACGCGCCGAGACCGGGGCGTTGCTTCATCTGCTATCACTTTGGAACGTTGTGTGTTGTTTTGAGCCTCGGGTGAAAGTAACGGCGGAGTTCCCGCGCGTTGCTTGGAAGCAACGCATAGGACCCCCACCGTCACTCTCCCCTTCATGCCCTTTGGGTTTGGTACTCGGGAGGATGTAACGGCGGTGACCTACCGCGCCGCTTGGAAGCGACGCGCAGGGCCCCTACCGTCACATTCCCCCCTGCACCTGTGAGTTGGAACTCGGGAGGGAGTAACGGCTGGAGACCAGCGCGTCACTCTTGATGTAACGCACCAGTCCCAGACCGTCACTTCCAAGTAGCGCGTGGGCCTCTGACCGCCGCTTGCCCGTCAGTTTGCTTATGCTCCCAGCCCATTGCTTATGCGTTCCGTTCTATACTCATGCCATATTCGCATTGTTTTAAGTGTTTAATGGCGGGTTTTATATGCCAATAGAGTAGCTTTTCTTTCCATGCAATGGAGCCACTGTCGTTGCCCTAAGGTCTGTTGAGTACTGACCCGCTTGAGGATGGCGAGGGGTATGTTTCCCATTCACAGTTTATAAGCTAGTTCCGTGGGCTCCCAGCCAATGGTAGCGTCCTGCCAAGGGAGAAAACTAGTTAGAGGGCCTGGCTCAGGCTAGAGTCAGTGTGTGCACACGTGGTCGGAGACTGTGGACTGACACCGACGGGTGCCACTCCGACTGGTCACTTGGTTTGGTACTGTTTACGCGCTTAGCTTGTCGCTTCGTCGACTGCGAGTGCTTGAGACGCAGTGTAAGCCGTCAGTGGACGCTTCTGGTTTCTGCTCCAGTGGTTGTCCGTCCTTGTTGTCTGGATTAGCTGCAGCTTATTCTATTTGGTAGTTTTAGTTTCAGACGCTTGCATTTAATTAGTAGTGGCATGTGTTAGCTGTTATACCTGCTTAGATAGAGCTTACAGCTTTCTTGTGATTAGTTATTCATGCCATTGCCTGTGTATTTATTTAAATGCATGCTTTAATTGCTGTTATTTATGCATGTTCGCTTGTTTAGTGCGAGGTAGGGATCCGCGTGACCCCTACTGAGTCTGGCTGTAACTCACCCTTCTCCTTTCAGGTGAGCTACGCCCGACGTCTCCCGGAGTTTAGTGTGCTGTTTCGGGACCGTCCCTAGCTGCCAGTTGAGCACGAGCTGCCTTTTTGAGGCTTGTGTTGTACTTTTGCCGGGGTATACCCCGCGTAGTTGTACTTTGAGGACTAGTGTTTGTCACTCTGGACTAGTTATATATATATCACTCTGGTTATTCTAAATTGCTTCCGCTCTTGTGTTTAAATCTAATACTTGATTGTATTGCGCGCCCCAATTCGCAATTAATTATGTATATTCCTCAGCTAACCCCCACTAACCCTTCAGGGGCCTCATCAGCCTCTTGGGTGGCCTCCCCAGTTCTTGGTATCGGTGTATCGATGTTATCGGTATATCGGTATCCTGAACTCTGGGTCGTCACAGCTGGTATCAGAGCTTAAGTTGAGGATTTGCGTAAGGAATTGGAATTGACGCTTGTCCAGAGCTAGTCCTGTTATCGTCTCTTGCTGGCATAGGATGTTTTCCGTATGAGTGATGGATTTTATTGTTGATTGTGTTTTTGGCAGCATAATTATGCCGCCTCGTCGAGGAAGACCTCCTCGTGTTCCTCGAGATGCGCCCAGGGAAGATAGCGGTTCTGCACCTCCTCCTGCAGTTCCCGCTGTTCCTGTCGTTCCAGTTGCTCCTCCAGTGCCGATCGTTCAAGCTGAAGTGCCTGGCAGTCGAGGCAAGGCTTTGAAGGAATTTCTGATGTTCAATCCGCCTGCTTTCGATGGCCAAGCTGATCCAGAGGTGGCAAGACAATGGTTGGACGCGATAGAGCGTGTGTTTGTCTCGATGGAGTGTGCTGAAGATGAAAAGTCATGCTTGCTGCCTTTCAACTCCAGGGTACATCCATTGCGTGGTGGAAAGCCGAGTGGCAGATTTCCTTTCGATCCAGACCTCTTCGGCAAATCACTTGGGCAGAGTTTGTTGCTACTTTTGAGCGTGCCTATACTCCTGCCTGCTTGCAGATGGATAAGATGTATCAGTTTATGGAATTGACCCAGGGCTGTATGACCGTGCTTCAGTACAGGAATAAGTTCTTGGAATTGGGTCAGTATGCGCCCCATGTGCTGGCCAGTGAAGCTTTGAAGACCCAGCAATTCTTGCGTGGGTTGAGGCCAGAGTTGAAGGTGCCGCTGATAGCAAGTCGTGTTGCGGATCTCGATACTGCGTGTCAGACAGCTGTAGCTTTAGAGCTGGAGATGGTGAGACCGGGTGGATATCCCCAAGCAGGGTCAGTGCAACTGGTAGCTCAGGTTCAGCAGACTTACCGACAGCCCGTGCCTGGTGTACCTTCGGTCCAGTCAGAGGTTTCCAGTGCTTCCTCTCCTTCTAAGCCCAAGTTCAAAAGGTTCAAGAAGAAGAAGAAGTTTTTTCAGCAGCCGTCCGGTACAGATTCTGTTCAGCAGCCGACAGCACCTTCTTCTCAGACTCGGCAGAGTTCAGCTTCAAGTCAGCCGTGGACGTGTCGGAGATGCGGTGGTCATCACAAGGGCCAGCCGTGTTCTCTTCCTATTGTTTGCTTTAGGTGTGACCAGCCAGGTCATGTGGTTCGGGATTGCCCGCTGAGGCCGACTCAATTGCAAGCTCCTCAGTTGTCTCAACCTCAGCCACAGTTTAGACCTCCTGCACCTTAAGTTCCACAACAATTTTTCTCTCAGGCGTCGACGTCTTCTCAGCAATCTTCAGCTGGTTCCAAGAAGCAGAAAGGCAAAGTTTCTCATTTGACAAGAGCTGATGCTGCTGCGTCCCATCTTGTGGAAGGTACGATTATGCTTTATGGTCATTCAGCCCATGTCTTATTTGATTCTGGTGCTTCTCACTCTTTTATTTCTGAGGATTTCATGGCTTGTATCGAGGAACCGACTTCTGAGCTGTCTTGTGAGTTGTTTGTGGAATTGCCTTCTGGAGATTTCATGGTTACTCCTCTGTGTTTGGAAGAATCTCCTGTTTTGATTGATAATCATCAGTTGCCGGCAAGATTGTATGCGTTGCAGCTGGCAGATTATGATGTTATTCTGGGAATGGATTGGTTGGAGCATTATGGAGCTGTAGTTGACTGCAGATCGAAGAAAGTCTATTTTCAGCCCCAGGGAAAATCAGCCTTTTACTTTCAAGGTATTCGATCCCGATCTTCTCGTATGATTATTTCTGCTATTCGAGCCTATAGGTTGCTTAGCGCAGGTTGTCAGGGATTCCTTGCTTCAGTGGTGGTTGTTGAAAAACCACGACGGGATGTTTGTGATATTCCTGTTGTTTGTGAGTTCCCTGATGTGTTTCCTGACGAGTTGCCAGGCTTGCCCCCAGAGCGAGAGATTGAGATGGTGATTGAACTGATTCCAGGTACTGGCCCCTTAGCGAAGCCGCCGTACCGTATGGCTCCAGCTGAATTGAAAGTACTGCGTGCACAGCTACTAGAGTTACTGGAGAAAGGTTATATTCGCCCCAGTTTTTCTCCGTGGAGTGCCCCAGTGCTGTTTGTGAAAAAGAAAGATGGAAGCCTGAGACTTTGTATTGATTACGGGCAGCTGAATCAGGTGACTATCAAGAATAAGTATCCGCTCCCCAGGATTGATGATTTGTTTGACCAGTTACAGTCTGCTACCGTCTTTTCACGGATTGATCTCCGATCTGGCTATTTTCAGTTGCGGATCCGGGAATCTGATGTGGAGAAGACTGTTTTCAGTACTCGTTATGGTCACTTTGAATTTTTAGTCATGCCGTTTGGTTTGACTAATGCCCCAGCAGCTTTTATGGACCTAATGCAGCGTATCTTTCGTCCATTTCTGGACCAGTTTGTGGTGATCTTTGTTGATGATATCTTGATTTATTCTGCCTCCGTTGATGATCATGTGCAGCATTTGAGGATCGTTCTGCAGACTCTAAGAGATCACGAGCTTTATGCGAAGCTCAGTAAATGCGAATTCTGGCTTCGGGAGATTCATTTTCTTGGCCACGTGATTTCTGGTGATGGAGTGGCAGTAGACTCTGCAAAGATTGATGCCGTTTTGAGTTGGCAGAGACCGAGGACCATCACTGAGATACGAAGTTTTTTAGGATTGGCTGGGTATTACCGCAGATTCATTCAGGATTTTGCGAAGATTGCAGCACCGATGACTAAATTGACACGGAAGGATGTGCCATTTGTCTGGTCGGATCAGTGTGAGGCTAGCTTTGTTGAATTGAAAAGGCTATTGACTTCTTCTCCAGTGTTGACTTTGCCTTCCGACTCGGGTGGTTTTCTTGTTTGTACTGATGCTTCTCGAGTAGGTTTGGGTGCAGTGCTGATGCAACATGGTAAGGTTATCGCATATGCATCTCGGCAATTGAAGCAGCACGAAGGGAATTATCCCACTCATGATCTGGAGCTAGCTGCAGTTATTTTTGCCTTGAAGATCTGGAGACATTATCTGTATGGTGAGAAATTTCAGATTCTTACTGATCATCAGAGTTTACAGTATATTTTCTCCCAGAAATATCTGAACCTCAGGCAGAGGCGATGGATGGAATTCATGAAGGATTATGACTTTACACTCTCCTATCAGCCAGGTAAAATGAATGTTGTGGCTGATGCTCTGAGCAGGAAAGTACAGGTCAGCCATTTGTTGCTTCACGAATGGAAGTTGTGGGAATAGCTTCCGAGCGAGGCTTTGTGTGTAGAGATTCCTGCCGATCCGAAGATGGCAGTTTGTGCTAGCTTAGTTTTGGGTTCAGCTTTGTATCAGCAGATTTTAGAAGCCCAGCAAGCTGATTCTGATTTGGCCCGTGTTATATCAAGATATGATGTGGAACTGGATGACGAGATGGTTGTCAGTTTCCAGGGCAGATTGTATATTCCCGTTGATAATGATTTGAGGAATGAGATTCTGAGTGAAGCCCATGGTTCCCGTTTTACTATTCACCCTGGTGTCACTAAGATGTATCAGAATTTGAAGAAGCAGTTCTGGTGGCCCGGCATGAAGAAGGACGTGGCTATTTTTGTTTCTAAGTGCTTGACTTGTCAGTTAGTTAAAACCGAACATCAAAAGCCAGGTGGTCTGCTTCAGCCATTAGAGATTCCGATGTGGAAATGGGACCATGTTACTACAGATTTTGTGGTGGGTTTGCCTCGAACTTCTCAAGGTTTTGATGGTATCTGGTTGCTTGTCGACAGATTGACGAAAATCGCCAGATTGTTGCCGATTAAAGTTACTTGGAGTGTGCAGAGATTGGCCGAGCTCTATGTGCAGAAGATCGTGCCGCTGCATGGAATTCCTGTTTCACTTGTGTCAGATCGTGACCAACGTTTTACCTCTGGCTTCTGGCGTAGTTTCCAGAAAGCTTTGGGCACTGAGTTAGCTTTCAGTTCAGCGTATCACCCACAGTCAGATGGACAGTCAGAGAGAACTATTTAGACTTTGGAGGACATGCTGAGATCGTGTTGCCTTGATTGGCAAGGTTCGTGGGGTCAGCATTTGCCACTTGTTGAGTTTGCTTATAATAACAGTTTTCACTCCAGTATTGGCATGGCTCCTTATGAAGCGCTGTATGGTCGTCCTTGTCGTACTCCTCTGAATTGGTTTGATGTTGGGGACAGACTGTTGACGGGACCGGACATGGTACGGCAGTGTTTTGATGTGGTTCGTCTGATCAGGCAGAGATTGTTGACGGCTCAGAGTCGACAGAAGAGCTATGCAGATCAACGCAGACGTCCACTACAATTTGAACCTGGAGATATGGTGTTTGTTAAAATATCTCCGATGAAAGGTGTTTCCAGGTTTGGGAAGCGTGGAAAGCTTAGTCCGCGGTATGTTGGCCCTTTTCTGATTGTTGAGGCTATTGGTTCAGTGGCTTATCGTTTGCAACTGCCGGCGGCCATGCAAGCTATTCATGATGTGTTCCACGTGTCTCAGTTGAGGAAATATGTGCCTGATGCTTCTCATGTTCTCGATGATTCAGTGTGGCCCGAGGTGACTGCTGATTTGTCCACACCAGAGTTTCCTATCCGAATTGAAGACCGTCGTGAGCAGCGGTTGAGGAATAAGGTTATTCCTCTAGTAAGGGTTGCATGGCAGCGTCACTCTGGTAACGAGTCTACTTGGGAGCGTGAAGATGAGATGCAACAGCTTTTTCCTTTCTTATTCCAGTGAGGTATAGCCTTTTCTCTGTTTCCTCCTTTTCGGTTGTTGAAAATTTCGAGGGCGAAATTTCTGTAAGGAGGGAGGGACTGTAAGGCCCGTGCCTTAATGGATCCTTCGTGGTTATTGCTCTATTAATTGTTCTGGTATTTCCGGCTATTTTCCTGGATTTTTAGGAATTTGTCTGGTATTTTTCCGGATTTATTCGGAGCTGTTTGAGGGTTATTGGAATATTAATAAGATTTTTATATATATAATGATTAAATTATATATATATTAATTTTATTTTTATTTTATTAATCCCTCACCCCCCTCTCCTTTCTTCCCCGTCGATCACTCTCACCCTTGCTCTCTCTCTCCTCTACGCGACCGTCTCCCCCCTTCCTAGGGATCACGGCCGAGACGAGGTCGGATTGAAGCAAGGTTGGCGCCGTTGGATTCCTCGCATCGTGGCGAACGCGTGGGTACACTTCTCGGCGTGGATCGGTGGACGTAGGAGCGTGTTGGAGCTTGAAGGCTCGGCGAGCCTACCTCGGTGCATGCGGGCTTTTCGCGCGTTTCGGCTTGCAAGAGGTAGGGGGATGGAATCCTTAGCTCGCTAGGAGCATTTCCTATAGCTCATCCTGTTGATTAGCGCCCCGTAGTATGCATGTTGCCCATTTGTTCATATTTAGGGTTTTGGCCATATTCTTCGCGTTTGATCGATTTTAGGCGATGCATGTGCTAGATTAGCTGTTAAATTGTGGTATAGCATGCGTGGTTTGGCAAGTTACAGGGTTTTTCGTCGATACCCGGCGTTTTCAGCCATTCGGGAGGGCTTCGGTTTACAAACCGTACCCGCTCGTAACCCAGGTGGAGTGACGGTCCGGCCAGGAACCGTCACTTGCCTGACGGTCCAAGATGGACGCGTCACTTCCCAAATAACAGCCTATCGAGGGGCGTCGTTTGGAGAGTAACGGTGGGAACCCCATCCGTTACTCGATCGTTGTTTTCCGTTAGCCCGGTGAGGCGGTGAGCCCGGCGGTCTGTGGACCGGCCGTCGCTTCCGAGCGACGCGCCGAGACCGGGGCGTCGCTTCATCTGCTATCGCTTTGAAACGTTGTGTGTTGTTTTGAGCCTCGGGTGAAAGTAACGGCGGAGTTCCCGCGCGTTGCTTGGAAGCAACGCATAGGACCCCCACCGTCACTCTCCCCTTCATGGCCTTTGGGTTTGGTACTCGGGAGGATGTAACGGCGGTGACCTACCGCGCCGCTTGGAAGCGACGCGCAGGGCCGCTACCGTCACATTTCCCCCTGCACCTGTGAGTTGGAACTCGGGAGGGAGTAACGGCTGGAGACCAGTGCGTCACTCTTGATGTAACGCACCAGTCCCAGACCGTCACTTCCAAGTAGCGTGTGGGCCTCTGACCGCCGCTTGCCCGTCAGTTTGCTTATGCTCCCAGCCCATTGCTTATGCGTTCCGTTCTATACTCATGCCATATTCGCATTGTTTTAAGTGTTTAATGGCGGGTTTTATATGCCAATAGAGTAGCTTTTCTTTCCATGCAATGGAGCCACTATCGTTGCCCTAAGGTCTGTTGAGTACCGACCCGCTTGAGGATGGCGGAGGGGTATGTTTCCCATTCACAGTTTATAAGCTAGTTCCGTGGGCTCCCAGCCAATGGTAGCGTCCTGCCAAGGGAGAAAACTAGTTAGAGGGCCTGGCTCAGGCTAGAGTCAGTGTGTGAACACGTGGTCGGAGACTGTGGACTGACACCGACGGGTGCCACTCCGACTGGTCACTTGGTTTGGTACTGTTTACGCGCTTAGCTTGTCGCTTCGTCGACTGCGAGTGCTTGAGACGCAGTGTAAGCCGTCAGTGGACGCTTCTGGTTTCTGCTCCAGTGGTTGTCCTGTCCTTGTTGTCTGGATTAGCTGCAGCTTATTCTATTTGGTAGTTTTAGTTTCAGACGCTTGCATTTAATTAGTAGTGGCATGTGTTAGCTGTTATACCTGCTTAGATAGAGCTTACAGCTTTCTTGTGATTAGTTATTCATGCCATTGCCTGTGTATTTATTTAAATGCATGCTTTAATTGCTGTTATTTATGCATGTTCGCTTGTTTAGTGCAAGGTAGGGATCCGCGTGACCCCTACTGAGTCTGGCTGTGACTCACCCTTCTCCTTTCAGGTGAGCTACGCCCGACGTCTCCCGGAGTTTAGCGTGCTGTTTCGGGACCGTCCCTAGCTGCCAGCTGAGCACGAGCTGCCTTTTTGAGGCTTGTGTTGTACTTTTATCGGGGTATACCCCGCGTAGTTGTACTTTGAGGACTAGTGTTTGTCACTCTGGACTAGTTATATATATATCACTCTGGTTATTCTAAATTGCTTCCGCTCTTGTGTTTAAATCTAATACTTGATTGTATTGCGTGCCCCAATTCGCAATTAATTATGTATATTCCTCAGCTAACCCCCACTAACCCTTCAGGGGCCTCATCAGCCTCTTGGGTGGCCTCCCCAGTTCTTGGTATCGGTGTATCGATGTTATCGGTATATCGGTATCCTGAACTCTGGGTCGTCACAGCAGTAGTATTCGCTTTAAAGATCTGGAGGCACTATCTCTACGGAGAACAATTCACTGTGTACTCCGATCATAAAAGTCTCAAGTACTTATTCTCCCAAAAGGAGCTAAACATGCGGCAAAGGCGTTGGCTCGAGTATCTCAAGGATTTCGACTTCACTATATAGTACCATCCTGGTAAGGGTAATTCCGTAGCTGATGCCCTTAGTCGAAAGCCGAGAACAGTATTGGCCAACTGCATGATACAAGAATGGAAACTGCTGGAGAAATTCTCTGAGCTTGATATCAGCACAGATGAGAAGAACATGTGTATTATATGAGCCTACATCCATATTTGCTACCTGAAATCAAGAAGTTACAAGAAGAGGATCCCTCGCTAGTGGAGATAAAGAGCAAGCTGGATGAGAGACTGGATTTCAAGCTGGCACCTGATGGCAGATTACTATTTCATGAACGGACATGTGTGTCCGACTGTCCCGAATTGAAGAAGAAGATTCTTGAAGAAGCTCATAGATCGAGGTACACAATCCACCCTGGAGCCACTAAGATGTACCAAGACTTGAAAAGAACTTTCTAGTGGTCTAACATGAAAAGGGAGGTAGCAGACTTTGTGTCTCGTTGCCTCACATGCCAACAAGTGAAGGCGGAACATCAAAAACCCGCCGAAAAGCTACATCCGCTGGATATTCCCAAGTGGAAGTGGGAAGACATTGGCATGGACTTTATCATGGGTTTGCCCAAGTCTAGGGGCGGATATGATGAAATTTGGGTAATTATCGACCGGTTAACTAAATCGGCCCATTTCTTACCCATCAAAAGTCGATGGTCAGTTGACGTACTTGCTGCCCTGTATATTAAGGAGATGGTTAGATTGCATGGAGTTCCCGTCTCGATCGTATCTGACCGAGACCCACGCTTCACCTCTCATTTTTGGAAGGGTCTACAACACTCTCTGGGGACGAAACTTAATTTCAGCACTGCTTTCCATCCCCAGACAGATGGTCAGACTGAAAGGACAAATCAGGTTGTTGAAGATATGTTAAGGGTATGTATTATAGATTTCGGCGGAAGTTGACATGACCACTTACCACTAGCCGAATTTGCATATAATAACAACTATCAAGCTAGTATTCAAATGGCTCCTTTCAAGGCGCTTTATGGCAGGAGTTGTCATTCTCCAATATGCTGGGAAGAAGTCGGTGAAAGATAAATTCTAGGCCCAGATATGGTTAGAGATTCGACTGAGAAGATACACTTTATCAGAGAGAGACTTAAGGTAGCTCAGTGCAGGCAAAAATCTTATGCTGATAACAGAAGGAGAGATTTAGAATTTCAAGTGGGTGACCATGTATTTCTCAAGGTATCTCCCGGCCGAGGTATTAGAAGATTCGGTGTTAAGGGCAAGCTTACACCAAGGTTTATCGGTCCATTTGAAGTATTGGAAAGAGTGGGCGAGGTGGCTTACCGCATTGCCTTACCTCCTCAACTCTCGGAAGTGCACAATGTATTTCATATATCTATGCTGAAGAAATATGTGCACGACCCTTCGCACGTCATCAATCATGCTGAATTGGTGATTCAAAGGGATCTTACTTATGAACAAAGGCCGATGCAGATCCTCGACCGCGAAGTTCGAGTTGTAAGGAGCAAGACGATCTCTATGGTAAAAATCCAATGGAATCGATGCTCGGAGCAAGAAGAAACTTGGGAGACCGAGGAATCTATGAAGAGAAGATATCCAGAACTATTTTAGTCGGCAAGTATCTTATACTTTCTATAGTATCCTTATGTAGTTGAAATTACCCTTATACAATTGAATTTAGGGACCAAATTCTTTTAAGTAGGGGAGGGTGTAGCAACCCATATAAAAAAAATGATAAAAAAATTTATTATTATTAATATTTTGCAAATAAAAAAATCAATATTAGAGAGTTTATGTAAGAAGTGAGAACACGAAGTTATCATATGTAAAGATTATTCACTTAACAAGTGTGGCTTTCTAGTGTAGTTGGTTAAGTAACTTCCCTTTTAACCCAATGATCAGGGTTCAAATCCTAGCATCCACAATTTACTTTTTGTGCCAAATAATTATATACGATAGGTTAGCAATTAGACAAACCTACGTTAGCATCTGTCCTTTTCATACGTGAATAGTGCCATGAATAGTATCACTTTTTATTTAAAAAAATTTTAAAAAATAATTATATGTAAAAATAGAGAAAAATATAAGGATCTTATCCATGAAATTTCATTAACTAACTCCATCAAATTTTAAAGATAAAAATCATGAAAGTTAAGTGGGAAGTTTAAAATAAATAAACCACCCTCTCATAGGAGCTACAATCCACCAGACAACCTTTCGATTCCCTTATCCCCAACAGCCTGTACAAGCTGTAAAGTCCCATTATTTCAGATCTTGCCTCCCATTCGTTCATGACAGACCCTATAAACATACCCCTTTGCTACCCCCATTCTAGGCTAGCTAAGGTTGGGGCAAAGTTTTACAGGGAAGGGTTCTGCTACTACGATCTTCCAACATGTAGGTGTTCTCAACTTTTAACTAAACTAATAGCTAATGTAGGATGATTAGTCTAGGCATTTAGTCTTAGGCTCATTTCCATGCGATATTTAGTGTTTATAAAGTATGTGTTGGCTTAAATCTAGGATGATTAGTATGCCTTAACTTCATACCTAAGATAATTAGCATGTATTAACTTTATACCAGAATAATTAGCAAGTATTAGTCTCATATCTAGAATGATTAACATGTGTTGGCATAAATCTAGGATGATTAGCATGCATTAGCTTCATACTTGAGATGATTAGCATGCATTAGCTTCATACCTAAGCCGATTAGCATGCATTAGCTTCATACTTGAGATGATTAGCATGTATTAGCTTTATACCTAAGATAATTAGCATGTATTAGCCTTATACCCAGAATAATTAGCAAGTGTTAGCAAGTATTAGTAAGTATTAGTCTCATACCTAGAATAATTAGCATATGTTAGCTTAAATCTAGGACGATTAGCATGTATTAGCTAATATCTATATTTGATATAGTTCATGTTTTAGTAAAGGGCCTGTCATTATGTCAATTTCTGTGAAACTAAAACCACCATGTTAAAGATGTTATATGAGAGAAACTAAAGCCTGAAAATAGTGAAAGAAGAAATTGTAATCAAGAGGATGAAAAATGTGGAAAAAGACCAAGTTGAAAGAGGCCAAGTGGAAAAAGACCAAGTTGAAAGCACAATGAAATGATATTGAAAATAGGGGGTTCTAAGAAGGAGAATAATGAAAAATCTAGAGAGAATGAGAATATGTGAAAGAAGAGAAAGTCATAGATTGGAAGGTTAGGAAGAAGTTTTATGAAGAGTGCAGAGAGAGAAAATGAGAGGAAGAAGGTGAAAAATGTGAAAAAAAATGAGATCTATAGGCGCAGGTGAACAGTTATTGAGTAAAAAATAGAACCGTAGAAAATTAATTATAACTTAAAAACTAAGAAGAATTGGAGGATGTGGTAGAAGAAGAAAATCTATATCTACAAGAGAAGAAGAACTTTTGTGAAGAACTCAGAGTGAAAGGAGGATTGGAAGGGCATGAAAACTGGGGAACAAAAGAAAGTATCGACCCTGCATGTTGACAGGGTTGACGCAGTACTGTTCACCGCGTTGACGCGATGAACTGATGAGTCGACCCTGTGAACTGAAAATGAACTGATGAGTCGACCCTGCCTGTTGACAGGGTTGACGCAGTACTGTTCACCGCGTTGACGCGATGAACTGATGAGTCGACCCTGTGAACTCGAAATGAACTGATGAGTCGACCCTGCCTGTTGACAGGGTTGACGCAGTACTGTTCACCGCGTTGACGCGATGAACTGATGAGTTGACGCGATGAACTGATGAGTCGACCCTGTGAACTGGAAATGAACTGATGAGTCGACCCTACCTGTTGACAGGGTTGACGCAGTACTGTTCACCGCGTTGACGCGATGAACTGATGAGTCGACCCTGTGAACTGGAAATGAACTGATGAGTCGACCCTACCTGTTGACAGGGTTGACGCAGTACTGTTTACCGAGTTGACGCGATGAACTGATGAGTTAACGCGATCATTAGGCTTTCACTTTTGCCATCTCCATTGATAGATGGCAACCGGAGAGGGGATATTTAACTCCTGACAGGGTCCTCTAAACCCTGTATAATTCCCAGGAAGGGCATCCCACAGTGAGGGTGTCGTTTCTAAAATTGTCAGGTGGCCCATAAGGCACCTCTCTTATCTAATTTTTTCCGTGTATCAAACGTTACTGGTTTTCACTCCTAGTTCATCCCTACACATTAATGCACCCTTGGATTCCATTCCATAATTCTACCTTATATATCATACTGGTCAAACCTTGAAATTCCATATTGGCTATAAATGAGAGTGGATGTCGACAGACATGATTAATGCTGTACATATAGGGCCCGGTCTAGTCCTGGGAGGAGCACCCGAAGGTACTTGTGCCCATGGGAGTTTATTGACCACGGTGTTTGGCATTGCACCGGAGTACTTACTTATTAGGATTTAGACATTCCACTCATTCTCGTGATATTACTTGATTGATTTGACTTGAGAGCCGCAGAAGGGTAAAATTTTGCTTGAATGAAATTGATAAATAGCCAATTCTAGTTTTACATGCTTGAATTTATATTACTTTCTATTACTTACTTGACATGAGTTTTACTCTCTTGGAAAAATTTCGTTAATTCTAGTTATTACTTGTTTGAATCTCTTGCTATTGCTGCATTGAAGTTGGAATCCTTATACTCTCACTTGTTATTCCTTCACTACTCTTGTTGATTTTTACAATCCTTGATATCTACTCATCTACATGCATAGCTTTACTGACATTAATTAAACTTGTAAACCACTTAAAGTATGTTAAATCTTGAGATGTAATTCCTACTGAGCGATTCGCTCATCTAGTTGTTTTCTAATATTTTCAAGTAATTTGGATGTCAACCAACACTCGGAAGGGAATGAGACGGAGTGATGAGTGTTAGAGTGAAGTTATCAAATTGTCATGTCCTTTGTGTTATTGTATTAGTTCACTTATGTCAGTTGTATCAATTCATCTATGTCATTTGTATTAGTCAACTTGATTAGAACTGCTTAAGATTTGAAGCCTAGTCGTTGGACTCTGGGAACATATGTATTTATCCTTTGATTAGTTGTGACAATTGTCAGCTCGTACTATTTGTATTAATTTCGAGTTAAATCTTAGTTATTTGCGCACTCTGATATTTACATGATTGACACGATCTATATAGACGCGTCACGCCTCCGGGTAATCTTCCGCGCTCGGGGCGTGACACAATATGTTCTCTGGATACTTTATCGGAATATATCTGATGGTTGTGTAATAGTTTGAAGCTTTTTTTTCTTTCTTGAACCATTATGATCATGGTTAATGAGAGAGGTATCTTGGATGCATTTGACACACGAGAAGTGAAGATCAGTGACTTCTGTGAAAGACAAGGAAGTTAAAGAGACATGGAAGCTACGTCTCTTAAAGCTATTACGCAAGCTGTGTTCCAACTTGGATAGTAATCCCGGTCAATGAACAACGGATGGTTTCATTTTAGTATATGCGGGTTACCCTTATTATACCCTATCTTAGGGGGTGAGAATAAATGAAGGGGGGTGAAAATAACAAAGAATCGGCGGGGTTGAAAATGCTATACATAGTAGGAGTTATGATGGAATGGGTGGCCCTAAATATGAATCGGCCTTCTATTTTTACACGGTCGCACAAATGACTTTAATCCTATATGACTTTAATCCTATATGGAATATGGATAATGGGTACCCATGCATTCCACTCGACGTGAGGAATCCAACGGCGCCAACCACGCTTCAATCCGACAACGTTTCTCCCGAAATCCCTAGGAAGGGGAGAGAGGCGATCGCGTGAGGAGAGAGAGAGCGTGAGGGAGAGATTGACGAGGGAGAGAGAGAGAGAGGGTGAGGGTGAGGGATATAAAAAAATAAAATTAATAAAATTAATATATATAATATAGTTATTATATATATATAAATCTTATTAATTCTAATAACCTTCAAATAACTCCAAATAAATTCAAAAAAATACCAGAAAAATTCCTAAAAATCCAGAAAAATAGTCAAAAATTTCAGAATATATTCTAAAACAAATCCACTAAGGATCCATTAAGGCACGGGCCTTACAATAACAAAGAATTGGCAGTGTTGAAAATGATATACACAAAAGGAGTTATGATGGATTGGGTGCCCCTAAATATGAATGGGCCTTCAATTTTTGCTCGGTCCCACAAATGGCTTTAATCGTACGAGAGAGAAGGCGTAAGAATAATTATTATAATAAAACTGATGTGTAGGGACGAGAATAGAGGAGAGGATGGAAATAGCATCGATTTGACACATTTAAAAAATATTTTTTGGCGAAAAATTCATGATGAATAGAGTGACTCAAAACCACGCTGGGTCATAAACTCTCCTATGGCTACGCGGGTTACCCTTATTATACCCTATCGAAGGGGGCGAGTGTAATGCCCTGGATCTTGATGGATCTTTTGCGGATCTTGTTGGATCTTCGTTGGATCTTTCGGGTCTGTTTCGGATTGGTTTCGTTGAGTTTCGGTTCGCTTTTGTGGCTTCCGAGTTGAGTTTGACGAGCCGTGTGGGTTTTTCTCACGTACTAGTTACGGAACCCTACGGTGAGTCTGTTTGTCAATTCTCGAGCACGTGGATGCTACAGCAACGATGTACTCGTCGAGCCGGTCGTTTTGACTATTTTTGCGTATTTTTCTGAATTTGTGCATTTTCGGCGCATTTTCGGAATTTTCGGAAATTAGGAAAATTTCCTAATTTCTTTTCCTTTTTCTTTTTTCTTTCTCTTCTCCTTCTCATTCGCGCGACCGTCCCTCTCTCTCCCGTTCTCTCTCATTCTCTCCCCTTTCCGGCTCCGGCTGCAGACGAAGGCGTGCGTGGGCGAGGCGGTGAAGCCGTGGAGCTGGTTGGATGCGCGATGGAGCGAGGATCGGATCGATTCTGGCGCGATCCCGATCGGTGGATTCAAAGCCGGTGAAATCGGTTCGCGAGTGGTTTTCGGCGTGGTTTAGTCCCTTCGGGGCACGGTTTCTTCGGTGGAGGTAGGGTGACGGATCCTTGCTTCTCCATCTTCGTTTTCCCTGCCATTGCACGGCGTTCGGCTAGGAAACGAGTGTGTTTGGGCTTGTTTTGCCTAAACCGTGATTTTCGTGGTTTTTAGGGTCGGCCGGTAAACGGTGACCGTTTGCGGTTCAGTTAGTTTCTAAATGACCGCTGGGATGTTAGAATCCCATCCACGTTGATTTCGTGCGATTTGGTGTTCATTCGAGGCCGGTAGAAGCCCGGGAACCTCGGTGACCCATTTAGGGTTGATTTGGTAAAATCGCCCGAATCTTGCGTTTTTGTTGTTGCATGTGGGGTTTGAAGTTCCCTGATGTTGTCCTTGGTTGTTGCGGTGTGTTTCCCCTGCGTTTCGGCGTGAATGGGGCGTGGAATGGGCCGATCCAGCCATTCCTATGTTTTCCCGCCGTAACCGAAGTAGCGGTCTAGCCAGCGACCGCCACTTGCTTTTGACGGCCCTACGATGGACCGTTATTTGGTTTGAGGGTTTAGCCCTTTCGCTTCTGGGTAAGCGACGACCCTAGCTTGGAGCGTCGTTCCCGTGTAACGCGCCGGTGTCTGGCCGTTACTTGCGTTTGGTCGTTTTCCGTTGAGGTTAAGTCAGTTGGTCTAACGCGCTTGACCCAGCGCGTTAGATGGAAATAACGCGCCTTGCCCTGGCCGTTACTTTCCGTTGACTGATTTTGACCTGTTGAGGCTGTTCCTCTGACGGATGTGTTCCCATCCGTTGTTTTGAGTGTGACGGTAGAGCCCCTGACCGTTACATTCTGCGTGGACGAGGTTGGGTGGCTGTCCCGTTGGAAGTGACGGTGGAGTCTCCGTGCGTCGTTTGTGAGTAACGCACGTGCCTCCGTCCGTCGTTTACTGTCGTGTTGGGTTGAGGGTGGCTATGCCGTTGGATGTGACGGATAGGCCCCTGCGGGTCATTTGTCTCTGACGGCCCTCTCCTGCCACGTCGTTTGTGAGTAACGCGCCTGGCGTCGTGCGTTACTTGGCTTTGGTCTGGGTGGCTATGCCGTTGGAAGTAACGGTGGAGCCTCCGTGCGTCGTTTGCTTGTAACGCCCCTGGTCCCGTGCGTTACTTGGCTTTTATGTGCTTTGTAGGTTATCAGGGTGGTGTGTGACGGCCTGTGTCCGACCGTCGTTTGGGAAATAACGCCCCTGAGCTAGACCGTCACTTGTTAATAACGGTCTAGGGCCTGTGCGTTACTTCCTTTGTGCCTTGGTTTTCCGCCCGATGATTCTGTGTGTCTTGGCTTGGCCTTGTGGTCTGCCCGTTGTCCCGTGGATGTCTTCCGACGTCCTATGAGGGTTAAGACTACGTTGTAAGGTAGCCAGGAGTCTTCTTACTTGTGGTAGGGTTCTTGATCCTACTCTTGTATGCTGTTGTTGTTTGGTTTCGGTCAACCCGGTTTGACCTAGTGGTTGACATGTGACCTTGTTTGTGCGTGTCTTGGCAGTTCTGTTCTGTCCGAGACGCTGCTTCTGGATGCTTCGAGGTGTTGTTCTACCTCGGTTTGCGTGTCCAGCTGTGCTGAGGGTTCTTGATGCTTCCCTCAGGTCTCCGTGTGTTGTTTTCTGCGGAGCGTGGTTTCTCTGGCTTAGGATTAGACCGATTGGCGGCTTGTTCTGCTGTTTGTGACGATCTTGCCTTTGAGTCGTTCGACTCAGGATCGTTACATAGGAGGTCTAGTTGCTTGTCCTGAGTTGTCGGCAGTGGCGATGCTGCCATTTGGTGCCTCGAAGTGCGTGTTGAGGAGCGCGGTCGCCCGTTTGTACTTCGGCACTTGTGTTTGAGCTTCTGTGTCGTGTGAAGCCTCCACTTGTGTGACCTAAGGCCTTGAGGTGCCGACCCGCTAGCAGATAGCGGAGGGATTTTCCCGGTGAGCGGTTTTTAGTTAGTTCCGCGGGCTCCTAGTCAACGGTGGCGTCCTGCCGAGGGAGAATACTAGCTTGAGGACCTCGCTTAGACTATAGCCAGTGTGTGCACACGTGGTCAGGGACTGAGGACTTACGTCGACGGGCGTGACCCTAACTAGTTACTTGTTTGCTGTTACTGTCTGGTTCAGCTGGTGTCTACATCTCTGCGGTTGTTACAGCAGTACTGTAGGTGAGACACTTGGAGTGCGGCGTAAGACGTCAGTGGACGCAGCTGGCTTTGTAAGGGGGTGCTTCCGTCACGTGACGTGTAGCTTTCGCGTTTTCTTACGCGTTGTGACCTTTGCGAGTTGCCCGCTCGTGGCTGCACTCGGGGTCAGTGTGTTGCTGTCCGCACGATGTTCTGTCCGTGCGTGGGGCTTTGTGCACGATGTTTCCGGTCGTGTACGTGTTTGTTTGGCGTCTGTCTAGGTCTTGTCTAGACCTGGATTGTTTGGGGCTAGTTGACGGATTGGTGTACCCTTCTGCGTGAGTTCAGGGTCATCCATCTGTTGCCTTTTGTTTGGAGTAGTTTGGGGTGCTGAGGTTAGTTCAGCAGCCGCTTGTTTGGTGCGGGTTCTCACCCTCTCCTGCGTGTTCCCTACTCCTGCTTCCCGTCTGTTCCTTTACAGCTTTGTAGTGTAGCTTTTCTCGCTTTGCTACACCTGCTGTTCCTGCTGCTTTGTTGTTGCTTCCGTTGCCTTCGCTTTGTGCGCTGTCCAGTGGGGATCCGCGTGACCCCTACTGAGTTTCTGTTGAGACTCACCCCTGCTGCTTTTCAGGTGGGTTTCGCCGTCTGCCTCTGCTGTTCTTGGTGGAGCGCTTTCTTGCTGTCGTAGCTGCCAGCCGTACCTGCGTCGGGTTTCTCCCGACTTCTGTGTACGTTTCTTTCTGTCGTACTGTACTGTGCTAGACTTGTTATCTTTCCTTTGGGCTGGATTCTGTGTATAATTGTAATTATTGAAATTATTAATGAACTGGTAATTTTATTTCTGCTACTTTAGCAATCCAATCTAATGAAATTGCTTACTGTTATATCTCTGTGGCTTCAATGTACTCTACACATGCCTTTTATCCCTTCGGCGCTTTCCCGCGCTTGGGAGGCCTCGCGGGTCCCATGTGGTATCACGTGTATTCGGTATTTATACCGGGTGCACCGGGTATCCGGAATCCGGGTCGCTACAGGTGGTATCAGAGCAGTGTTCTGAGATGTTCGGAGTTTCTTTTCTGAGCTATCAGAGCGTTGTTGTGTGAAGTACATGAAAATCCGAGATATACAGTTTCCAGAGTCCTTAGGCCCAGTACAGTCTCTTGCTGGCGTAGGTGTTGCGATGGTTTATCGCAGTGCTTCTCGCGTGTGGTCTTGTGCGTGCTTGGTTGGCACTGTACGAGATGGTTTTTGCTCTCGTCTGGATGTGACGATGTGCTTCGTTCGGTTTGAAGTTGGTCTCGATCGTGTTGCGCTTGGCAGTGTTTGTCGGTTGGCATGAACCTGCAGTGCATTGTTCGAGCTGTTTTTTGTAATTTGCTCAGGTAGCTTATGACTTTTAGCGTTGGTGTGATGGCCATGCACGTTCTTACGTTGCTTTGGTTGTCCCAGCTTGAGTCTGTGTAGCTCTGATGCATTGTTGTTTTGGTTGTTTAGTTGTCGTGTTGCCTCGATTGAGAAGTTGCTCGAGCGAACCTAGGATTTTCCCTTCCTGGTGAGCTGCTGTTGTTGAACTTGTTGCTTCTCGTCCTTCTTGGTGAAGCTTTTTCGAGTTTGCCTTGGATTTGCTGTCTTAGTGATGCCTTTGTCCTGTGTCTGCTTAAGTGTAGACAGCTTTATTTTGAGTCTGATCTGCTCCTTGTTGTACGGTTGCTTGGCTTTGGACTCCGTAATGGTGTTAAGAGCTGTTGTGTACCGTATTTGTCGTGCTGTGTCTAACGGCCGATGTGTTGTGAGGCTCATTTATTTTGTCGGGACGTGAAGGTAAGCTGAGATTGATGCTTCCTTGTGCTTTGCGCTGAAGCTGGTGCTCTTCTCTTGTTGCACTTAGGCTCCTTGTGTTCGGCTATTCGCTGGATTGGTACTCGTGGCGTGTGAATTGCGATCTTGTTGATTGCGATGGCGCTGGTGTGTGTTGAGATGCGATTATCGATGTTGTTCTGTTGCCTGTGCACGTTGTTGAGAGTACAGCTGTTGTGTGTGGGTTGGCTACCCGCTTGTCGAGAGGTTTGTTCTTTCTCGATGTGACTCCGTCTTGGCTTCTCGTGCCTTGGTGTCGTCAGTTGCCGTGCCTTTGTTTGTGGTTTTCTTGTGTTGGCATTGGCATTTGCGAGTATTGGGGAATTTGTCGGCATTCCTTGTTGATTGAGTACCTTCTGCTCTGTATTTTCTTTCTTGGGTGTTGTGCTCTTGAGGCGTGTTGCTAGTCCTTGAGTTACGTTCCCCGAGATTGTTGTCGTTTCTCGTTGTTGTGGGTCTTCTCTTGGTGAGCAGTCTGATGCGTAACCCGTTCTTGTGTGGTTGTGTGTTCAGCTGTTCTTGTGCCTTGTTGTGACCCTGCTTGCAGATGTGTTTCTTGGTTCTATGTGTTGTGCGGAGCTGGAATCCTGCAGGTGTTGCCGTTGTGTTGTTTGAGCGCTGTTTCCTTATGATTTTGTGTCCTTGCCTTTGGACCATTGTCTTGTCAGTTAGCTTCGCTGTACTCTTTTTCCTTGGAGTTAGCTTGCGACTTGATCAGATGTGATATCTGAGTGAGTGCTGACGTGATTGTGCTTGTGGTCCAGTGGTGTTGTTGTCGTTGGTGTTCTGTGTGCCAGGTGTCCCCTGTTGCCTTTGGCACTGGAGCCGACGATGTGGTCGAGCTGTCAGCTGAGAGTACTGTGTCTCCTTGTGTAAGCTACTGCTTGCCGTGTTGTTATTGTGTTTTTCGGTTGTCTGTTGTTGTGGCTGTCGTGTCTCCTGCCCTGTGAGACGTAAACGACGTTGCCCTTACTTCGGAGGTGTCAGATGTGTTCACTTTGGTGCCGTACTCGTGCTGTAGACCTGCTGTCTTGGAAGCTAGAGTGTGTACCTGTAATTGTGGTCTGACGGTGTTCCTCTGAGCTGTGCTTTCCGAGATTTGCGTTGTTGGGTTGTTCTTCCCTGCTTCTCCTTTGTTAGTCCTTAATTTCGAGGGCGAAATTTCTTAAAGGAGGGGAGGATGTAATGCCCTGAATCTTGATGGATCTTTTGCGGATCTTGTTGGATCTTCGTTGGATCTTTCGGGTCTGTTTCGGATTGGTTTCGTTGAGTTTCGGTTCGCTTTTGTGGCTTCCGAGTTGAGTTTGACGAGCCGTGTGGGTTTTTCTCACGTACTAGTTACGGAACCCTACGGTGAGTCTGTTTGTTAATTCTCGAGCGCGTGGATGCTACAGCGACGATGTACTCGTCGAGCCGGTCGTTTTGACTATTTTTGCGTATTTTTCTGAATTTGTGCATTTTCGGCGCATTTTCGGAATTTTCAGAAATTAGGAAAATTTCCTAATTTCTTTTCCTTTTTCTTTTTTCTTTCTCTTTCTCCTTCTCATTCGCGCGGCCGTCCCTCTCTCTCCCGTTCTCTCTCGTTCTCTCCCCTTTCCGGCTCCGACTGCAGATGGAGGCGTGCGTGGGCGAGGCGGTGAAGCCGTGGAGCTGGTTGGATGCGCGATGGAGCGAGGATCGGATCGATTCTGGCGCGATCCCGATCGGTGGATTCAAAGCCGGTGAAATCGGTTCGCGAGTGGATTTCGGCATGGTTTAGTCCCTTCGGGGCACGGTTTCTTCGGTGGAGGTAGGGTGACGGATCCTTGCTTCTCCATCTTCGTTTTCCCTGCCATTGCACGTCGTTCGGCTAGGAAACGAGTGTGTTTGGGCTTGTTTTGCCTAAACCGTGATTTTCGTAGTTTTTAGGGTCGGCCGGTAAACGGTGACCGTTTGCGGTTCAGTTAGTTTCTAAATGACCGCTGGGATGTTAGAATCCCATCCACGTTGATTTCGTGCGATTTGGTGTTCATTCGAGGCCGGTAGAAGCCCGGGAACCTCGGTGACCCATTTAGGGTTGATTTGGTAAAATCGCCCGAATCTTGCGTTTTTGTTGTTGCATGTGGGGTTTGAAGTTCCCTGATGTTGTCCTTGGTTGTTACGGTGTGTTTCCCCTGCGTTTCGGCGTGAATGGGGCGTGGAATGGGCCGATCCGGCCATTCCTATGTTTTCCCGCCGTAACCGAAGTAGCGGTCTAGCCAGCGATCGCCACTTGCTTTTGACGGCCCTACGATGGACCGTTATTTGGTTTGAGGGTTTAGCCCTTTCGCTTTTGGGTAAGCGACGGCCCTAGCTTGGAGCGTCGTTCCCGTGTAACGCGCCGGTGTCTGGCCGTTACTTGCGTTTGGTCGTTTTCCGTTGAGGTTAAGTCAGTTGGTCTAACGCGCTTGACCCAGCGCGTTAGATGGAAATAACGCGCCTTGCCCTGGCCGTTACTTTCCGTTGACTGATTTTGACCTGTTGAGGCTGTTCCTCTGACGGATGTGTTCCCATCCGTTGTTTTGAGTGTGACGGTAGAGCCCCTGACCGTTACATTCTGCGTGGACGAGGTTGGGTGGCTGTCCCGTTGGAAGTGACGGTGGAGTCTCCGTGCGTCGTTTGTGAGTAACGCGCGTGCCTCCGTCCGTCGTTTGCTGTCATGTTGGGTTGAGGGTGGCTATGCCGTTGGATGTGACGGATAGGCCCCTGCGCGTCATTTGTCTCTGACGGCCCTCTCCTGCCGCGTCGTTTGTGAGTAACGCGCCTGGCGTCGTGCGTTACTTGGCTTTGGTCTGGGTGGCTATGCCGTTGGAAGTAACGGTGGAGCCTCCGTGCGTCGTTTGCTTGTAACGCCCCTGGTCCCGTGCGTTACTTGGCTTTTATGTGCTTTGTAGGTTATCAGGGTGGTGTGTGACGGCCCGTGTCCGACCGTCGTTTGGGAAATAACGCCCCTGAGCTAGACCGTCACTTGTTAATAACGGTCTAGGGCCTGTGCGTTACTTCCTTTGTGCCTTGGTTTTCCGCCCGATGATTCTGTGTGTCTTGGCTTGGCCTTGTGGTCTGTCCGTTGTCCCGTGGATGTCTTCCGACGTCCTATGAGGGTTAAGACTACGTTGTAAGGTAGCCAGGAGTCTTCTTACTTGTGGTAGGTTCTTGATCCTACTCTTGTATGCTGTTGTTGTTTGGTTTCGGTCAACCCGGTTTGACCTAGTGGTTGACATGTGACCTTGTTTGTGCGTGTCTTGGAAGTTCTGTTCTGTCCGAGACGCTGCTTCTGGATGCTTCGAGGTGTTGTTCTACCTCGGTTTGCGTGTCCAGCTGTGCTGAGGGTTCTTGATGCTTCCCTCAGGTCTCCGTGTGTTGTTTTCTGCGGAGCGTGGTTTCTCTGGCTTAGGATTAGACCGATTGGCGGCTTGTTCTACTGTTTGTGACGATCTTGCCTTTGAGTCGTTCGACTCAGGATCGTTACATAGGAGGTCTAGTTGCTTGTCCTGAGTTGTCAGCAATGACGATGCTGCCATTTGGTGCCTCGAAGTGCGTGTTGAGGGGCGTGGTCGCCCGTTTGTACTTCGGCACTTGTGTTTGAGCTTCTGTGTCGTGTGAAGCCTCCACTTGTGTGACCTAAGGCCTTGAGGTGCCGACCCGCTAGCGGATAGCGGAGGGATTTTCTCGGTGAGCGGTTTTTAGTTAGTTCCACGGGCTCCTAGTCAACGGTGGCGTCCTGTCGAGGGAGAATACTAGCTTGAGGACCTGGCTTAGACTCTAGCCAGTGTGTGCACACGTGGTCAGGGACTGAGGACTTACGTCGACGGGCGTGACCCTGACTAGTTACTTGTTTGCTGTTACTGTCTGGTTCAGCTGGTGTCTACATCTCTGCGGTTGTTACAGCAGTACTGTAGGTGAGACACTTGGAGTGCGGCATAAGACGTCAGTGGACGCAGCTGGCTTTGTAAGGGGGTGCTTCCGTCACGTGACACGTAGCTTTCGCGTTTTCTTGCGCGTTGTGACCTTTGCGAGTTGCCCGCTCGTGGCTGCAATCGGGGTCAGTGTGTTGCTGTCCGCACGGTGTTCTGTCCGTGCGTGGGGCTTTGTGCACGATGTTTCCGATCGTGTACGTGTTTGTTTGGCGTCTGTCTAGGTCTTGTCTAGACCTGGATTGTTTGGGGCTGGTTGACGGATTGGTGTACCCTTCTACGTGAGTTCAGGGTCATCCATCTGTTGCCTTTTGTTTGGAGTAGTTTGGGGTGCTGAGGTTAGTTCAGCAGCCGCTTGTTTGGTGCGGGTTCTCACCCTCTCCTGCGTGTTCCCTACTCCTGCTTCCCGTCTGTTCCTTTACAGCTTTGTAGTGTAGCTTTTCCCGCTTTGCTACACCTGCTGTTCCTGCTGCTTTGTTGTTGCTTCCGTTGCCTTCGCTTTGTGTGCTGTCCAGTGGGGATCCGCGTGACCCCTACTGAGTTTCTGTTGAGACTCACCCCTGCTGCTTTTCAGGTGGGTTTCGCCGTCTGCCTCTGCTGTTCTTGGTGGAGCGCTTTCTTGCTGTCGTAGCTGCCAGCCGTACCTGCGTCGGGTTTCTCCCGACTTCTGTGTACGTTTCTTTCTATCGTATTGTACTGTGCTAGACTTGTTGTCTTTCCTTGGGCTGGACTCTGTGTATAATTGTAATTATTGAAATTATTAATGAACTGGTAATTTTATTTCTGCTACTTTAGCAATCCAATCTAATGAAATTGCTTACTGTTATATCTCTGTGGCTTCAATGTACTCTACACATGCCTTTTATCCCTTCGGCGCTTTCCCGCGCTTGGGAGGCCTCGCGGGTCCCATGTGGTATCACGTGTATTCGGTATTTATACCGGGTGCACCGGGTATCCGGAATCCGGGTCGCTACAGCGAGAATAAATGAAGGGGGGTGAAAATAGCAAAGAATCGGTGGGGTTGAATATGTTATACATAGAAAAAGTTGTGATGGAATGGATGGCCCTAAATATAAATGGGCCTTCAATTTTTGCATGGCCGCACAAATGACTTTAATCGTATGTGAGAGAAGACGTATGAATAATTATTATAATAAAACTAATGGGTAGGGGCGAGAATAGGGCAGGGGACGAAAATAGCACCAATTTGACACATTTAAAAAATATTTTTTATCAAAAAATTCATGATGAATAGAGCGACTCAAAATCCCATTGGGTCATAAACTGTCCTAGGGCTATGCAAGTTAGCCATATTATATCATATCGAAGGGGGTGAGAATTAATGAAGTGGGGTGAAAATAACAAAGAATCGGCAGGGTTGAAAATGCTATCCACAGAAGTAGTGATGATGGAATAGGTGGCTCTAAAAATAAATGGGCCATCAATTTTCGCACAGTCGCACAAATGACTTTTGTCGTATGTGAGAGAAGGCGTAAGAATAATTATTATAATAAAACTGTTGGGCAGGGGCGAGAATAGGGGTGGGGATAGAAATAGCACCGATTTGACACCTTTAAAAAATATTTTTCACCGAAGAATTCTTGATGAATAGAGTGACTCAAAACCCCACTGGGTCATAAACTTACCCACGGCTGTGCGGGTTACCCTTATTATACCCTATCGAAGGGGGTGAGAATAAATGAATAGGGGTGAAAATAACAAAGAATCGATTGGGTTGAAAATGCCATACATAGAAAGTGTTATGATAGAATGGGTGGCTCTAAATGTTAATGGGTCTTCAATTTTTGCACGGTTGTACAAATAGCTATAATCGAATGTGAGAGAAGACGTAAGAATAATTATTATAATAAAACTGATGGACAGGGGCGAGAATAAGTGAGAGGATAGAAATATCACAGATTTGACAAATTTAAAAAATATTTTTCACCGAAGAATTCGTGATGAATAGAGCGACTAAAAACCTCACCGGGTCATAAACTCTCCAACGGCTACGCGGGTTACCCTTATTATACCCTATCGAAGGGGGTGAGATTAAATGAAGGGGAGCGAAAATAACAAAGAATCAGTGGGGTTGAAAATGCTATACATAGAAGGAGTTATGATGAAATAGGTGACTCTAAATATGAATCGACCTTCAATTTCTGCATGGTCGCACAAATGACTTTAATCGTATGTGGTAGATGACGTAAGAATAATTAATATAATAAAATTGATGGGCAGGGACGAGAATAGAGGAGATGTTGGAAATAGCACCGATTTGGCACATTTAAAAAATATTTTTTGTCGAAGAATTCCTGATGAATAGAGCGACTCAAAATGCCACTGCGTCATAAACTCTCCTACGGCTACACGGGTTACCCTTATTCTACCCTATCGAAGGGGGAGAGAATAAATGAAGGGGGGTGAAAATAACAACGAATTGTCGGGGTTAAAAATGCTATACACAGAAGGAGTTATGATGGAATGGATGTCCCTATATATGAATGGACCTTCAATTTTTACACGGTCACACAAATGGCTTTAATCGCATGTGAGAGATGGCGAAAGAATAATTATTATAATTAAACTGATGGGTAGAGGCGAGAATAGGGGAGAGGATGGAAATAGCACCGATTTGACATATTTAAAATATATTTTTCTCGGAAGAATTTATGAAGAATAGAGCGACTCGAAACCCCACTAGGTCATAAACACTCCCACGGCGATGCGGGTTACCCTTATTATACCCTATCGAAGGGGATGAGAATAAATGAAGGGGGGTGAAAATAACAAAGAATCGGCGGGGTTGAAAATGATATACATAGGAGTTATGATGGAATGGGTGGCCCTAAATATGAATGGGCCTTCAATTTTTACACAATGGCGCAAATGACTTTAATCGTATGTGAGAGAAGGTATAAGAATAATTATTATAATAAAACTGTTAGACAGGGGCAAGAATAGGGGAGAGGATGAAAATAACACTGATTTGACACATTTAAAATATATTTTTCACTGAGAAATTCGAGAAGAATAAAGTGACTCAAAAGCTCACTGGGTCATAAACTCTCCCACGGCTACACGAGTTACTCTTATTCTATCCTATCAAAGGGGGTGAAAATAACTAAGAATTATCGTGGTTGAAAATGCTATATTCAGAAGGTGTTATGATGGAATGGGTGACCCTAAATATGAATGGACCTTCAATTTTTACACAGTCGCACAAATGGCTTTAATCGTATGTGAGAGAAGGCGTAAGAATAATTATTATAATAAAACTGATGGGGAGAGACGAGAATAGGGGAGCGGAAGGATATAGCACCGATTTGACACATTTGAAAAAAAAATTTCATCGAAGAATTCGTGATGAATAAAGTGACTCAAAACCCCACTGGGTCATAAACTCTCCTACTGCAACACGGGTTACCCTTATTATACCCTATCGAAGGGGGTGAGAATAAATGAAGGGGGTTGAAAATAACAAAGAATCGATGGAGTTGAAAATGTTATACATAGAAGTAGTTATGATAGAATAGATGACCCTAAATATGAATGGACCTTCAATTTTTGCACGATTGCACAAATGACTTTAATAATATGTGAGAGAAAGCGTATGAATAATTATTATAATAAAACTGATGGGCAGGTACGAGAATAGGGGAGGGGATGAAAATAGTACCAATTTGACACATTTAAAAAATATTTTTCGCCAAAGAATTTATGATGAATAGAGCGAATCAAAACCCCATTGGGTCATAAACTCTCCTAGGGCTATGCGAGTTAGCCTTATTATACCCTATCGAAGGGGGTAAGAATAAATGAAGGGGGGTGAAAATAACAAAGAATCGGCGGAGATGAAAATGCTATATACAGAAGTAGTTATGATGGAATGTGTAATGCCCTGGATCTTTGGTAGATCTTTGCTGGATCCTTTACAGGTCTTGTGGGATCTTTGTTGGATCTTTCGGATCTGTTTTGGATTAATTTCGTTGAGTTTCGGTTCGCTTTTGTGGCTTCCGAGTTGAGTTTGACGAGCCGTGAGAGTTTTTCTCACGTACTAGTTACGGAACCCTACAGTGAGTTTGTTTGTCAATTCTCGAACTCGTGGATGCTGCAGCGATGATGTACTCTTCGAGCCAGTCATTTCGACTATTTTTACGTATTTTTCTGAATTTGTGCATTTTCAGCGCATTTTTAGAATTTTCGAAAATTAGGAAAATTTCCTAATTTCCTAATTTCTTTTTCTTTTCCTTTTTATTTTCTTTTCCTCTCTCTCTCTCCTCACTCTCGCCGTTCCTCTCTCTCTCTCCCGTTCTCTCTCGTTCTCCCTCCCTCTCGCCTCCGGCTGCAGACGGAGCGGTGCAGGGGCTGGGTGGCGACGTGGCGGAGCTGTCGAGGTGCGCGATGGGGCGAGGATCGGATCGATTCTGGCGCGATCCCGAATGGTGGATTCAAAGCCGGTGAAATCGGTTCGCGAGTGGATTTCAGCGTGGTTTAGTCCCTTCGGGGCACAGTTTCTTCGGTGGAGGTAGGGTGACTGATCCTTACTTCGTCCTCTCCATTTTCCCTGCCATTGCACGACGTTCGGCTAGGAAACGGTCGAGTTTGGGCTTGGTTTGCCTAAACTGTGATTTTTGTTGTTTTTAGGGTCGGCCGGTAAACGGCGACCATTTGCGGCGTAGTTAGTTTCTAACTGACCGCTGGGATGTTAGGATCCCATCCACGTTGATTTCGTGTGATTTGGTGTTCATTCGAGGCCGGTAGAAGTCCGGGAACCTCGGTGACCCACTTAGGGTCGATTCGTCTAAATCGCCCAGATCTTGCGTTTTTGAGCTTGCATGTGGGGTTTGGAGTCCCCTGATGTTGTTATTTGTCGTTTAGGTGTGTTTCCCCTACGATTCGGCGTGAATGGGGCGTGGAACGGGCCGGTTTGGCCGTTCCTCTATTTTCCCACCGTATGGGAAGTAACGGTCGTTCCAGTGGCCATTACTTGCTTCTGACGGTCCTACGACAGACCGTTACTTCGTTTGGCATTTTTGAGCTTTCTGGCTTTTGGGTGAGTGACGGCCCTAGGGTGGCGCGTCGCTTCCTTGTAACGCTCCTAGGCTAGCGCGTTACTTCATCTTCGTTGTTTTGTTTTGGGGTTGAGTCAGTTGATCTAACGCGCTTGACCCAGCGCATTAGATGAATGTGACGCGCCTGGTCCTGGCCGTTATTTGCTGTTTGACTGACATTGACCATTAGAGGCGGTGCCTCTGACGATGGTGCCCCTATCCGTTGCTTGAGTGTAACGCGCCTACCCCCGGCCGTTACATTCTGTTTGGCCGAGCTTGGGTGGCTGTGCCCGTTGAATATAACGGATATGCCCCCATGCGTCGTTGTGTTATAACACGCCTGTCTCTGGCCGTCGTTTGTTGTTTTGTGCTGGGTTGAGGGTGGCTGGGCACGTTGATAGTAACGCTCCTTCCCCTGCACGTCGTTTGGCTCTGACGCGTCTCCCTTGCCGTGTTGTTTTTTTGTAACGCGCCTGGCGTTGCGCGTTACTTCGCTTTAGTTGTGGGTGGCTGTGCACGTTGTGAGTAACGCGCCTGCTCCCGTGCGTCGTTTGGCTGTAACGCGCTTAGTCTAGTGCGTTACTTGGCTCGTGCGTGTTTTGAGTCTTAGAGTTGGTTAGGGTGGTGTGAGCGACGGCCTATCGTCCGACCGTCGTTTGGTGAGTAACGGCCCTGGTCTAGACCGTCACATGCTAGTAGCGGTCTAGGGGTGGCGCGTTACATGCCTTGTGCTCCGTTTTCCCTGTTTTGGTTTCCGCTTGTCTTGGCTTATCCTTGTGGTCTACCCGTTGTCCCGTGGATGTCTTTCGACGTCCTATAAGGGCTAAGACTACGTTGTAAGGTGGCCAGGAGTCTTCTTGCTTAAGGTAGGATTCTCTTTCCTACTTTTCGAGCATTGTTGTTGGGTTCAGGTCAACCCGGTGTGACCCAATGGTTGACGTGTGACCTTCGCTTGTGTTTGGTCTGGTTCCGGTCAACCCGGGGTGACCCAGGGGTTGACAGGCGACCTTGTGTGTCTCGGTGGTTGTGTCCGGCTAGAGACACTGCTTCTGGATGCCTCGAGGTGTGGTTCTACATCAGTTTGCGTGTCCAGGCGTGTCTGAGGGTTCTTGGTGTTTCCCTCAGGTCTCCGTGTGTTATTTTCTGCGGAGCGTAGTTTTTCTGACTTAGGATTAGACCGATTGGCGGCTCGTTCCGCTGTCTGTGACGATCTTACCTTTGAGTCATCCGACTCAGGGATCGTTACGTTGTAGGTCTAGTTGCCTGGTCCTGAGTCTGTTGGCGGTTGCTTGACCGCCTTGGTGCTTTATGGTGCACGAGACAGGCCTCTCTTGGACTGTATGTGCTTTAGCACCTGTGTTTCAGAGTTCGTGCCTTGTGAGCCTCCCCTAGTTGTATCCCTAGGCTTTTTGCTGACCCACCGGGAGTGGTGGAGGGATTTTTCCTGTTGCGTTTGGTACGTACGGTTCTTAAGCTACTTCCGTAGGCCCCGGCCAGCGGTAGCGTCCTACCGAGGGGAATACTAGCTAGAGGCATGCCTAAGTAGAGGTCAGTGTGTGCACACGTGGTCAGGGACTGGGGACTTGCGCCGACGGGCGTGGCCCTGACTAGTCACTCGCAGTTGGTGCTGTAGTCTTGTGCTGTGGTACCATGTTTCCTTGGAACTGTTGCTCCTCGGACCTGGTTCTTGGTGTGTCTTGTTCTTGAATGGACATGACACCTGTGGCGCAGTGTAAGTCGTCAGTGGACGCTTCTGGCTGTTCTTCTGGGAGGAGGGTGCTCCTGTCACTCGATGATGTGACTCTCGCGTTTTCTTGTGCGCTGTGACCCTTGCGAGTTGCCCTCTCGTGGCCGTACTCGAGGTCAGTGTTCTGTCGTTGGCATGGCATTCTCATCATGCGTGGGGCTGCATGCACGACGTCTCCTATCGTGTTTTGTCTATGTTTTCGGCGTCGGCGCCCGCCTTCGCCTTTCTTTTGGCTGACGGATTAGGTTACCCTACTGTGTGAGTTTGGGGTCGACCGTCTGTTGCCGCTTGGAGTAGCTTAGGGTGCCGAGTTCTCCTCGGTGGCCGTGTTCCGTGTTTTACGGCCTCGCTCTTCTTTGTTGTTGTGCTCCCCTTGCTCCTTACCTGTTCCCTACTCCTGCTGTACCCTGTCTGTTTACAACTTTGTCGTGTAGCTTTTCCTACTTTACTGCACTCGTTGTTTAGTTGCTTCCGTTGCACCGTGCGTCTTCCAGTGGGGATCCGCGTGACCCCTACTGAGTTTCTGTTGAGACTCACCCCTGCTTTTTTCAGGTGGGTTTCGCCGTCTGCCTCTGCTGTTCCTGGTGGAGCGCGTTCGCTGTAGCTGCCAACTGTACCTGCGTCGGGTTTCCCCCGACTTCAGAGTACGTTTCTTTCTGTCTGACTGTACTGTGTTAGACTTGTTGTCTTCCCTTTGGGCTAGACTCTGGTGTATAATTGTAAATTTGAATTATTAATGAAAATGTAATTTTATTTCTGCTACTTTAGCAAACCTGTGTAATGAAACTTAATTACTTCCTACTATATCTGCTGGCTTCAATGTATTCCACACACTCCTTTTTCCCTTCGGTGCTTTCCCGCGCTTGGGAGGCCTCGCGGGTCCCATGTGGTATCACGTGTATTCGGTATTTATACCGGGTGCACCGGGTATCCGGAATCCGGGTCGCTACAGTTGGTATCAGAGCAGTGTTCTGAGATGTTCGGAGTTCTTTTCTGACCTATCAGATCATTGTCGTGTGAGATACATGGAAATCCAGATATACAGTTACTAGAGTCCTTGAGGTCCAGTACAGTCTCTTGCTGGCGTAGGTGTTGCATTATTTTCTTGTATGTGGTCTTGTACGTGCTTGGTTGGCATTGTACGAGATGGTTTTGCTCTCGTCTGGGTGTGACGAGGTGCTTTGTTCGGCTTTGAAGTTGGTCTCGATCGTGTTGCACTTGGCAGTGTTTGTCGGTTGGCATGAACCTGTAGTGCATTGTTCAAGGTGTTTCTATGTTTTGCTTAGGTGGCTTATGACTTTTAGCGTTGGTGTGATGGCCATGCACGCTCTCACGTTGCTTTGGTTGTCCCAACTTGAGTCTGTTCAGCTCCTGATGTGTTTTGCTTCTGTTGAAGTGCTCGATTAGATTCCGTGTTAGAGAAGTTGCTCAGGCGAGCTAGGATTTTCCCTTCCTGGTGAGCTTTTGTGGTTGAGCTTCTTGCTCCTCGTCCCTTCTGGTGGAATCTTTTCGAGTATTGCGTTGGGGTTGCTGTCTTAGTGATGCCTTTTTGTCCTGTGTCTGCTTAAGTGTAGACAGCATTGTTTTGAGCCAGATCTATCACTTGTTGTACGGTTGCTTAGCTTTGGACTCCATAATGGTGTTAAGAGTTGTTGTGTACCGTATTTGTCGTGTTGCGTTCGCTAGTCGATATGTTGTGAAGGCTCATTTATTGTGTCAGGACGTGAAGGCAAGCTGAGATTGCTGCTCTCGGCGTGCTTTGCGCTGAAGCTGGTGCTCTTCCTTTGTTGCACTTAGGCTCTTTGTGATCGGTTGTTCGCGAGATCGGTGCTCGTGGCGTGTTAATTGCGATCTTTGTTGATTGCAATGGCGCCTGGTATGTGCTGAAATGCGATTACCGATGTTGTTTTGTTGCCTGTGTGCGTTGTTGAGAGTACAGCTGAAGTGTGTGGGTTGGTTACCCATTTATCGAGAGGTTTTGTTTCTTCTCGATGTGGCTTTGTCTTGGCTTCTTGCGCCTTGACTTTGCCCGTTGCCGTGCCTTTGTTTGTGGTTTTCTTGTGTTGGCATCGGCATTGTGCGAGTGTTGGGGAATTTGTCGGCGTTCCTTGCTGATTGAGTACCCTTTGCTCTGCATTTCCTTCTTGGGTGTTGTGCTCTCGAGGCGTATTCGTAGTCCTTGAGTTGCGTTCCCCGAGATTGTTGTCGTTTCTCGTTGTTGTGGGTCTTTTTCTTGGTGAGCAGTCTGATGTGTGACCCGTTCCTTGTGGTCGTGTGCTCAGCTGTTTCTGTGCCTTGATGTGACCCTGCTTGTAGTGTGTTCTGTGGTTCTGTGTGTTCTGCAGACCCAGAATTCTACAGGTGTTGCCGTTGTGTTATTTTGGCGCTGTTTCTTTATGATTTTGTGTTCTTACCTTGGAACATTGTCTTGTCAGTTGGCTTGGCTGTGCTCCTTTTCCTCTGGTGGAGTTAGCTTGCGACTCTATTAGATGTGATATCTGAGTGAGGACTTACTTGATGGTGCCCGTGGTCCAATGGTGTTGTTGTTGTCGTTGGCATTCTGTGTGCCAGGTGTTCCCTGTTACCTTTGGCACTGGAGCCGATGATGTGGTCGAGCTGTCAGCTGTGAGGACTGTGTCTCTTTGTGTAAGCTGCTGCTTGCCGTGTTGTTGTTGGTTTTTCGGTTGGCTGTTGTTGTGGCAGTCGTGTCTCTGTTCCTGGTGAGACGTAAACGACGTTGCCTTTGCTTCGAAGGTGTCAGATGTGTTTACTTTGGTGCCATGCTCGTGCTGTGGACTTGTTGTCTTGGAAGCTAGAGCGTGTACCTGTAATTATGGTCTGACAGTGTTCCTCTGAGATGTGTTTCTCGAGATTGGTATCGTTTATCGTGGTTGCATTGTTGGGTTGTTCTTCCCTGCTTCTCCTTTGTTAGTCCACAATTTCAAGGGTGAAATTTCTTAAAGGAGGGAAGGATGTAATACCCTGGATCCTTGGTAGATCTTTGCTGGATCCTTTGCAGGTCTTGTGGGATCTTTGTTGGATCTTTCGGATCTGTTTTGGATTAGTTTCGTTGAGTTTCGGTTCGCTTTTGTGACTTCCGAGTTGAGTTTGACGAGCCGTGTGGGTTTTTCTCACGTACTAGTTACGGAACCCTACGGTGAGTTTGTTTGTCAATTCTCGAACTCGTGGATGTTGTAGCGACGATGTACTCTTCGAGCCGGTCGTTTCGGCTATTTTTGTGTATTTTTTTGAATTTGTACATTTTCGGCGCATTTTCAGAATTTTCGAAAATTAGAATAATTTCCTAATTTCTTTTTCTTTTTATTTTCTTTTCCTCTCTCTCTGTCCTCACTCTCGCCGTTCCTCTCTCTCTCTCCCGTTCTCTCTCGTTCTCCCTCCCTCTCGCCTCCGGCTGCAGACGGAGCGGTGTAGGGGCTGGGTGGCGACGTGGTGGAGCTGTCGAGGTGCGTGATGGGGCAAGGATCGGATCGATTCTGGTGCGATCCCGAACGGTGGATTCAAAGCCGGTGAAATCGGTTCGCGAGTGGATTTCAACATGGTTTAGTCCCTTTGGGGCACAGTTTCTTCGGTGGAGGTAGGGTGACTGATCCTTACTTCGTCCTCTCCGTTTTCCCTGCCATTGCACGACGTTCGGCTAGGAAACGGTAGAGTTTGGGCTTGGTTTGCCTAAACCGTGATTTTCGTGGTTTTTAGGGTCGGCCGGTAAACGATGACCATTTGCGGCGTAGTTAGTTTCTAACAGACCGCTGGGATGTTAGGATCCCATCCACGTTGATTTCGTGTGATTTGGTGTTCATTCGAGGCCGGTAGAAGCCCGGGAACCTCGGTGACCCACTTAGGGTCGATTCGTCTAAATCGCCCGGATCTTGCATTTTTGAGCTTGCATGTGGGGTTTGGAGTCCCCTGATGTTGTTATTTATCGTTTAGGTGTGTTTCCCCTGCGTTTCGGCGTGAATGGGGCGTGGAACGGGCCGGTTTGGCCGTTCCTCTATTTTCCCGCCGTATGGGAAGTAGCGGTCATTCCAGTGGCCGTTACTTGCTTCTGACGGTCCTACGAAAGACCGTTACTTCGTTTGGCATTTTTGAGCTTTCTGGCTTTTGGGTGAGTGACGGCCCTAGGGTGGCGCGTCACTTCCTTGTAACGTGCCTAGGCTAGCGTGTTACTTCGTCTTCGTCGTTTTGTTTTGGGGTTGAGTCGGTTGATCTAACGCGCTTGACCCAGCGCGTTAGATGAATGTGACGCGCCTGGTCCTGGCCGTTACTTGCTGTTTGACCGACATTGACCATTAGAGGCGGTGCCTCTGACGATGGTGCCCCTATCCGTTACTTGACTGTAACGCGCCTGCCACCGGTCGTTACATTTTGTTTGGCCGAGCTTGGGTGGCTGTGCCCGTTGAATATAACGGATATGCCCCCATGCGTCGTTGTGTTATAACGCGCCTGTCTCTGGCCGTCGTTTGATGTTTTGTGCTGGGTTGAGGGTGGCTGGGCACGTTGATAGTAATGCGCCTTCCCCTGCGTGTCGTTTGGCTCTGACGCGTCTCCCTTGCCGCGTTATTTGTTTGTAACGCGCCTGGCGTTGCGCGTTACTTCGCTTTGGTTGTGGGTGGCTGTGCACATTGTGAGTAACGCGCCTGCTCCCGTGCGTCGTTTGGCTGTAAAGCGCTTAGTCTAGTGCGTTACTTGGCTCGTGCGTGTTTTGAGTCTTAGAGTTGGTTAGGGTGGTGTGAGCGACGGCCTGTCGTCCGACCGTCGTTTGGTGAGTAACGGTCCCTGGTCTAGACCGTCACATGCTAGTAGCGGTCTAGGGGTGGCGCGTTACATGTCTTGTGCTCCATTTTCCGTGTTTTGGTTTCCGCTTGTCTTGGCTTATCCTTGTGGTCTACCCGTTGTCCCGTGGATGTCTTTCGACGTCCTATAAGGGCTAAGACTACGTTGTAAGGTGGCTAAGAGTCTTCTTGCTTAAGGTAGGATTCTCTTTCCTACTTTTCGAGCATTGTTGTTGGGTTCAGGTCAACCCGGTGTGACCCAGTGGTTGACGTGTGACCTTCGCTTGTGTTTGGTCTGGTTCCGGTCAACCCTGGGTGACCCAGGGGTTGACAGGCGACCTTGTGTGTCTCGGTGGTTGTGTCCGGCTCGAGAAACTACTTATGGATGCCTCGAGGTGTGGTTCTACCTCGGTTTGCATGTCCAGGCGTGTCTGAGGGTTCTTGGTGTTTCCCTCAGGTCTCCGTGTGTTGTTTTCTGTGGAGCGTAGTTTTTCTGACTTAGGATTAGACCGATTGGCGGCTCGTTCCGCTGTCTGTGACGATCTTGCCTTTGAGTCATCCGACTCAGGGATCGTTACGTTGTATGTCTAGTTGCCTGGTCCTGAGTCTATTGGCGGTTGCTTGACCACCTTGGTGCTTTGTGGTGCACGAGACGGGCCTCTCTTGGACTGTATGTGCTTTAGCACCTGTGTTTCGGAGTTTGTGCCTTGTGAGCCTCCCCTAGTTGTAGCCCTAGGCTTTTTGACGACCCACCGGGAGTGGTGGATGGGTTTTTCCTGTTGCGTTTGGTACGTACGGTTCTTAAGCTAGTTCCGTAGGCCCCGGCCAGCGGTAGCGTCCTACCGAGGGGAATACTAGCTAGAGGCCTGGCCTAGGTAGAGGTCAGTGTGTGCACACGTGATCAGGGACTGGGGACTTGCACCGACGGGCGTGGCCCTGACTAGTCACTCGCAGTTGGTGCTGTAGTCTTGTGCTGTGGTACCATGTTTCCTTGGAACTGTTGTTCCTCGGACCTGGTTCTTGGTGTGTCTTGTTCTTGAATGGACATGACACCTGTGGCGCAGTGTAAGTCGTCAGTGGACGCTTCTGGCTGTTCTTCTGGGAGGAGGGTGCTCCTGTCACTCGGTGCTGTGACTCTCGCGTTTTCTTGTGCGCTGTGACCCTTGCGAGTTGCCCTCTCGTGGCCGTACTCAAGGTTTGTGTTCTGTCGTTGGCATGACATTCTCGTCATGCGTGGGGCTACGTGCACGACGTCTCCTGTCGTGTTTTGTCTGTGTTTTCGGTGTCGACGCCCGCCTTCGCCTTTCTTTTGGCTGACGGATTAGGTTACCCTACTGTGTGAGTTTGGGGTCGACCGTCTGTTGCCGCTTAGAGTAGCTTAGGGTGCCGAGTTCTCCTCGGTGGCCGTGTTCCGTGTTTTACGGTCTCGCTCTTCTTTGTTGTTGAGCTCCCCTTGCTCCTTACCTGTTCCCTACTCCTGCTGTACCCTGTCTATTTACAGCTTTGTAGTGTAGCTTTTCCTGCTTTACTGCACTCGTTGTTTAGTTGCTTCCGTTGCACCGTGCGTCTTCCAGTGGGGATCCGCGTGACCCCTACTGAGTTTCTGTTTAGACTCACCCCTGATTTTTTCAGGTGGGTTTCGCCGTCTGCCTCTGCTGTTCCTGGTGGAGCGCGTTCGCTGTAGCTGCCAGCTGTACCTGCATCGGGTTTCCCCCGACTTCAGAGTACGTTTCTTTCTGTCTGACTATACTGTGTTAGACTTGTTGTCTTCCCTTTGGGCTAGACTCTGGTGTATAATTATAAATTTGAATTATTAATGAAAATGTAATTTTATTTCTGCTACTTTAGCAAACCTGTCTAATGAAACTTAATTGCTTCCTGTTATATCTGCTGGCTTCAATGTATTCCACACACTCCTTTTTCCCTTCGGCGCTTTCCCGCGCTTGGGAGGCCTCGCGGGTCCCATGTGGTATCACGTGTATTCGGTATTTATACCGGGTGCACCGGGTATCCGGAATCCGGGTCGCTACAGAATGAGTGGCCCTAAATATGAATGTGCCATCAATTTTTGCACAGTCGCACAAATGACTTTAGCTGTTTGTGAGGGAAGGGAAAGAATAATTATTATAATAAAACTATAGGGCAGGGGCGAGAATAAGGGAGGGGATGGAAATAGCACCGATTTGACACATTTAAAAAATATTTTTCACTGAAAAATTCTTTATGAATAGAGCGACTCAAAATCTCACTAGGTCATAAACTCTCTCATGGCGATGCGGGTTACCCTTATTATACCTTATCAAAGGAGGCGAGAATAAATCAAGGGGGGCGAAAATATCAAAGAATCGGCGGGGTTGAATATGCTATACATAAAAGGTGTTATGATAGAATGGGTGGCCCTAAATATGAATGGGCCTTCTGTAATACCCTGGATCCTTGGTGGATCTTTGCTGGATCCTTTGCAGGTCTTGTGGGATCTTTGTTGGATCTTTCGAATATATTTCGGATTAGTTTCGTTGAGTTTCGATTCGCCTTTGTGGCTTCCGAGTTGAGTTTGACGAGCCGTGTGGGTTTTTCTCACGTACTAGTTACGGAACTCTACGGTGAGTTTGTTTGTCAATTCTCGAACTCGTGGATGCTACAGCGACGATGTACTATTCGAGTCGGTCGTTTCGGCTATTTTTGCGTATTTTTCTGAATTTGTGCATTTTCGGCGCATTTTCGAAAGTTTCGGAAATTAGGAAAATTTCCTAATTTCTTTCCTTTTTCTTTTCCCTTCCTCTCTCCTCCTTCTCATTCGCCGCCGTCGTCTCTCTCTCTCCCATTTTCTCTCTCGTTCGCCTCCTCGGCTCCGACTACAGACGGAGGACCTAGAGGCACGTGTTGGGGACGTGATGGAGCTGGCTGGGTGCGCGATGGAGCAAGGATCGGATCGATTCTGGCGTGATCCCGAACGGTGGATTCAAAGCCAGTGAAATCGGTTTGCGAGTGGTTTTCGGCGTGGTTTAGTCCTTTCGGGGCTCGGTTTCTTCGGTGGAGGTAGGGTGATTGATCCTTACTTCGTCCTGTTTGTTTTCCCTGCCATTGCACGTCGTTCAGCAAGGAAACGACCGAGTTTGGGCTTATTTTGGCTAAACTGTGATTTTCGTGATTTTTAGGGTCGGCCGGAAACGGCGACCGTTTGCGACGTAGTTAGTTTCTAACTGACCGTTGGGATGTTAGGATCCCATCCACGTTGATTTTGTGTGGTTTGGTGTTCATTCGAGGCTGGTAAAAGCTCGGGAACCTCGGTGACCCATTTTGGGTGGATTTGATGAAATCGCCTGGATCTTGAATTTTTGAGTTTGTATGTGGGGTTTTTAGTCCCCTGATGTTGTTATTTGGCGTTTAGGTTTGTTTCCTCTGCGTTTCGGCGTGAATGGGGCGTGGAACGGGCCGGTTTGGCCGTTCCTTCGTTTTTCCGCCGTGACCGATGTAACGGTCATTCCAATGGCCGTCACTTGTATATAACGGCCCTACGACTGACCGTTGCTTCGTCTGAAGTTTTTGAGCTTTCTGGCTTTTGGGTGAGTGACGGCCCTAGGTTGGCGCGTCGCTTCCTTGTAACGCGCCTGGGTCTGCGCGTTACTTCGCCTTCGTCGTTTTGTGTTGGGGTTGAGTCGGTTGGTCTAACGCGCTTGACCCAGCGCGTTAGACGGAAGTAACGCGCCTGCCCCTGACCGTTACTTACTGTTTGACCGACGTTGACCATTAGAGGCGGTGCCTCTGACGGTGGTGCCCCTATCCGTTAGTTGAGTGTAACGTGCCTGCCCCTGGTCGTTACATTCTGTTTGGCCGAGTTTGGGTGGCGGTGCCCGTTGGATGTAACGGCTGTGCCCCCATGCGTCGTTGTGGTACAACGCGCCTGCTCCTGGCCGTCGTTTGTTGTTTTGTGCTGGGTTGAGGGTGGCTGTGCACGTTGTGAATAACGCGCCTGCCCCTGTGCGTCGTTTGGTTCTGGCGCGTCTCCCTTGCCGTGTTGTTTGCTTGTAACGCACCTGGCGTTGCGCGTTACTTGGTTTTGGTTGTGGGTGTGTTGGCTCTGACGCGCCTGGTCTTGTGCGTCGGGTGGCTATAACGTGCTCGCTCCCGTGCGTTATTTCGTTGTGACGCGTCTCGGTTAATGCGTTACATGCTTCGTGTGTTGTGTTTTAGAGTGGTTAGGGTGGTGTGAGCAACGGCCTATCGTCCGACCGTCATTTGGTGAGTAACGGCCCTGGTATAGACCGTCATATGCTTGTAGCGGTCTAGGGGTGGCGCATTACATGCCTTGTGCCCCGTTATCCGTGATTTCGGTGTTGGCTTGTCTTGGCTTGTCTTGGTGGTCTGCCCGTTGTTCCGTGGATGTCTCCCGACGTCCTATGAGGTCTAAGACTATGTTGTAAGGTGGCCATGAGTCTTCTTGCTTGAGGTAGGATTCTCTTTCCTACTGTTCGAGCATTATTGTTGGGTTCAGGTCGACCCTGTGTGACCCAGTGGTTGACGTGTGACCTTGTGTGTGTGTGTGTCTCGGTGGTTGTGCCCGGCTCGAGACGTTGCTTATGGATGCCTCGAGGTGTTATTTTACCTCAATTTGCGTGTCCAGTCGTGCTGAGGGTTCTTGGTGTTTCCCTCAGGTCTCCGTGTGTTGTTTTCTGCGGAGCGCGGTTTCTTCTGACTTAGGATTAGACCGATTGGCGGCTTGTTCTGCTATTTGTGACGATCTTGCCTTTGAGTCGTCTGACTCAAGGATCGTTGCGTTGTAGGTCTAGTTGCCTGGTCCTGAGTCTGTTGGCAGTTGTCTAGCTACCTTGGTGCTTTGTGGTGCATGAGACAAGGCTTTTTCTTAGGCTGTCTGTGTAGTAGCACCTGTGTTTGGGAGTTCGTGTCTTGTGAGCCTCCCCTAGTTGTAGCCCTAGACTTTTGCCGACCCACCGGGAGTGGTGGAGGGGTTTTCCTGTTGCGTTTGGTACGTACGGTTCTTAAGCTAGTTCCGTGGGCCCCGGCCAACGGTAGCGTCCTACCGAGGGGAATACTAGCTAGAGGCCTGACCTAGGTAGTGGTCAGTGCGTGCACACGTGGTCAGGGACTGGGGACTTGCGCCGACGGGCGTGGCCCTGACTAGTCACTCGTAGTTAGTGCTGTAGTCTTGTGCTGTGGTACCATGTTTCCTTGGAACTGTTGTTCCTTGGACCTGGCTCTTGGTGTGTCTTGTCCTTGAATGGACATGACACTTGTGGCGCAGTGTAAGCCGTCAGTGGACGCATCTGGCTGTTCTTCTGGGAGGAGGGTGCTCCTGTCACTCGGTGCGGTGACTCTCGTGTTTTCTTGTGCGCTGTGACCTTTGCAAGTTGCCCTCTCGTGGCTGTACTCGAGGTCGGTGTTCTGTCGTTTGCATGACGTTTTAGTCATGCGTGGGGCTGTGTGCACGACGTTTCCAATCGTGTTTGTCTGTGTTTTTGGCGTCGGTGTCTGCCTTCGCCTTTGCTTTGGCTGATAGACTGGGTTACCCTACTGTGTGAGTTTGGGGTCGACCGTTTGTTGCCGTTTGGAGTAGCTTAGGGTGCCGAGTCCTCCTCGGTGGCCGTGCTTCCTGTTTTACGACCTCGCTCTTCTTTGTTGTTGAGCTCTCCTTGCTCTTTGCCTGATCCCTACTCCTGCTGTCCCTATTCTGTTTACAGCTTTGTAGTGTAGCTTTTCCTGCTTTGCTGCACCTGCTGTTTTTGTTGTTGCTTCCGTTGGTCTGTGCGTTTTCCAGTGGGGATCTGCGTGACCCCTACTGAGTTTCTGTTGAGACTCACCCCTGCTTTTCAGGTGGGTTTCGCCGCTTGCCTCTGCTGTCCCTGATGGAGCGCGTTGTTGTAGCTGCCAGCTGTACCTGCGTCGGGCTTCCCCCGACTCTTGTGTACGTTTCTTTCTGTCAGACTGTACTGTGCTATACTTGTTATCTTTCCTTTGGGCTGGACTCTAGTGTATAATTGTAAATTTGAATTATTAATGAAAAAGTAATTTTATTTCTGCTACTTTAGCAATCCAATCTAATGAAATTTAATTGCTTACTGTTATATCTGCTGGCTTCAATGTATTCCACACACTCCTTTTTCCCTTCGGCGCTTTCCCGCGCTTGGGAGGCCTCGCGGGTCCTATGTGGTATCACGTGTATTCGGTATTTATACCGGTGCACCGGGTATCCGGAATCCGGGTCGCCACAGCTGGTATCAGAGTAGTGTTCTGAGATGTTCGGAGTTCTTTTCTGAGCTATCAGAGCATTGTCGTGTGAAATACATGGGAATCCAGATATACAGTTGCCAGAGTCCCTAAGGTCCAGTACAGTCTCTTGCTGGCGTAGGTGTTGCGATGTTTATCGCGGTGCTTTTTGTGTGTGGTCATGTACGTGCTTGGTTGGCACAGTACGAGATGGTTTTGCTCTCGTCTGGGTGTAACGATGTGCTTTGTTCGGTTTTGAAGTTGGTCTCGATCGTGTTGCACTTGGCAGTGTTTGTCGATTGGCATGAATCTGCAGTGCATCGTTCGAGCTATTTTCTGTGTTTTGCTCAGGTGGCTTATGACTTTTTAGCGTTGGTGTGATGGCCATGCATGTTCTTACGTTGTTTTGGTTATCCCAGCTTGAGTCTGTGTAGCTCCTGATGCATCGTTGTTTCGGTTGTCTTGATTGTCGTGTTGCCTTGATTGAGAAGTTGCTCGAGCGAACCTAGGATTTTCCCTTCCTGGTGAGCTGTTGTTGTCGAGCTTGTTGCTTCTCGTTCTTCTTGGTGAAGCTTTTTCGAGGTTAGCCTTGGAATTGCTGTCTTGGTGGTGCCTTGTCCTGTGTCTGCTTAAGTGTGGACAGCTTTGTTTTGAGCCTGATCTCTCTCTTGTTGTACGGTTGCTTGACTTTGGACCTATTCATTGGGTTAAGAGTCGTGGTGTACCGTATTAGTCGTGCTGTGTCCAGCGGCCGATGTATTGTGAAGGCTCATTTGTTGTTCTAGGACGTGAAGGTAAATTGAGATTAGCTCTTTCTGCGTGCTTTGTGCTGAAGCTGGTGCTCTTCCTTTGTTGCACTCAGGCTCCTTGTGATCGGTTGTTCGTGAGATCGGTGCTCATGGCGTGTTAATTGCGATCTTTGTTAATTGCGATGACGCCTGGTGTGTGCTGAGATGCAATTACCGAGGTTGTTTTGTTGCATGTGCGTGTTGTAGAGAGTGCAGCGGAAGTGTGTGGGTTGGCTACCCATTCGTCGAGAGGTTTGTTCCTTTCTCGATGTGTCTTTGTCTAGGCTTTTTGTGCCTCGACTTTGTTGTTGCCATGCCTTTTTGTGGTTTTCTGGTGTTGGCATCGGCATTGTGCGAGTGTTGGGGAATTTGTCGGTATTCCTTGCTGATTGAGTACCCATTGCTCTGCATTTCTTTTCTTGGGTGTTGTGCTCTCGAGGTGTGTTGCTAGTCCTTGAGATGCGTTCCCCGAGATTATCGTTTCTCGTTGTTGTGGGTCTTTTCCTGGTGAGCAGTCTGATGCGTGACCTGTCCTTGTGGTCGTGTGTTCAGCTATTCTGTGCCTTGATGTGACCCTACTTGCAGTGTGTTCCATGGCCCTGCGTGTTAAGTGGAGCAGGAGACCTACAGGTGTTGCCGTTGTATTATTTTGTGAGCGTTGTTTCTTTATGATTTTGTGTTTCTATCATGGACCATGGTCTTGTCGGTCAGCTTGCTGTACTCTTCTTCCCTGGTGTTAGCTTGCGACTTGATCAGATGTAATATCTGAATGAGTGCTACTTGATCGTGTTTCTGGTCTAGTGTTGTTGTTGTCGTTGGTGTCCTGTGTGCCAGGTGTTCCCTGTTACCTTTGGCACTGGAGCCAATGATGTTGCGAGCTATTAGCTGTGAGGACTGTGTCTCTGGTGTAAGCTGCTGCTTGCTGTGCTGTTATTGTGTTTTTCGGTGTTGATTCTCAGTTGTGGCAGTCGTGTCTCCTGTCTGGTGAGACGTAAGCGACGTTGCCCTTGCTTCGGAGGTGTCAGATGTGTTCACTATGGTGCCATGCTCGTGATGTGGACTTGCTGTCTTGGAACAAGAATGTGTACCAATAATTGTGGTCTGACGGTGTTCCTCTGAGCTGTGTTTTTCGAGATTTGTGTCGATTTATCGTGATTGTGCGGTTGGGTTGTTCTTCCCTGCTTCTCCTTTGTTAGTCCTTAATTTCGAGGGCAAAATTTCTTAAAGGAGGGGAGGATGTAATGCCTTGGATCCTTGGTGGATCTTTGCTGGATCCTTTGCAGGTCTTTTGAGATCTTTGTTGGATCTTTCGGATCAGTTTCGGATTGGTTTCGTTGAGTTTCGGTTCGCCTTTGTGGCTTCCGAGTTGAGTTTGACGAGCCGTGTGGATTTTGCTCACGTACTAGTTACGGAACCCTACGGTGAGTTTGTTTGTCAATTCTCGAACTCGTGGATGCTACAGCGACAATGTACTCTTCAAGCCGGTCATTTCTGCTATTTTTGCGTATTTTTCTGAATTTGTGCATTTTCGGCGCATTTTCGGAATTTTCGGAAATTAGGAAAATTTCCTAATTTCTTTTCTTTTTCTTTTCCTTTCCTCTCTCCTCCTTCTCATTCGCCGCCGTCGTCTCTCTCTCCCATTTTCTCTCTCGTTCACCTCCTCGGCTCCGGCTACAGACGGAGGACCTAGAGGCACGTGTTGGGGACGTGATGGAGCTGGCTGGGAGCGCGATGGAGCAAGGATCGGATCGATTCTGGCACGATCCCGAACGGTGGATTCAAAGCCGGTGAAATCGGTTCGTGAGTCGTTTTCGACGTGGTTTTGTCCTTTCGCGGCTCAGTTTCTTCGGTGGAGGTAGGGTGACTGATCCTTACTTCGTCCTCTTCGTTTTTCCCGCCATTGCATGTCGTTCGGCAAGGAAACGACCGAGTTTGGGCTTGTTTTGCCTAAACCGTGATTTTCGTGGTTTTTAGGGTCGGTCGAAAAACGGCGACCGTTTGCGGCGTAGTTAGTTTCTAACTGACCGCTGGGATGTTAGGATCCCATCCACGTTGATTTCGTGTGGTTTGGTGTTCATTCGAGGCCGGTAGAAGCCCGGGAACCTCGGTGACCCATTTTGGGTGGATTTGATGAAATCGCCAGGATCTTGAGTTTTTGAGTTTGTATGTGGGGTGTTTAGTCCCCTGATGTTGTTATTTAGCGTTTAGGTTTGTTTCCCCTGCATTTTGGCGTGAATGGGGCGTGGAACGGGCCGGTTTGGTCGTTCCTTTGTTTTCCCGCCGTGACCGATGTAACGGTCATTCCAGTGGCCGTCACTTGTATATAACGGCCCTATGACTGACCGTTGCTTCGTCTGAAGTTTTTGAGCTTTCTAGATTTGGGGTGAGTGACGGCCCTAGGTTGGTGCGTCGCTTCCTTGTAACGCGCCTGGGTCTGCGCGTTACTTCGCCTTCGTCGTTTTGTGTTGGGGTTGAGTCGGTTGGTCTAACGCGCTTGACCCAGCGCGTTAGATGGAATTAACGCGCCTGCCCCTGGCAGTTACTTGTTGTTTGATCGACGTTGACCATTAGAGGTGGTGCCTCTGACGGTGGTGCCCCTATCCGTTAGTTGAGTGTAATGCGCCTGCCCCTGGCCGTTACATTCTGTTTGGCCGAGCTTGGGTGGCGGTGCCCGTTGGATGTAACGGTTGTGCCCCCATGCGTCGTTGTGGTACAACGCGCCTGCTCCTGGCCGTCGTTTGTTGTTTTGTGCTGGGTTGAGGGTGGCTGTGCACGTTGTGAATAACGCGCCTGCCCCTGTGCGTCGTTTGGTTCTGGCGCGTCTCCCTTGCCGCGTTGTTTGCTTGTAACGCGCCTGGCATTGCGCGTTACTTGGTTTTGGTTGTGGGTGTGTTGGCTCTGACGCGCCTGGTCTTGTGCGTCGGGTGGCTATAACGCGCTCTCTCCCGTGCGTTATTTTGTTGTGACGCATCTCGGTTAACACGTTACATGCTTCGTGTGTTGTGTTTTAGAGTGGTTAGGGCAGTGTGAGCGACGGCCTATCGTCCGACCATCTTTTGGTGAGTAACGGCCCTGGTATAGACCGTCATATGCTTGTAGCGGTATAGGGGTGGCGCGTTACATGCCTTGTGCCCCGTTTTCCGTGATTTCGGTGTTGGCTTGTCTTGGCTTGTCCTGGTGGTCTGCCCGTTGTTCCGTGGATGTCTCCCAACGTCCTATGAGGGCTAAGACTACGTTGTAAGGTGTCCAGGAGTCTTCTTGCTTGAGGTAGGATTCTCTTTCCTACTGTTCAAGCATTATTGTTGGGTTCAGGTCGACCCGGTGTGACCCAGTGGTTGACGTGTGACCTTGTGTGTGTGTGTGTCTTGGTGGTTGTGCCCGGCTCGAGACGCTACTTCTGGATGCCTCGAGGTGTTATTTTACCTCGATTTGTGTGTCCAATCGTGCTGAGGGTTCTTGGTGTTTCCCTCATGTCTCCGTGTGTTGTTTTCTGCGGAGCGCGGTTTCTTCTGACTTAAGATTAGACCGATTGGCGGCTTGTTCCGCTGTTTGTGACGATCTTGCCTTTGAGTCGTCTGACTCAAGGATCGTTGCGTTGTAGGTCTAGTTGCCTGGTCCTGAGTCTGTTGACAGTTGTCTAGCTGCCTTGGTGCTTTGTGGTGCACGAGACATGGCTTTTTCTTAGGTTGTCTGTGCAGTAGCACCTGTGTTTCAGAGTTCGTGCCTTGTGAGCCTCCCCTAGTTGTCGCCCTAGGCTTTTCCCGACCCACCGGGAGTGGTGGAGGAGTTTTCCTGTTGCGTTTGGTACGTATGGTTCTTAAGCTAGTTCCGTGGGCCCCGGCCAACGGTAGCGTCCTACCGAGGGGAATACTAGCTAGAGGCCTGACCTAGGTAGTGGTTAGTGTGTGCACACGTGGTCAGGGACTGGGGACTTGCGCCGACGGGCGTGGCCCTGACTAGTCACTCGCAGTTGGTGCTGTAGTCTTGTGTTGTGGTACCATGTTTCCTTGGAACTGTTGTTCCTTGGACCTGATTCTTGGTGTGTCTTGTCCTTGAATGGACATGACACTTGTGGCACAGTGTAAGCCGTCAGTGGACGCATCTGGCTGTTCTTATGGGAGGAGGGTGCTCCTGTCACTCGGTACGGTGACTCTCGCGTTTTCTTGCGCGCTGTGAGCTTTGCGAGTTACCCTCTCGTGGCTGTACTCGAGGTCGGTGTTCTATCGTTTGCATGGCATTCTAGTCATGCGTGGGGCTGTGTACACGACGTTTCCAGTCGTGTTTGTTTGTGTTTTCGGCGTCGGTGTCTGCCTTCGCCTTTGCTTTGGCTGACAGACTGGGTTACCCTACTGTGTGAGTTTGGGGTCGACCGTCTGTTGCTGTTTGGAGTAGCTTAGGGTGCCGAGTCCTCCTCGGTGGCCGTGCTTCATATTTTACGGCCTCGCTCTTCTTTGTTGTTGAGCTCCCCTTGCTCTTTGCATGTTCCCTACTCCTGTTGTCCCTGTTCTGTTTACAGCTTTGTAGTGTAGCTTTTCCTGCTTTGCTGCACCTGCTGTTTTTGTTGTTGCTTCCGTTGGTCTGTGCATTTTCCAGTGGAGATCTGCGTGACCCCTACTGAGTTTCTGTTGAGACTCACCCCTACTTTTCAGGTGGGTTTCGCCGCTTGCCTCTGCTGTTCCTGGTGGAGCGCGTTGTTGTAGCTGCCAACTGTACCTGCGTCGGGCTTCCCCCGACTCTTGTGTACGTTTCTTTCTGTCAGACTGTACTGTGCTAGACTTGTTGTCTTTCCTTTAGGCTGGACTCTGGTGTATAATTGTAAATTTGAATTATTAATGAAAAGTAATTTTATTTCTGCTACTTTAGCAATCCAATCTAATGAAATTTAATTGCTTACTGTTATATTTGCTGGCTTCAATGTATTCCACACACTCCTTTTTCCCTTCGGCGCTTTCCCGCGCTTGGGAGGCCTCGCGGGTCCTATGTGGTATCACGTGTATTCGGTATTTATACCGGGTGCACCGGGTATCCGGAATCCGGGTCGCCACACCTTCAATTTTTACACAAACGCATAAATGGTTTTAATCGTATGTGAGAGAAGGCGTAAGAATAATTATTATAATAAAATTGATGGAGAGGAACGAGAATAGAGGAGCGGATAGAAATAGCACCGATTTGACACATTTAACAAAAAATTTCCGTTGAAGAATTTGTGATGAATAGAGTGACTAAAAACCCTACAGGGTCATAAACTCTCCTACGGCAATGCGGGTTACCCTTATTATACCCTATCGATCGGGGTGAGAATGAATGAATGGGGTGAAAATAATAATGAATCGGTGGGGTTGAAAATGTTATACATAGAAGTAGTTATGATAGAATGGTTGGCCCTAAATATGAATCTTCCTTTAATTTTTGCACGGTCACACAAATGACTTTAATTGTATGTGGCAGAAGGCATAAAAATAATTATTATAATAAAATTGATCGGCAGGGGCAAGAATTGGTGAGACGTTGGAAATAGCACAGATTTGACACATTTAAAAAATATTTTTCTCTAAAGAATTCGTGATTAATAGAGAGCCTCAAAATCCCACCGCATCATAAACTCTCCAACGGTTACGCGGGTTACCCTTATTATACCCTATCAAAGGGGATGAGAATAAATGAAGGGGGGTGAAAATAACAAAGAATCGACGGTGTTGAAAATGTTATACATAGAAGGAGTTATGATGGAATGGGTGGCCCTAAATATGAATCGGCCTTCAATTTTTGTATGATCGCACAAATGACTTTAATGGTATGTGAGAGAAGGCGTATGAATAATTATTATAATAAAACTGATAGGCAGGGGCGAGAATAGGAGAGAGGATAGAAATAGTACCGATTTGACACATTTAAAAAATATTTTTCACCAAAGAATTCATGATGAATAGTGCGACTCAAAATCCCACTGGGTCACAAACTCTCCTATGGCTATACGGGTTACCCTTATTCTATCATATCGAAGGGAGTGAGAATAAATGAAGGGGGTGAAAATAACAATGAATTTTCGTGGTTGAAAATGTTATACATAGAAGAGTTATGATGGAATGGGTGCCCCTAAATATGAACGGGCCATCAATTTTTGCACGAACGCACAAATGGCTTTAATTGTATGTGAGAGAAGGTGTAAGAATAATTATTATAATAAAATTAATGTGTAGGGATGAGAATAGGGGAGAGGATGGAAATAACACCGATTTGACACATTTAAAAAATATTATCCGCCGAAGAATTCGTGATGAATAGAGTGACTCAAAACCCCACTGGGTCATAAACTCTCTTACAGTAACGCGGGTTACCCTTTTTATGCCCTACGAAGGGGGTGAGAATAAATGAATGGGGTGAAAATAACAAAGAATCGGTGGGGTTGAAAATGTTATACATAGAAGTAATTATGATGGAATGGATGACCCTAAATATGAATGTACCTTCAATTTTCGCACGGCCGCACAAATGACTTTAATCGTATGTGACAGAAGGCGTATGAATAAATATTAGAATAAAATTGATGGGAAGGGGCGAGAATAGGGGAGGGGACGAAAATAGCACAGATTTGACACATTTAAAAAATATTTTTCGTCGAAGAATTCGTGATGAATAGAGAGCCTCAAAATCCCACCGGATCACACTCTCCAACGGTTACGCGGGTTACCCTTATTATACCCTATCGAATGGGGTGAGAATAAATGAAGGGGGATGAAAATAACAAAGAATCGACGGGGTTGAAAATGACATACATAGAAGGAGTTGTGATGGAATGGGTGGCCCTAAATATGAATGGGCCTTCAATTTTTGCACGATCACACAAATGACTTTAATCGAATGTGAGAGAAGACGTAAGAATAATTATTAAAATAAAAATAATAGGCTGGGGTGAGAATAGGTGAGAGGATGGAAATAGCACAGATTTGACACATTTAAAAAATATTTTTCGCCGAAGAACTCGTGATGAATAGAGCGACTCAAAATCCCACCGGGTCATAAACTCTCCAACGGCTACGTGGGTTACCCTTATTATATCATATCGAAGGGGGAGAGAATAAATAATGGGAAGTGAAAATAGCTAAGAATCGGCGGGGTTGAAAATCCTATACATAGAAGGAGTTATGATAGAATGGTTGGCCCTAAATATGAATCGGCCTTCAATTTTTGCACGGTCGTACAAATGACTTTAATCGTATGTGACATAAGATATAAGAATAATTATTATAATAAAACTGATGGGTAGGGGCAAGAATAGGTGAGAGGTTGGAAATAGCACAGATTTGACACATTTAAAAAATATTTTTCGTCGAAGAATTTGTGATGAATAGAGAGTCTCAAAATCCCATCGGATCATAAACTCTCCAACGGTTACGCGGGTTACCCTTATTATACCCTATCAAAGGGGGTGAGAATAAATGAAGGGGGATGAAAATAACAAAGAATCGACGGGGTTGAAAATGCTATACTTAGAAGGAGTTATGATGGAATGAGTGGCCCTAAATATGAATCGGCCTTCAATTTTTGCACGGTCGCAAAAATGACTTTAATCGTATGTGGCAGAAGGCATAAGAATAATTATTATAATAAAACTGATAGGAAGGGCCGAGAATAGGAGAGGATGGAAATAGCACCGATTTGAAACATTTAAAAAATATTTTTTGTTAAAGAATTCGTGATGAATAGAGCGACTCAAAACCCTACTGGGTTATAAACTCTCCACAGCTACACGGGTTACCCTTATTCTACCCTATCGAAAGGGGTGAGAATTAATGAAGGGGGGTGAAAGTAACAAAGAATTATTGTGGTTAAAAATGTAATACATCGAAGGAGTTATGATGGAATGGGTGGCCCTAAATATGAATGGGCCTTCAATTTTTACACGGTCGCACAAATAGCTTTGATCGTATGTGAGAGAAGACGTAAGAATAATTATTATAATAAAACTGATGGGTAGGGATGAGAATAAAGGATAGGATGGAAATAGTACCGATTTGACATATTTAAAATATATTTTTCACTAAAGAATTCATGAAGAATGAGTGACTCAAAACCCCACTGGGTCAAAAACTCCCATGGCGACGCGGGTTACCTTTATTATACCCTATCGAAGGGGGTGAGAATAAATGAAGGGCGTGAAAATAACAAAGAATCGGCGGGGTTGAAAATACTATACATAGAAAGAGTTATGATAGAATGGGTGGCCCTAAATATGAATGTGCCTTCAATTTTTATACAGTCACATAAATGACTTTAATCGTATGTGAGAGAAGGCATAAGAATAATTATTATAAGAGATTTTTGCATGAAAACCATTATTAGAAGTGAATTTGTAGAAAAACTATTCCTAGAAATGCATTAGGAGAGGATTTTTTTGCAAGTTTTTGGCAATAATAAGTGATATATCTTTAAATAAATATGGCATTTTTGCACAATTCAGATTTACACAATGATATGCCTACTAATACATTTACAGGAATGGTTTTTTTTGTAAATTCCTATTTAACAATGGTTTTCATGCAGAAAACCCTTATTATAATAAAACTACTGGGTAGGGGCGAGAATAGGGGAGGGGGTGGAAATAGCATCGATTTGACATATTTAAAAAAATATTTTTCACCAAAGAATTCATGATGAATAGAGCGACACAAAATCCCACCAGGTCATAAACTCTCCCACGGCTATGAGGGTTATCCTTATTATACCCTATCGAAGGGGGTGAGAATAAATGAAGGGGGTGAAAATAACAAAGAATTGGTGGGGTTGACAATGCTATACACAGAAGGAGTTATGATGGAATTGGTGCTCCTAAATATGAATTTTGCACAGTCATACAAATGGCTTTAATCGTATGTGAGAGAAGGCGTAAGAATAATTATTATAATAAAACTGAAGGGCAGGGGCGAGAATAAGGGAGAGGATGGAAATATCACCGATTTGACAAATTTAAAAAATATTTTTTGTCGAAGAATTCGTGATGAAATGAGTGACTCAAAACCCCCCTGGATGATAAACTCTCTCACGGCCACGCGGGTTATCCTTATTCTTCCCTATCGAAGGGGCTGAGAATAAATGAAGGGGGTGAAAATAATAAAGAATCAGCTGGGTTAAAAATGTCATACATAGAAGGAGTTATGATGGAATGGGTGGCCCTAAATATGAATGGGCCATCAATTTTTGCACGGTCGCACAAATGGCTTTAATCGAATGTGAGAGAAGACATAAGAATAATTATTATAATAAAACTGATGGGCAAGGGCAAGAATAGGTGAGAGGATGGAAATAGCACAGATTTGACACATTTAAAAATATTTTTCACCGAAGAATTCGTGATGAATAGAGCGACTTAAGACCCCACCGGGTCATAAACTCTCCAACGACTATGTGGGTTACCCTTATTATACCATATCGAAGGGGTGAGAATAAATGAAGGGGGGTGAAAATAACAAAGAATCAGGGGGTAGAAAATGCTATACATAGAAAGAGTTATAATGAAATCGGTGGCCCTAAATATGAATCGACCTTCAATTTTTGCATGGTCGTACAAATGACTTTAATCGTATGTAGAAGAAGGCGTAAGAATAATTATTATAATAAAACTGATGGATAGGGATGAGAATAGAAGAGAGGATGGAAATAGCACCGATTTGACATATTAAAAAATATTTTTCGTCGAAGAATTCATGATGAATAGAGCGACTTAAAATCCCACCAGGACATAAACTCTCCCACGTCTACACGGGTTACCCTTATTCTACCATATCGAAGGGGGTGAGAATAAATGAAGGGGGTTGAAAATAACAAAGAATTATCGGGGTTGAAAATACTATACATAGAAGGAGTTATGATGGATTGTGTGACCCTAAATATGAATGGGCCTTCAATTTTTACACAATCGCACAAATGACTTTAATCGCATGTGAGAGAATGTATAAGAATAATTATTATAATAAAACTGATAGGTAGGGGCGAGAATAGGGGAGAGGATGGAAATAGCACCGATTTGACACATTTAAAATATATTTTCTACAGTAGAATTTGAAAAGAATAGAGCGACTCAAAACCCCACTGGGTCATAAACTCTCCCACGGCGGCGCGGGTTATCCTTATTATACCCTATCGAAGGGGTTGAGAATAAATGAAGCAGGGTGAAAATAGTAAAGAATAGGCGGGGTTGAAAATGCTATACATAGAAGGAGTTATGATGGAATGGGTGACCCTAAATATGAATGGGCCTTAAATTTTTGTCTAGTCGCACAAATGACTTTAATCGTATGTGAGAGAAGACATAACAATAATAATTATAATAAAACTACTAGGTAGGGGCGAGAATAGGGGAGAGTATAAAAATAACACCGATTTGACACATTTAAACTATATTTTTTGCTGAAGAACTCATGATGAATAGAGCGACTCAAAATCCCACCGAGTCATAAACTCTCCCACAGCTACGCGAGTTACCCTAATTCTACCCTATCGAAGGGGGTGATAATAAATGAAGGGGGGTGAAAATAACAAAGAATTGATGGGGTTGAAAATGCTATACACAGAAGGGGTTATGATGGAATGGATGCCCCTAAATATAAATGGGCCTTCAATTATTACATTGTTACACAAATGGCTTTAATGGTATGTGAGAGAAGACGTAAGAATAATTATTATAATAAAACTGATAGGAAAGGATGAGAATACAGGAGAGGATGGAAATAGCACCGATTTTACATATTTAAACAATATCTTTTGTCAAAAAAATAGTGATGAATAGAGCAACTCAAAATCCCACTGGGTCATAAACTTTCCCATGGCTATGCGGGTTATCCTTATTTTACCCTATCGAAGGGGGTGAGAATAAATGAAGGGGGGTGAAAATAACAAGGAATCGACGGGGTTGAAAATGCTATACACAGAAGGAGTTATGATGGAATGGGTGATCCTAAATATGAATGGGCCTTCAATTTTTACACGAACGTACAAATGGCTTTAATCGTATGTGAGAGAAGGCGTAAGAATAATTATTATAATAAACTGATGGGCAGGGACGAGAATAGGGGAGTGGATGGAAATAGCACCGATTTGACACATTTAAAAAAAATCGTCGAAGAATTCGTGATGAATATTGTGACTCAAAACTCTACTAGGTCATAAACTCTCCTACGGCAACGCGGGTTACCCTTATTATACCCTATCGAAGGGGGTGAGAATAAATGAAAGGGGGTGAAAATAATAATGAATTGGTGGGGTTGAAAATGTTATACATAGAAGTAGTTATGGTGGAATGGATGGCCCTAAATATGAATGGGCCTTCAATTTTTGCACGGCCGCACAAATGACTTTAATCGTATGTGAGAGAAGACGTATGAATAATTATTATAATAAAATTGATGGGCAGGTGTGGGAATAGGGGAGGGGATGGAAATAACACCAATTTGATATATTTAAAAAATATTTTTTGCCAAAGAATTCATGATGAATATAACGACTCAAAACCCCATTGGGTTATAAACTCTCCCAGGGCTATGCGAGTTAGCCTTATTATACCCTAACAAAGGGGGTATGAATAAATGAAGGGGGTGAAAATAACAAAGAATCGACATGGTTGAAAATGCTATGCACAGAAGTAGTTATGATGGAATGGGTGGCCCTAAATATGAATGGGCCATCAATTTTCGCACAGTCGCATAAATGACTTTAGTCGTATGTGAGGGAAGAGTAAGAATAATTATTATAATAAAACTACTGGGTACGGACGAGAATAAGGGAGGGGATGGAAATAGCACCGATTTGATGCATTTAAAAAAATATTTTTCATCGAACAATTCTTCATGAATAGAGCGAATCAAAATCGCACTGGGTCATAAACTCTCACATAGTTACGCGGGTTACCCTTATTATACCATATCGAAGGGGGTGACAATAAATGAAGGGAGGTAAAAATAACAAAGAATTGACGGGGTTGAAAATACTATACACAGAAGTAGTTATGATGGAATGGGTGGCCCTAAATATGAATGGGCCATCAATTTTTGCACAGTCGCACAAATGACTTTAGTCATATGTGAGAGAAGCGTAAGAATAATTATTATAATAATACTGCTGGGCAGAGGTGAGAATAGGGGAGGGGATGGAAATAGCACCGATTTGACACATTTAAAAAATATTTTTCACCAAAAAATTACTCATGAATCAAGCTACTCAAAATTCCACTTGGTCACAAACTCTCACACGGCTACGCGGGTTACCCTTATTATACCCTATCGAAGGGGGTGAGAATAAATGAAGGGGGGTGAAAATAACATAGAATCGGCTGGGTTGAAAATGCCAAACATAGAAGGAGTTATGATGGAATGGGTAACCCTAAATATGAATGGGCCTTTAATTTTTACACGGTCGCACAAATCGCTTTAATCGAATGTGAGAGAAATCATAAGAATAATTATTATAATAAAACTGATGGGCAGGGGCGAAAATAGGTGCGAGGATGGAAATAGCACAGATTTGACACATTTAAAAAATATTTTTCGCCGATGAATTCATGATGAATAGAGCGACTCAAAATCCCACCGGGTCATAAACTCTCCAACGGTTATGCGGGTTACCCTTATTATACCCTATCGAAGGGGGTGAGAATAAATGAAGGGGGGTGAAAATAATAAAGAATCGGCGGGGTTGAAAATGCTATACATAGTAGGAGTTATGATGGAATGGGTGGCCCTAAATATGAATCGGCCATCTATTTTTGCACGGTCGCACAAATGACTTTAATCATATTTGGGAGAAGGCGTAAGAATAATTATTATAATAAAACTGATAGGCAGGTGCGAGAATAGTAGAGAGGATAGAAATAGCACCGATTTGACACATTTAAAAAATATTTTTCACTAAAGAATTTGTGATGAATAGAGCGACTCAAAACCCCACCGGGTCACAAACTCTCCCACGGCTATACGGGTTACCCTTATTCTATCCTATCGAAGTGAGAATAAATGAAGGGGGGTGAAAATAACAAAGAATTATCGGGATTGAAAATGCTATACACAGAAGGAGTTATGATGGAATAGGTGGCCCTAAATATGAATGGGTCTTCAATTTTTGCACGATAGTACAAATGGCTTTAATCGTATGCGAGAGAAGGCGTAAGAATAATTATTATCATAAAACTAAAGGGTAGGGGCGAGAATAGGGGAGAGGATGAAAATGGCACCGATTTGACACATTTAAAATATATTTTCTATTGAAGAATTCGTGAAGAATAGAGCGACTCAAAACTCCACTGGGTCATAAACTCTCCCACGGTGACGTGGCTTACCCTTATTATACACTATCGAAGGGGGTGATATTAAATGAAGGGCGTGAAAATAACAAAGAATCAGGGGGGATGAAAATACTATGCATAGAAGGAGTTATGATAGAATGGGAGGCCCTAAATATGAATGGGCCTTCAGTTTTCACACGGTCGCACAAATGACGTTAGTCGTATATGAGAGAAGACATAAAAATAATTATTATAATAAAACTGTTGGACATGGGCGAGAATAGGGGAGGGGATGGAAATAGCACCAAATTAACACATTTAAAAATTATTTTTCACCGAAGAATTCGTGATGAATAGAGCGACTCAAAACTCCACTAGGTCATAAACTCTCGCACGGCTACGCGGGTTACCCTTATTCTACCCTATCGAAGGGGGTGGGAATAAATGAAGGGGGGTGAAAATAATAAAGAATTGACGGGGTTGAAAATGCTATACACAGAAGGAGTTATGATAGAATGTGTGACCCTAAATATGAATGGGCTTCAATTTTTACACAGTCGCACTAATGTCTTTGATCGTATGTGAGAGAAGGCATAAGAATAATTATTATAACAAAACTGATGGGTAGGGACGAGAATAGGAGAGAGGATGAAAATAACACCAATTTGACACATTTAAAATATATTTTTCGCTGAAGAATTCGTGAAGAATAGAGCAACGCCAAACCTCATTGGGTCATAAACTCTCCCACGGTGACGCGGGTTACCCTAATTATACCCTATCGAAGGGGGTGAGAATAATTATTATAATAAAACTGTTGGGCAGGGGCGAGAATAGGAGAGAGGATGAAAATAGCACCGATTTGACACATTTAAAAAATATTTTTTTTGAAGAATTCGTGATTGTCAAATCTACGAGGAAATGAAAATTTACAAATACACCCTCAAAGTTTGTAATATTGTGCAAATATCTAAACATATGTGCAAAAATTAATGGAATTTGAGATGAAATAAACATTAAAGGGCACTCCTACTTTGATGAAAAATTGCATGTAAACTCCTCCGACAATGATTATTTCAATGATGTCTTATCTTAGGATAAAAAATATATGGGTTTTTGCATAGAAACCATTGTTATATGTGAAATTGTAAAAAAATCACTCTTAGAAACGTATTATCATATATATCACTATAAATTGTAATTGTGCAAAACTATCATCTAAGTAACCGTACGTGACCAGCCGTGGGTTTAACTCCGGTTAACTTTGACTAGACTTAGGAAATGTCCATACTAGCCCTGGTTAAAGACCGAACTGTGGCACTCGTTCGCAGTTCTTTCTCCGTTCCTCCAACCTTCAACCTGCTCCTATCCCCAACCCTAATCCACCTGAAAACCCTACGTAAAAGAGAAGGACATTACGGTTCACAAATCTTTGTCCCTCCCTCCCTCCTTCAATCCGCTCTCGTCCCAAACCCAATCCACCTGAAAACCCTAGGTAAAAGAGAATGACATTGCCGTTGGCGTTGGAGTGTCGTGCGGCTCGGGAAAGAAGGATCGTGTGGCTTGGCGAAGAAGAAGGATCGTGCACAGACACGAAGGAAGAGGAGAAAAGAATTGTGCATAGATGCAGAGTAGAAAAGAACCATCATGCGTAGACACCTCTCCTATCTTCCAGGTAAACTTCTTGATAAATTATCTACAGCATGTGACGGGGGCGAAAGGAGAAGTTTTTATAATACCGTAGAGCACTAAATAAGGTTTTTTGTGGGTTCAGATCTGGAGGGAAGGTTGTGCATTTAAAAGGTATCCAGTGCCATCCAGTTTGAGTGGGAGAGTGAAATCCAGAGGATCTTTTGCAATGTAAAGTTGAAGATTGTGGGCTAGGATAGTTTTGTAATGTCTAAATTATACAGCCCATGATTCTACACATGTGGGGCACAATATGGGGTGATGAAAATAAATGTGGGATGAAGGTGGGGGCATTGTCATATGCATATTTTTAAATGTGTAGTGTAGTGGGGCACACTAGTAATTTATCTTCTTGTATATGTTTACAAAATCTTGGACACATCTACTTTTAAATGTGTTCTTGTTAATAAGGAAAATTTGTCTGTGCATGTGTGTTTTTTGTCGTATTATATTTCTCTTCTGTGATATTAGGATGGATGAGCAGACATACCTCTACACTTTGCTCGTCAAGTATGGAGGATATTAGAAGATTGATAAGGATGATCCTTCTAGACTAGGACAAGATCTGATGAAAGATGGTAATGAACCTATTAATATTACTCATGTTATCCTAAATGAACATTTCTTAAAGAATTTATCGTTATATTTTGGTTTTCAAAATCATTCTTCTTATAGTCTTCTGATTCACATGACATAGTCTAGAGTGCCATAAATCACTAGATTCTAAATTGACAACATAAGTTGAGGAATCAGAAAAAAAGTTGATAGTATTGATAATATTGGGACAAAGCACATTTAATTTAAACAAACCCTCACTTACATAACCCTTTCTAATAAAATTTCCAAATTTGAAAATTACAATTTTTTTTGACTCAAACACTAACTTATAATTATTCATATTCAACAAGAATCTGCTTATTAGGTTCTTCCAAATTGTAGGCACATGTTGAACTCCTTGGAGAGATAGGACATTTCTTGAAGTTAACTTCAAATTGACTCGTCCTTCCCTCACAACTCGAGCAGCACTGGAGTTCCCCAAAGTTACGCTCTTATTGGTGGCCTAATAGGTGACAAAAGTATGCCGATCAAAGCAAACATGAGTGTTAGCCCTAGTATCTATCCACCAATCATTGAAGAAATTAATTAAATTTATCTCAGGGAATAATGTTACAAACCCATTGGAAGGCTCAAAAGAGGAAGCTCCAGAGGTTATCATATTGACTTGAGGATTTGGTGTTTGGTTGTGATCATGGCGATGAAATTTGGGACGAGGTCTGCCATTATTCTTTTTGTCATAAGAATTCTTAGCAAAATGTCTTAGTTTTTCACACACATAGCAACACTTTTGATTAGATTGATTCTTGAAAATTTTCCCTTTAGTCTAATAGTTTTGATTCCTTTGATAATTAGTCTTCTTTTGGTTATGGAATCTAGGATTAGGATTTTGGAATCTAGAATTATTGACATTTCTATCTCGATTGTTGTGCTCAGTCATGTTGACATTTGAGGAGTTTTTGGATTCAATAAGTTTTTTTTGTTCTTCTTCAATTCGAATGAAACATTAAAGTTCATCTAGTGGGATCTTAGAATGTTTATGTTGAAGGGATCTAGCAAAATTATGTCAGGAAGGAGGGAGTTTATCTATCAAGCATGACACTATTAAATTTTCATCCATATTTTGATCCCTTGATTTTATTTCACATATAATATTAAAAAAATCTCGAGTTTGTGAAACTACATACATGGTATCAGACGTGATAAAATGCAGAAACTTAGAATCAATAAAATATTCAATTCTAGCATCTTCTTTACCATATTTATCTTCTGAAGCTTTCCATAATTCACGTGCAATAGGAATAGAATAATAGATATCATATAATATATCATGTAGATTGCCTCTTTTTTTTGGATTATCTATAAGATAACCCGGCTTATTCCTCAAGCAAAGAGGCCCTTAAGAGTTAAGGGTTAAGGTTTAAGGTGTAAGGTGTAAGGTATAAGGTATAAGGTATAAGGCATAAGATATACGGGATAAGTGATAAGGGATAAGGGGTAAGGAAGAAAGATAAAGGATAAGAAATAAGGATAAGAAATAAGAATAAGGAATAAGGATAAAGAATAAGGATAAGGAATAAGGAATAATGATAAGAAATAAGAATAAAGATAAGGAATAAGGGATAAGGCATAAAGAATAAGGAATAAAGATAAGGATATGGATAAGAAATAAGGATAAAGAATAGGGATAAGGAATAAGGATAAAGATAAAGAATAAGGATAAAGAATAGGGATACGGAATAAGGATAAGGATAAGGATTAAGGATAAAGAATAGGGATAAAGAATAAGGATAAGGATAAAGAATAAGGATAAGGAATAAAGATAAAGAATAAGGATAAGGAATAAGGATAAGGATAAGGATAAAGAATAATGATAAAGAATAATGATAAAGAATAAGGATAAAGAATAGGATTAAGGATAAAGAATAAGGATAAAGAATAAGGATAAGGAATAAGGATAAGTAATAAAGATAAGGAATAAGAATAAAAAATAAGGATACGGGATATGGATAAGAATAAAGAATAAGGATAAAGAATACGGATAAAGAATAGGGATAAGGAATAAGGATAAGAATAAGGGATAAGGATAAAGAATAGAGATAAAGAATAAGGATAAGGAATAGGAATAAGGGTAAAAAAATATGGATAAAGAATAGGGATAAGGAATAAGGATAAGAAATCAAGATAAGGAATAAAGATAAGGAATAGAGATAAGGAATAAAGATAAGAAAGAAGGATAAGGATAAGAAATAAGGATAAAGAATAGAGATAATGAATAAGGATAAGGATAAGGAATATGGATAAGAATAAGGAATAAGGATAAGGAATACGGATAAAGAATAGGGATAAAGAATAAGGATAATGAATAGGGATAAGGAATAAAGGTAAGGATAAAGAATAAGGATAAGGCATAGGGATAAAGATAAGGATAAGAAATAGAGATAAGAAATAAAGATATGGATTAGGGATAAGGAATAAGGATAAGGAATAAGGCTAATGAATAAAGATAAGGAACAAGGGTTAAAGGTTAAGGAAATAAGTGTAAGTAATAAGAAAATAGGAATAAGGATAAGGAATAGAGATTAAGAATATGGATAAAGAATAAGGATAAGGATAAAGAATAAGAATAAAAATAAGGAATAAGGGTTAAGGGTTAAGGAATAAGGAATAAGGAATAAGGAATAAACAATAAGAAATAAGAAATAAGGAATAAAGAATAAAAGTTAAGTGTTAAGGGATAAGAGATAAAAGTTGAGGGATAAGGATTTAAATTTTAGGCCGTGAAGACGACTAGGGCTAACAGGAATTATCGTGGCAGAGTGTAGAATGTAGAGAAGAGTATTGTCAGGCATAGTGAGATAGAGAGACTCACATCTCTCCATATCTCTGTTTTCCTCCCATTGTCCGTCTCACTTAGACACATTTCACTCTCCCCTCCCTAATCGCTGTCTCTCTCTCTCTCCTCTTTGTCTCACGGGAAAATAAACTCTAACACCTCTCTCAAACTTGATGATTTTTTTCCTCTATCTAACTAATTTATTAATTTAGCATTTCACGTTTTTATTTGAATTTGTTATGTTCTGAATTTGTTGTTCCCAATGTTATATAAAATGTTGGAAGAAGTTAAAAAATATCACATTAATATTTTTTAATTCTAAACATTCTATTTCATTGTTCTTTTTAAAAAATAATTTTAATATTTCCTTATGTCATTTTTATTTGTTTTCATTTTGTTGACCGTTTATTTTAACTTTGAGGGTTAAGATACATTTATTAATAGGAATCATTGTTATTTATTTATGTATATATAGGTACACATACATACATATATATGTACATACATGTGTACATATATTTATTATCTTTGTCTTTGTCAATCTTGTGATTTCAATTTTGAAAAATTGAAGTGTCCAATTACAGTGATTGTCTCCTATTGTGTATTGTGGTGTTGATTCTCACATCTTTAAATTGAAAGAAAAAATGATTTAGTTGGTGAAATAAAATGTGTGTTATGTTTTGATGATTGTATCTTGTAAATATTTATATTGACAACTATTGACATTCTAATTTTATATTTTTCCCCTTTCTTTCTCAAAGTACACTATTAGATAATCAAATAGATATTTAATATTTTAATTATTATTATTGGATATTTCAGGCATATCACACGCACCCGAAAGTAATATTAGTGAGTTTGAAAAAATTTCTCATATATTCATGGTCAATATTTGTTATCTTTATATTGTAGTTTTTTATAAAAATGACTAATTTTCTAACATTCATGCCGAGTTTGGGAAGTAGGGTTTTATCGTGATGTATTTATTGAAATGGATAATTAAGGTGAAGTGTCTCACCCTTTACTGAAAAAGGCCAAGTATAATTACTAAACTGTCTTTGTTAGCATATTTTTTTAGTTTTGTGTGTGATTGTAACATTGAAATTATTCTTTCTTATGTAATTGATGTTATATAGTTGGAAAAGTTAATGATGTTAGTCTACTGTAGGTCTGTCTCTTATTGTTTGTTAGTTTAAAACTTTTAAATGATTTAAAATATTTAATATTTTATTTTTTTGGGACTCATGTTATAATTATCTGATTCAGTTCTCATTGATTTTTAGTGTTCCTCAGTTGCAAATTTTGGATTTATTAAGAGTTCTATGTGTATTTATTGGGTTTTGAGTATTCTATGTGTTTCTATGAAGTCTGAGACGTGAAGCGACCGAGGTGACCGAGAGGTCGCCTCATGCCTCAAACGCCTAGGCTGTGGCGACCCGGATTCCGGATACCAGGTGTACTCGATAGAAATATCGAATACACGTGATACCACTTGGAACCCGCGAGGCCTCCCAAGCGCGGGAAAGCGCCGAAGGGAAAAAGGCGTGTGTGGAATACATTGAAGCCAACAAATATAACAGTAAGCAATTAAATTTTATTAGATCGGATTGTTTAAGTAACAGAAATAAAATTACTTTTTCATTAATAATTTAAATAATTACAGTTATACACCAGAGTCCAGCCCAAAGGAAAGACAACAAGTTTAGCACAGTACAGTCTGATAGAAAAGAAACGTACCCAAGAGTCGGGAGAAGCCCGACGCAGGTACAGCTGGCGGCGACAACAACGCGCACCTCCATGAGCAGCTGAGGCGAACGACGAAACCCACCTGAAAAGCAGGGGTGAGTGTAATGCCCTGGATCTTTGGTATATCTTTGCTGGATCCTTTGCAGGTCTTGTGGGATCTTTGTTGGATCTTTCGGATCTGTTTTGGATTGATTTCGTTGCGTTTCGGTTCGCTTTTGTAGCTTCCGAGTTGAGTTTGTCGAGCCGTGTGGGTTTTTCTCACGTACTAGTTACGGAACCCTACGGTGAGTTTGTTTGTCAATTCTCGAACTCGTGGATGCTGCAGCGACGATGTACTCTTCGAGCCGGTCGTTTCGACTATTTTTACGTATTTTTCTGAATTTATGCATTTTCGGCACATTTTTAGACTTTTCAAAAATTAAGAAAATTTCCTAATTTCCTTTCTTTTTATTTTCTTTTCCTCTCTCTCTCTCCTCACTCTCGCGATCTCACTCTCTCTCTCTCCCGTTCTCTCTCGTTCTCTCCCCCTTCCGGCTCCGGCTGCAGACGGAGGCGCTCGTGGGTGAGGTGGCGACGAGGTAGAGCTGTCGAGGTGCGCGATGGGACGAGGATCGGATCGATTCTGGCGCGATCCCGATCGGTGGATTCAAAGCCTGTGAAATCGATTCGCGAGTGGTTTTCAGCGTGGTTTAGTCCCTTCGGGGCACGGTTTCTTCGGTGGAGGTAGGGTGACTGATCCTTACTTCGTCCTCTTCGTTTTCCCTGCCATTGCACTGCGTTCGGCAAGGAAACGGCCGAGTTTGGGCTTGTTTTGCCTAAATCGTGATTTTCGTAGTTTTGAGGGTCGGCCGGTAAACGGCAACCATTTGCGGCGTAGTTAGTTTCTAATTGACCACTGGGATGTTAGGATCCCATCCACGTTGATTTCGTGTGATTTGGTGTTCATTCGAGGCCGGTAGAAGCCCGGGAACCTCGGTGACCCACTTAGGGTCGATTTGTCTAAATCGCCCGGATCTTGCGTTTTTGAGCTTGCATGTGGGGTTTGGAGTCCCCTGATGTTGTTATTTGTCGTTTAGGTGTGTTTCGCCTGCGTTTCGGCGTGAATGGGGTGTGGAACAGGTCGGTTTGGCCGTTCCTCTATTTTCCCGCCGTTTGGGAAGTAGTAGTCGTTCCAGTGGCCGTTACTTGCTTCTGACGGTCCTACGACAGACCGTTACTTCGTTTGGTGTTTTTGAGCTTTGTGGCTTTTGGGTGAGTGACGGCCCTAGGGTGACGCGTCGCTTCCTTGTAACGCGCCTAGGCTTACGCGTTACTTCGTCTTCGTCGTTTTGTTTTGGGGTTGAGTCGGTTGATCTAACGCGCTTGACCCAGCGCGTTAGATGAATGCGATGCGCCTGGTCCTGGCCGTTACTTGCTGTTTGACCGATGTTGACCATTAGAGGCGGTGCCTCTGACGATGCTGCCCCTATCCGTTGTTTGAGTGTAACACGCCTGCCCCCGGGCGTTACATTCTATTTGGCCGAGCTTGGGTGGCTGTGCCCGTTGAATATAACGGATATGCCCCCATGCGTCGTTGTGTTATAACGCGCCTGTCTCTGGCCGTCGTTTGTTGTTTTGTGCTGGGTTGAGGGTGGCTGGGCACGTTGATAGTAACGCGCCTTCCCCTGCGCGTCGTTTGGCTCTGACGCGTCTCCCTTGCCGCGTTGTTTGTTTGTAACGCGCCTGGCGTTGCGCGTTACTTCGCTTTGGTTGTGGGTGGCTATGCACGTTGTGAATAACGTGCCTGCTCCCGTGCGTCGTTTGGCTGTAACGCGCTTAGTCTAGTGTGTTACTTGGCTCGTGCGTGTTTTGAGTCTTAGAGTTGGTTACGGTGGTGTGAGCAACGGCCTGTCGTCCGACCGTCATTTGATGAGTAACGACCCTGGTCTAGACCGTCACATGCTAGTAGCGGTCTAGGGGTGGCGCGTTACATGCCTTATGCTCCGTTTTCCGTGATTTCAGTTTTAGCTTGTCTTGGCTTGTCCTAGTGATTTGCCCGTTATCCCATGGATGTTCCTTGACGTCCTATGAGGGCTAAGACTATGTTGTAAGGTGGCCAGGAGTCTTCTTACTTGCGGTAGGATTGTCTATCCTACTTTTTGCTTGTGCGTTGTTGGGTTCAGGTCAACCCGGTGTGACCCAGTGGTTGACGTGTGACCTTGTGTGTGTGTGTCTCGGTGGTTGTGTCCGACTCGAGACACTGCTTCTGGATGCCCTGAGGTGTTGTTCTACCTCGGTTTGTGTGTCCAGGCGTGTCTGAGGGTTCTTGCTGTTTCCCTCAGGTCTCCGTGTGTTGTTTTCTACGGAGCGGTGTTTTGCTGGCTTAGGATTAGACCGATTGGCGGCTTGTTTCGCTGCTTGTGACGATCTTGCGTCTGAGTCGTTCGACTCAGGGATCGTTACGTCATAGGTCTAGTTGCCTGATCCTGAGTCTATTGGCGGTTGTTCGACTGCCTGGGTGCTTTGCTGTGCACGAGACAGGGCTTTTCTTAGCTGTCTGTGCTGTAGCGCCTGTGTTTCGGAGTCTGTGTCTCGTGAGCCTCCACTAGTTGTAGCCCTAGGCTTTTGCCGACCCACCGGGAGTGGTGGAGGGGTTTTCCTGTTGTGTTTGGTACGTACGGTTCTTAAGCTAGTTCCGTAGGCCCCGGCCAGCGGTAGCGTCCTACTGAGGGGAATACTAGCTAGAGGCCTGGCCTAGGTAGTGGTCAGTGTGTGCACACGTGGTCAGGGACTGGGGACTCGCGCCGACGGGCGTAGCCCTGACTAGTCACTCGCAGTTGGTGCTGTAGTCCTGTGCTGTGGTGCCATGTTTCCTTGGAACTGTTGTTCTTCGGACCTGGTTCTTGGTGTGTCTTGTTCTTGAATGGACATGACACTTGTGGCGTAGTGTAAGTCGTCAGTGGACGCTTCTGACTGTTCTTCTGGGAGGAGGGTGCTCCTGTCACTCGGTGTTGTGACTCTCGCGTTTTCTTGTGCGCTTTGACCTTTGCGAGTTGCCCTCTTGTGGCCGTACTCGAGGTCAGTGTTCTGTCGTTGGCATGACATTCTCGTCATGCGTGGGGCTACGTGCACGACGTCTCCTGTCGTGTTTTGTTTGTGTTTTCGGCGTCGGCGTCTGCCTTTGCCTTTCTTTTGGCTGACGGATTGGGTTACCCTACTGCGCGAGTTTGGGGTTGACCGTCTGTTGCCGTTTGGAGTAGCTTAGGGTGCCGACTTCTCCTCGGTGGCCGTGTTCCGTATTTTACGGCCTCGCTCTTCTTTGTTGTTGAGCTCCCCTCTCTTGCCTATTCCCTACTCCTGCTATACCTGTTCTGTTTACAGCTTTGTAGTGTAGCGTTTTCCTACTTTGATGCACCTGCCGGTTTTATTGTTGCTTCCGTTGCTTTGTGCGTTTTTCAGTGGGGATCTGCGTGACCCCTACTGAGTTTCTGTTGAGACTCATCCCTACTTTTCAGGTGGGTTTTGCCGTCTACCTCTGCTGTCCTTGGTGGAGCGCGTTCGCTGTAGCTGCCAGCTGTACCTGCGTCGGGCTTCCCCCGACTTCTGTGTACGTTTCTTTTCTGTCGGACTGTACTGTGATAGACTTGTTGTCTTTCCTTTGGGCTGGACTCTGGTGTAGGACGTCGAGAGACATCCACGGGACAACGGGTAGACCACAAGGAGAAGCCAAGACAAGCCAAAACCAAAACATGGAAAACGGAGCACAAGGGATGTAACGCGTCACCCCTAGACCGCCACAAGCAAATAACGGTCTAGACCACGGCCGTTACACACCAAACGATGGTCGGATGATAGGCCGTCACTCACAGCCCTAACCAACCTATTAAAACACGAAGAATGTAACGGCCGGCGCTGAGCGCGTTACATCAATGTAACGCACGGGCCTAAGCGCGTTACAAACAACCCGACGCACCAAACCAGGGCCGTCAGATCCAACGAAACCCACGACTAAAGCCAAGTAACGCGCAACGCTAGGCGCGTTACAAACAAACAACGCGGCAAGGGAGACGCGTCAGAGCCAAACGACGTCCGGGGGCAGGCGCGTTATTCACAACGGCACAGCCACCCTCAACCCAGCACAAAACAACAAACGACGGCCAGGAGTAGGCACGTTGTACCACAACGACGCATGGGGGTACAGCCGTTACTTCCAACGGGCACAGCCACCCAAGCTCGGCCAAACAGAATGTAACGGCCAGGGGCAGGCGCGTCACACTCAAAATAACGGATGGGAACCCATCCGTCGGGGGAACCGCCTCAGCAGGTCAACGTCGGTCAAACGAAAAGCAACGGCCAGGGCAAGGCGCGTTACTTCCATCTAACGTGTTGGGTCAAGCGCGTTAGACCAACCGACTCAACCCCAACACAAAACGACAAAGGTGAAGTAACGCGCTAGCCTAGGCGCGTTACAAGGGAGCGACGTGCCACCCTAGGGCCGTCACTCACCTAGAAGCCAGAAAACTCAAGAACGTCAAACGAAACGGCGGTCTATCGTAGGGCCGTCAGAGCCAAGTAACGGCCACTGAAACGACCCCTACATCGGTCACGGCGGGAAAATAGAGGAACGGCCAAACCGGCCCGTTCCACGCTCCATTCACGCCGAAACGCAGGGGAAACAAACCACAACGACAAATAACAACACCAGGGGACTAAAAACCCCACATGCAAGCTCAAAAACTCAAGATCCGGGCGATTTCATCAAATCCACCCAAAATGGGTCACCTAGGTTCCCGGGCTTCTACCGGCCTCGAATGAACACCAAACCACATGAAATCAACGTGGATGGGATCCTAACATCCCAGTGGTCAGTTAGAAACTAACTACGCCGCAAACGGTCGCCGTTTACCAGCCGACCCTAAAAACCACAAAAATCACGGTTTAGGCAAAATAAGCCCAAACACGATCGTTTCCTTGCCGAACGCCGTGCAATGGCAGGGAAAACGAAGAGGACGAAGTAAGGATCAGTCACCCTACCTCCACCGAAGAAACCGCGCCCCGAAAGGACTAAACCACGTCGAAAACCACTCGCGAACCGATTTCACCAGCTTTGAATCCACCGTTCGGGATCGCGCCAGAATCGATCCGATCCTCGCCCCATCGCGCACCTCGACAGCTCCACCTCGTCGCCACCTCACCCACGAGCGCCTCCGTCTGTAACCGGAGCCGGAAGGGGGAGAGAACGAAAGAGAACGGGAGATAGAGAGTGAGATCGCGAGAGTGAGGAGAGAGAGAGAGGAAAAAGAAATAAAAATAAAAGAAATTAGGAAATTTTCCTAATTTCTAAAAATTCCGAAAATGCGCCGAAAATGCACAAATTCAGAAAAATACGCAAAAATAGCCGAAACGACCGGCTTGAAGAGTACATCGTCGCTGTAGCATCTACGAGTTCGAGAATTGACAAACAAACTCACCGTAGGGTTCCGTAACTAGTACGTGAGAAAAACCCACACAGCTCGTCAAACTCAACTCGGAAGTCACAGAAGTGAGCCGAAACTCAACGAAACCAATCCGAAACAGATCCGAAAGATCCAACAAAGATCCCACAAGACCTGCAAAGGATCCAGCAAAGATCCATCAAGGATCCAGGGCATTACATAGGCGATGGCCTAGGCATTTGAGACGTTTGAGATAAAATTTTATTAAATATATATATTTAATTCAAAAAGTAAACTATGTGTCTAAATATCATAAAAATGGTTATATAAAGTCAATAAATTTCTTAAATTCATCAATCCTATGATTCAAATTATTATGATTCACTAAATAAAATGACACATCATTAAATTGATAAAGATTTCACAATATAATAAGCATTCTGAAAGAGAAGAAATTAAATAATGAAGAAACTAATTAATTGAGAAAAATGTAGTCAGAGTGAGGCGAGATAGGGCGAGATGAGGCACTCACGGGTACGCCTCGTCTCTCCTCAATGCCTAGGCAAGCGCTTAGGCATGCTTTTAACTACACGAAATTATGTTTGCTAGGTGTATCTTCTTATATCTAAACAGTCGCATCATATTTTGATTTTATTCTAAAGAGACTGTTGAGAATTTTGCTTGAAAAATATTTAATTGTACTATAGAATTTTACTCTCAATCAACCATCTTTGATTCTTGTTGACTATGAGTCAGCTCAAACTCTTCTTAAAACGACTTGAGACTTTTGGACATATTTATGCACATTTGATGCTAATCATATTAAAATATTTTTCTCTTTTGATTTTTAAATTATACCTTCTATCTTTATATTATCTTAAAATCTAAAATTTAAGCCCTGCCATATTTTGGTGGTAATATTGGGTTATCTCTTTTTTAGTGTTATTTAGAAGGATTTAGATACTTAAGTTAAATAAGAGTTAATTTGAGTTAATTTAGATTAACTTATTTTATCTGAGTTAAGTTAATTTGTTGTCATGCCAAAGCACAAAAGAATAGAAGTTGATAAAATAATTTTATTTAATTTTAGCTGTGTTATTTTTAATCTTGAATTAAAGTAGAGTTAAGTCTTTTTTAGTTGAGGGTTAATCTTGAGTTAGTATCATTTTGTCATTTTATCTTTAATTTGGTTGTATTTAAAGTTAATTTAGAGTTAGATTTTGAAACCCATCTTAAGTGGTGGATCCAGGGTTTAGGGTTCATGGTTATTTTAGGGTTTAGGGTTCATGGTTATTTCAGGGTTTATGGTTTAGGGTTTTAGGGTTTTAGGGTTTTATGGTTTAAGGTTTAGGGTTTAGGAGTTTAGGGGTTTAAGGGTTTAGGGTTTAGGGGGTTAGGGGTTAGGGGTTAGAGTTTAGCATTTAGTGTTTTAGGGGTTAAGGGGTTTAGGGGTTAGGGTTTTAGGGTTTTAAGGTTTTATAGTTTTAGGGGTTTTAGGGGTTTAGGGGTTTAGGGTTTAGGGTTTATGGTTTTAGGGTTTTAGGGTTTAGGGTTTCGAGTTTTAAGGTTTAGGGTTTAGGTTTTAGGGTTTAGGGTTTATTTAGGGTTTAAGGTTTAGGGTTTAGGGTTTAGGGTTTAAGGTTTATTTAGGGTTTAGGGTTTAGGGTTTTATGGTTTAGAATTTATGGTTTAGGGTTTAGGGTATAAGGTGTAAGGTTTAAGGTTTAGGGTTTAAGGAGTTATGATGGAATAGGTGGCCCTAAATTTGAATGGGTCTTCAATTTTTACACGATAGCACAAATGGCTTTAATCGTATGCGAGAGAAGGCGTAAGAATAATTATTATCATAAAACTAATGGGTAGAGGCGAGAATAGGGGAGAGGATGAAAATGGCACCGATTTGACACATTTAAAATATATTTTCTATTGAAGAATTCGTGAAGAATAGAGCGACTCAAAACTCCACTGGGTCATAAACTCTCCCGCGGTGACGTGGATTACCCTTATTACACTATCGAAGGGGGTGAGATTAAATGAAGGGGGTGAATATAACAAAGAATCAGTGGGGATGAAAATGCTATGCATAGAAGGAGTTATGATGGAATGGGAGGCCCTAAATATGAATGGGCCTTCAGTTTTCGCACGGTCGCACAAATGACGTTAGTCGTATATGAGAGAAGACATAAAAATAATTATTATAATAAAACTGTTGGACATGGGCGAGAATAGGGGAGGGGATGGAAATAGCACCGAATTAACATATTTAAAAAGTATTTTTCACCGAAGAATTCATGATGAATAGAGCGACTCAAAACCCCACTTGGTCATAAACTCTCGCACGGCTACGCGGGTTACCCTTATTCTACCCTATCGAAGGGGGTGGGAATAAATGAAGGGGGGTGAAAATAATAAAGAATTGGCGGGGTTAAAAATACTATACACAGAAGGCGTTATGATGGAATGTGTGACCCTAAATATGAATGGGCTTCAATTTTTACACAGTCGCACTAATGTCTTTGATCGTATGTGAGAGAAGGCATAAGAATAATTATTATAACAAAACTGATGGGTAGGGACGAGAATATGGGAGAGGATGAAAATAACACCAATTTGACACATTTAAAATATATTTTCTGCTGAAGAATTCGTGAAGAATAGAGCAACGCCAAATCTCATTGGGTCATAAACTCTCCCACGGCGACGCGGGTTATCCTAATTATACCCTATCGAAGGGGGTGAGAATAATTATTATAATAAAACGGTTGGGCATGGGCGAGAATAGGAGAGAGGATGGAAATAGCACCGATTTGACATATTTAAAAAATATTTTTTTCGAAGAATTCGTGATGGTCAAATCTACGAGGAAATGGAAATTTGTAAATACACCCTCAAAGTTTGCAATATTATGCAAATATCTAAAAATATGTGCAAAAATTTTTGGAATTTGAGAAGAAATAAACATTAAAGGGCACTCCTACTTTGATGGAAAATTGCATGTAAACTCCTCCGACAATGATTATTTCAATGATGTCTTATCTTAGGATAAAAAATATATGGGTTTTTTGCATAGAAACCATTGTTATATGTGAAATTGCAAAAAAATCACTCTTAGAAACGTATTATCATATATATCACTATAAATTCTAATTGTGCAAAACTATCATCTAAGTAACCATACGTGACCAGCCGTGGGTTTAACTCCGGTTAACTTTGACTAGACTTAGGAAATGTCCATACTAGCCCTGGTTAAAGACCGAACTGTGGCACTCGTTCACAGTTCTTTCTCCGTTCCTCCCACCTTCAACCTGCTCCTGTCCCCAACACTAATCCACCTGAAAACCCTACGTAAAAGAGAAGGACATTACGGTTCGCAAATCTTTATCCCTCCCTCCCACCTTCAATCCGCTCTCGTCCCAAACCCAATCCACCTGAAAACCCTAAGTAAAAGAGAATGACATTGCCGTTGGCCTTGGAGTGTCGTGCGGCTCGGGGAAGAAGGATTGTGCGGCTTGGCGAAGAAGAAGGATCGTGCACAGACGCGAAGGAAGAGGAGAAAAGAATTGTGCATAGATGCGGAGTAGAAAAGAAGCATCATGCGTAGACACCTCTCCTATCTGCCAGGTAAAACTTCTTGATAAATTATCTACAGTATGTGACGGGGGCAAAAGGAGAAGTTTTTATAATGCCGTAGAGCACTAAATAAGGGTTTTTGTGGGTTCAGGTCTGGAGGGAAGGTTGTGCATTTAAAAGATATCCAGCGCCATCCGGTTTGAGTGGGAGAGTGAAATCTAGAGGATCTTTTTCAGCGTAAAGTTGAAGATTGTAGGCCAGGATAGTTTTGTAATGTCTAAATTATACAGCTCATGATTCTACACATGTGGGGCACAGTATGGGGTGATGAAAATAAATGTGGGATGAAGGTGGGGGCATTGCCATATACATATTTTTAAATGTGTAGTGTAGTGGGGCACACTAGCAATTTATCTTCTTTTATATGTTTGCAAAATCTTGGACACATCTGCTTTTAAATGTGTTCTTGTTAATTAGGAAAATTTGTCTGTACATGTGTGTTTTTTGTCGTATTATATTTCTCTTTTGTGATATTAGGATGGATGAGTAGACATACCTCTACACTTTGCTCGTCAAGTATGGAGGATATTAGAAGATTAATAAGGATGATCCTTCTAGACTAGGATAAGATCTGATGAAAGATGGTAATGAACATATTGATATTACTTATGTTATCCTAAATGAACATTTCTTAAAGAATTTACCGTTATATTTTGGTTTTCGAAATCATTCTTCTTATAGTCTTCTAATTCACATGACATAGTCTAGAGTGCCATAAATCACTAGATTCTAAATTGACAACATAAGTTGAGGAATCAGAAAAAAAGTTGATAGTATTGATAATATTGGGACAAAGCACATTTAATTTAAACAAACCCTCACTTACATAACCCTTTCTAATAAAATTTCCAAATTTAAAAATTACAATTTTTTTTGACTCAAATACTAACTTATAATTATTCATATTCAACAAGAATCTGCTATTAGATTCTTCCAAATTGTAGGCACATGTTGAACTCCTTGGAGAGATAGGACATTTCTTGAAGTTAACTTCAAATTGACTCGTCCTTCCCTCACAACTCGAGCATCACTGGATGTGTAATGCCCCGGATTTTTTTTTCGAATATTTTTCGGATTGTTTTAGTGGGTCTCGGAGTGTATTTTGTGCTTTACACGTGTTTTTCCCTGATGTGCCTTCGGTACTCTTTGCAGGGCAAACCGTGGCGTTCTCCGATTGTGGAACGTTACCACTACGTTGTGCTCTTCCCGAGGATCGCGGAGGTAATTTTTCATAATTTTCTGAATTTTTGCAATTTTCGGGTTTTCCTATATATACTAACCTTTTTCTCTCTCCCCCTCTCATTCTCTCTTTCTCACTCTCTCTCATCTCTTTCTCTCCCCCTCTCCCCGGGCGGCCGACGGTGGCAGAGGACGGCAAGGCGGCGATGGCGGGAGGCGAGGAACGGGGAACGGGTCGAGGATCGAGGGCCAGTGGCGCGTGGAAGCTCGGCTGCGGGTTCGTGGAGCGGCGAGGGTTTCACGACGTTTTCTTCGTGGATCGGCGAGCTCGGGGCGCGAAATCTTCGGTGGAGGTAGGGAGATGGACCCCCAGCTCGTGCACTTCCTTTCCCGCGAGTTTCGTAGGCCGTGGTGAGCCGAGCGGGTGGAATCGGGGTTTTTGGGCAAAACCCATGTTTTAGGGCTTGTGGGCCGATCTCTCGTTTTACGGCGTTTTTAGCTGATCCAGGGGCTTAGATGCATGCCTAGGGGCTTGGGGATGGATTCCCCTTTGTTTCCCCATCACCCGGGGGTGATCGGGGCGTGGATCGGTGTTTTGGATGGTTTCCCGCCGTAACGTTCTCGGGAGGGTGTGACGGTCATTCCAGTGACCGTTACATCTGTGTGACGCGCCTGGGGCAGGGGCGTTACATTCCCTTGGCTTTGGGCTTTGGCGTTCGTGGGTGTGACGGTCCCACGATAGACCGCCACAGCCCCTGTTACCCAGTTGAGGGTTGGGGGTGTAACGGCCCCCGATGGACCGTTACATGTTTGTAACGCGCCCGGGGTGGGCCGTCAGGGGCGTTTCAACCGTTGTTTGGGGTCAGCGCGTGTAACGCGCCAGGGCGGGCGCGTTACACCAGTGTGATGCGCTGGGGCGAGCGCGTTACATTTGTGTAACGCGCTAGGCCAGACGCATTACATTCTGCGTTCTATTGGGCCGTGTAACGGCCTGCGTTAGACCGCCAGGTTGATGTGACGGTCCCGCCTAGACCGTTACAGCCATGTGACGGTCTAGGGTTAGACCGTCAGGCTTTGTGTCGTTCCGAGGCGAGTTTTTGTGTTTTCCGCCTTGCTCCGCGATGTGTGGATCCCGGGTCAACCCGGTTGGGACCTAGTGGTCGACTTGCGGTCTCGTGAGTGCCAGACACCCATGAGATTCTGTGTCCGTGTTTTAAGGGTGTCTGGAGGACCGTGTTATCTCGTTTAGCGTGCCCATAGGGTTGAGAGTCTGGGTGACTTCTCGCGTGTTGGGCTTTCGTGTTACGCTCGATCGAGTCACCGGGTATCGATGTGTGTGCGGTGGGGTCTCCCCCGCATATTGTGAGTTTCTTTGGAAGGTGATTCCCGTGAGGGCCACGTGTTTGGCCTTAGACTGCGAGTCCAGCTACCCGGCCTGGGGCTGGAGGTTTCCCGCTTGCTCCGAGATGGGAAATCGGCATGACGGCTTGTGTGCTGCCCAGGGAATCGTGCTTCTGTATTTTTCGTGTGGTCCGCATGGGTGGCCTTAGTCCCTTGCGTTCCATTCTCGAGGGAGTGGTCTTGGCGGCTCGTGAGTTGTCTCGATATTCATGCTATCGTGGTTTTAGACCTAGAGATTAGACTAGATTGACAGCCTTGTGCTGTTGCGTGCAACGATCTTGACCCCAAGTCTTGTGACTCAAGGACCGTTGGGTGTAGTGCGTCTAGAGGACTATCCAGAGCCCAGTGGCTTAGCGCCACTTGAGTTTTCTCGACTCTCGCGCAGGGTGCGTACGTGGCCGTGGACTGCGAGTCCTGTTTCTTCTCCGACTGTGGTCACCGTGCGACGGGGCCGGTACGTGGGGTGGTCCCCGTACGTCGTCGGATGCGGATGTTGTTTTCTGTTGACTTGAGAGTCTACTCCTTTAGTGACCCTCCACTAGTCATAGCCCACCAGTACGAGGTGCTGGTCTCACCTGGGAGTGGTGTACGGGTACTCACCTTTGAGGCGGTTTGTGGACCGGTTACCGTAGGCCCCTCGTCGGTAGCCAGAGTCCGGCTACGGGGGAAAACTGGTCAGAGGGCCAGACCTTAGACGCGTGATCTGTGTGTGCACACGTGGTTGGGGACAGTGGACGCACGTCGACGGGCGTGACCCCAGCTAGTCACTTGTTTGTGGTTACTTGTACGGTGTTTGCGCCTTTGGTAGGAGCTACCACGTCAGGCGGTTCACCTGCAACGCGGTGTAAGACGTTAGGGGACGCTACCGGCTGTGCTTCTAGTGGGTGGTACTCCTGTCGAGTTGGGAGTGACAGACTGTCAGTTTCCGTAACTTTGACCTTTAGGTTTTCGGTCGTATCGACCGTTGAGTTTTCGGTTGTTTCGCCGTGGCGCGTGTGTTGGTTTTCGCGCCGTGAGACTAGTGCTAGTGGCTTTACCGAGGTTGCGTCTTGTTGTGCGGTACCCGCGATCTGATGATCAAGGTTGCACCTTGGATAGTGTGTCTAGGTCGACTGTGTCCGGGGGATAGGCCTCTACGGCGTGGTTGCCGTGTGTTTTACTTCGGTAGGTGGTACTAGCGTAGTTCGGTAGCTTCGACTGCGTGATCGAGGTGTGCCTTCTCGTACAGTAGGAGTAGCTGTAGTGCCAAGTTTTTGACCAGCCACCGGTTTGCCGTTCCTGCTGTAGTTGTAGCTCTCCTTTCCGCTACCGCCGTTGTTTCCAGTTGGGGTTCTGCGGGATCCCTGCTGAGTCTCTATTTTGGAGACTCATTCCCTGCTTTTCAGGTGTGGCGGTTCTTCCTCGAGGTTCGAGGGTGCAGAGCGGAGGTTCTCAGTTACCAGCTTGCCTAGCCGAGTGTTCACTTGACTTGTGGTACGTTTTTACTGCTTTAGACTGTACTTTCTGTTGGACTGGACTCTGTTGTAGTTGTTTATTTATTTTTGTTAATTGTTGAATTGTCCTACTTTATTTCCTATTTCTTTGTGCCTCCACACTCCTTTTTAGCCCTTCCGAGCCCTCCCGGCTCGTGGGCGGCGGTGCGAGTCTCGGGTTATCGGGCCTTCCCGATAATCGAATTCTCAGATCGTTACAGCTGGTATCAGAGTGGAGGTTGTGGACGTACATAGGAATTCAAAATATTGCAGTGATCAGAGTCAATAAGGTCCAGTGCAGTCGACAACTGGCTTAGGTTTTTGTGTTCGCTTTCTGCCTAGTTTCTCGCTTGAGAGCTTGGGTGCGCTGTGCGGCGCTGTGAAGGTGGTTGCTGTCCGCGGCTTTCGTGCCAGCATGGGGTCTAAGGATCGAGGTTGAGAGCTTTCTCCCTCATCGGTGGTGACCCCTGTTGTGCTATGTTGGGCAGAGGCTACTGGCAGGTGCGAGCTCGCGGTGTTGCGTTCGAGGAATCTGCAGCATGGTCAGGTGATTGGAGAGGATTTTCATGGTTAAGTGGCCGTGAGCGTGCTCTGAGGGAGCTGCTGTCGGTTTTGGCCACTCCAGCTTGAGGTTTGTCCAGCTCCTGAGGTGTTCTGATTGAGAAGTGTGCTCGGGTGAGCGAAGGATCTTCTCGGTGAGCTGTTGTTTCGTCGAGCTTGATGCCCTTGTCGTGCTCTGTGGCGTCAGAAATGACGTGTCGGGCTCGATTGTTTTGCAGATTTCGAGGTAAGATTGGGCTGTGGTGTCCCAGTAAGTCTTGCTCCTGCACTCTTGTGTGCGAATGGGTTGTGTTTGCCCTGGAGTTGGCTTGAGATGTGAAGGCTCCGCGGCGAGTTCGGGACTCAAGGATGAGCGTCGACAGTTGTTGTTATGGCTCGTGTTGCGGCTCTTGGCATGCCGTGTTGCAGTTCGAGGAATTGTGGCGGTGGTACATCGGTAGATGTTGTGACTATGGTCCGACGTGACACTCGTTGAGTGTGTCGAAGACGCTGACCTGATGGAAGCGATGGTTTTCCTTGGTGCTGGATGGTGCTGTTTCCAACATGCGCGAGGTTTGAGGTCAGGTCGAGCATGGAGTTCTTCCGTTGGTCGGAAGTGCGCTGGTTTCTCCTTTGGTTGGAGAGATTGTGTTGGGCTAAGTTCGTCGTCTTGCACTGTGTGTTCGGATTGGTTGGCCTTGTGTGCCATGAAGTCTGTGCGAGACGTGCTCCTTGTCTTGGCAAGGCGGTTGCCCGTGAGGAGTCGTGCCCATTCCCTTGTCGTGTGAGGGTGCTGGCACTGTTCCGGAAGAACGAGTGCTGGTTGGGCGGTGTTTGTTTTCTCGACTGTGCGCGTGGATCTGAGTGCGCAACGGAAGCGTGGTGGGCTTGTGACCCACTAGTTCAGAATCGTAGCGTTGGTTGCTACGGACGGATTCCTGAGTTTGCGTTGAGCATGGGAGGATTGGTTCCTCTATATGAAACGTGTTGTTGCCGTGCCATTGCTCGAGGTTTGTGGTTCTTGGCATTGGCAGGATGGAGTGTTGGGGAATGTGCTGACTAGTGCGCCGCATGAGTACCCTATTCCTGTGAAGGAAGCCGTGTCAGGCGCCGGTGTTGGACCTGGATGAGGTTGTTGAGGATGTCGCCTGATGGGGGTCGAGGACGTGTTGGTTAGACTCGGTGGCTTGGTGTCTGACTTGTGTTCCCAATCGTGTCCTCGGTTGAGATCGTGCTTTGAGGATGTGGTCTCCGACAGACTATGGGTCCCGGTTGGCGACTGTGAGTGGCTGGTGAGCCTAACCGTGTGATCGACCACAACAGCGTCTGTTGGCTTTACGGCCTTGTCGGATTGTGGCGGTGAGATGTATAATTGATCGGGGACCCAAAGTGCTTTGGTCGTGGTGTCGACAACCAGGTCGCCGTGAGCATTGTTCAGGTGGTGTCCCGTGGCTCTGTGGTAAGGGCGGAATCGGGATTGACGGGTGTCCACTTGGATTGATCAAAGGATTTGATGAGACCAGATAGAAGAGTGACGCCTGTGGCCGGAGGCCTTTTTGTGAGATTGGCGTCGAATTGGTGGTCCTTGATAGGATGTTGGTGTCGCAATAGTTATCCCTGGTTTGGTGACTAGTGTGGGATGGTTCCCCTGTAAGTCTGAGTCCAGTGAGATGATGACTGAAGACACCAAGATCCATCATTTGGTTTTGTTGTGCTCCCCGAGAGGGTCGAGTTGGCGTGATGTTCGAGCTCGGATGCGGAGTCCGAGAGGAGTGCAGCTCGAGATGTGGCATCAGTCTGTGTGGGAGTCGACGGATGGCTTGCTGAGGTTTGGATTGTTTCCTTTGGACCCGGTGGAGGACCAGGAAAGAAGGAAGAACCTGAGCGAGCAGTTGGTGACCGTCGACGTGTGGTCTTTTCACAGACAAGATGCTGGTTGTCAGGGCTCGAGCATGGCGAGAGCCGTGTGCCAGCGAGGCCTTGGGTGGCTGATCATGTGATGTGCCTTTCTAGACGGGATCTGGGCTTTGTCAAAGTTTGTCTTCTGACAAGAGTTGGCACGGTGTTGTGTCTGGCTTTTGGCTTGCCATGTGTGAGGTGTTTCTTGGTGTTGAGACGATGAGCTAGTTGCGGTCTGTTGAGATGACTGCTTGAGCTGGTGGAGGCTCTATTTTGGTTGCTCCCTCGAGGAGGGCGTGCGACCTGTCAGCTGGCTACGAAGCTGATGCGCCATTTGTCTGCCGACCATTGGATGGATCGGTAGCTGTTGCTCGTGTCGAGGGTTGTGATTCCTCGGTGAGCAAGAATGTGGCTGCGGTGCCATGGTGGATTCTCGCGTTGTCTGAGGTGATGTTGGACTGTGTCCTTTGGTACATGCCTGCTCTGTTGGCCAGTGTGCTCGACGCGAGGAGCAAGGTGTTGTGTGTGATTGTGAGTCTGGCTGTGTTCCTCAGGATCCGTGTTTTCGTGAGAATCAAGGTTTTCTGTGCTGGGGCTCTGACAGCGTGTCAGTTGATTCAGTGTTCTCCCCCTGGGACTTCGTGATTGGTTGTGAATTTCGAGGATGAAATTCCTTTGAGGGGGGAGGGCTGTAATGCCCCGAATTTTTTTCCGGATTTTTTTCGGATTGTTTTAGTGGGTCTCGGAGTGTATTTTGTGCTTTACACGTGTTTTTCCCTGATGTGACTTCGGTACTCTTTACAGGGCAAACCGTGGCGTTCTCCGATTCCGGAACGTTACCACTGCGTTGTGCTCTTCCCGAGGATCGCGGAGGTAATTTTTCGTAATTTTTTGAATTTTTGCACTTTTTGAGTTTTCCTATATATACTAACCTTTTTCCCTCTCCCCCTCTCATTCTCTCTTTCTCACTCTCTCTCATCTCTTTCTCTCCCCCTCTCCCCGGGCGGTCGACGATGGCAGAGGAGGGCGAGGCGGCGATGGCGGGAGGCGAGGAACGGGGAACGGGTCGAGGATCGAGGGCCGGTGGCGCGTGGAAGCTCGGCCGCGGGTTCGTGGAGCGGCGAGGGTTTCACGGCATTTTCTTCGCGGATCGGCGAGCTCGGGGCGCAAAATCTTCGGTGGAGGTAGGGAGATGGACCCCCAACTCGTGCATTTCCTTTCCCGCGAGTTTCGTAGGCCGTGGTGAGCCGAGCGGGTGGAATCGGGGTTTTTGGGTAAAACCCATGTTTTAGGGTTTGTGGGCCGATCTCTCGTTTTACGGCATTTTTGGCTGATCCAGGGGCTTAGATGCATGCCTAGGGGTTTGGGGATGGATTCCCCTTTGTTTCCCCATCACCCGGGGGTGATCGGGGCGTGGATCGGTGTTTTGGATGGTTTCCCGCCGTAACGTTCTCGGGAGGGTGTGACGGTCATTCTAGTGACCGTTACATCCGTGTGACGTGCCTGGGCAGGGGCGTTACATTCCCTTGGCTTTGGGCTTTGACGTTCGTGGGTGTGACGGTTCCACGATAGACCGCCACAGCCGTGTGACGCGCCTGGGTGGTTGCGTCACATCCCCTGTTACCCAGTTGAGGGCTGGGGGTGTAACGGCCCCCGATGGACCGTTACATGTTTGTAACGCGCCCGGGGTGGGCCGTCAGGGGCGTTTCAACCGTTGTTTGGGGTCAGCGCGTGTAACGCGCCAGGGCGGGCGCGTTACACCCGTGTGATGTGTTGGGGCGAGCGCGTTACATTTGTGTAACGCGCTAGGCCAGGCGCGTTACATTCTGCGTTCCCTTGGGCCGTGTAACGGCCTGCATTAGACCGCTAGGTTGATGTGACGGTCCCGCCTAGACCGTTACAGCCATGTGACGGTCTAGGGTTAGACCGTCAGGCTTTGTGTCGTTTCGAGGTGAGTTTTTGTGTTTTCCACCTTGCTCCGCGATGTGTGGATCCCGGGTCGACCCGGTTGGGACCCAGTGGTCGACTTGCGGTCTCGTGAGTGCCAGACACCCATGGGATTCTGTGTCCGTGTTTTAAGGGTGTCTGGAGGACCGTGTTATCTCGTTTAGCATGCCCATAGGGTTGAGAGTCCGGGTGACTTCTCGCGTGTTGGGCTTTCTTGTTACGCTCGATTGAGTCACCGGGTATCGGTGTGTGTGCGGTAGGGTCTCCCCCGTATATTGTGAGTTTCTTTGGAAGGTGATTCCCGTGAGGGCCACGTGTTTGGACTTGGACTGCGAGTCCAGCTACCCGACCTGGGGCTGGAGGTTCCCCGCTTGCTCCGAGATGGGAAATCGACATGGCGGCTTGTGTGCTGCCCAGGGAATCGTGCTTCTGTGTTTTTCGTGTGGTCCGCATGGGTGGCCTTAGTCCCTTGCATTCCGTTCCCGAGGGAGTGGTCTTGGCGGCTCATGAGTTGTCTCGATATTCGTGCTATCATGGTTTTAGACCTAGAGATTGGACTAGATTGACAGCCTTGTGCTGTTGCGTGCAACGGTCTTGACCCCGAGTCTTGTAACTCAAGGACCGTTGGGTGTAGTGCGTCTAGAGGACTATCTAGAGCCCAGTGGCTTAGCGCCACTTGAGTTTTCTCGACTCTCGCGCAGGGTGCGTGTGTGGCCGTGGACTGTGAGTCCTATTTCTTCTCCCACTGTGGTCACCGTGCGACGGGGCCGGTACGTGGGGTGGTCCCCGTACGTCGTCGGATGCGGACGTGGTTTTCCGTTGACTTGAGAGTCTACTCCTTTAGTGACCCTCCACTAGTCGTAGCCCACCAGTACGAGGTGCTGGTCTCACCTGGGAGTGGTGTACGGGCACTCACCTTTGAGGTGATTTGTGGACCGGTTACCATAGGCCCCTCGTCGGTAGCCAGAATCCGACTACGGGGGAAAACCGGTCAGAGGGTCAGACCTAGGACGCGTGGTCTGTGTGTGCACACGTGGTTGGGGACAGTGGACGCACGTTGACGGGCGTGACCCCAGCTAGTCACTTGTTTGTGGTTACTTATACGGTGTTTGCACCTTTGGTAGGAGCTACCACGTCAGGCGGTTCACCTGCGGCACGGTGTAAGACGTCAATGGATGCTACCGACTGTGCTTCTAGTGGGTGGTACTCCTGTCGAGTTTTGAGTGACAGACTGTCAGTTTCCGTAACTTTGACCTTCGGGTTTTCGGTCGTGTCGACCGTTGAGTTTTTGGTTGTTTCGCCGTGGCGCGTGTGTTGGTTTTCGCGCCGTGAGACTAGTGCTAGTGGCTTTACCGAGGTTGCGTCTTGTTGTGCGGTACCCGCGATCGGATGATCGGGGTTGCACCTTGGATAGTGTGTCCAGGTCGACTGTGTCCGGGGGACAGGCCTCTACGACGTGGTTGCCGTGTGTTTTACTTCGGTAGGTGGTACTAGCGTAGTTCGGTAGCTTCAACTGCGTGATCGAGGTGTGCCTTCTGGTACAGTAGGAGTAGTTGTAGTGCCGAGTTTTTGACCGGCCACCGATTTTCCGTTCCTGCTATAGTTGTAGCTCTCCTTTCCGCTACCGCCGTTGTTTCTGGTTGGGATTCCGCGGGATCCCTGCTGAGTCTCTGTTTTGGAGACTCATTCCCTACTTTTCAGGTGTGGCAGTTCTTCCTCGAGGTTCGAGGGTGCGGAGCAGAGGTTCTCAGTTGCCAGCTTGTCGGGCCGAGTGTTCACTTGGCTTGTGGTATATTTTTACTGCTTTAGACTGTACTTTCTGTTGGACTGGACTCTGTTATAGTTGTTTATTTATTTCTGTTAATTTTTGAATTGTCCTGCTTTATTTCCTATTTCTTTGTGCCTCCACACTCCTTTTTAGCCCTTCCGAGCCCTCCCGGCTCGTGGGCGGCGGTGCGAGTCTCGGGTTATCGGACCATCCCGATAATCGGATTCTCGGGTCGTTACTGGATGTAAGGCCCGTGCCTTAATGGATCCTTAACGGATTTTGTTCTAGTATTTGTTCGGGAATTTTTGACTATTTTTCTGGATTTTTAGGAATTTTCTGGTATTTTTACAGATTTAATTGGAGTTAATTGAGGGTTATTAGAAATTAATAAGATTTTAATATATATAATAAATATATTATATATTTATTTATTTTATTTATTTTCTTTTAATCCCTCACCCTCTCTCTCTCCCCGTCGATCTCATTCTCACCCTCACACTCTCTCCTCCGCGGCCGTCTTCTTCCCCTCTCTTGGGTTGCAGGCGGAACGAGGTCAGATTGAGGAGTGGTTGGCGCCGTTGGATTCCTCGTGTCGAGAGGAACGCGTGGGTACCCATTTCGGCGTGGTTCGGTGATCGTGGGAGCGAGGTGGAGCGTGAAGGCTTCGTGACCCTTCCTCCTTGCATGCAGCCTTTTCGACCGTTCCGGCTTGCAAGAGGTAGGGGGATGGAATCTTGAGCTTGCTAGGATCATTTCTTGTAGCTCGTTCCTTTGATTAGGCGCCTATAGCATGCTAAATGGTAGTTTTCCATTCATAGTGTTCATGCTTGATTTCTTAAGTTTAATGCTTTATAGGCGTTGCATGTGATGTTTTTAGGCGTTATATTGTTGTTTGAGTTGTATGGATTGACAGGAAAACATGTTTTTTGACGTTACCCAATGATTTCCGTCGTCCGGGAGGGCTCCAGTTTTCATACCGAACCCGCCCGTGTCCCAGATGGTGTGACGGTCCTGCCAGGAACCGTCACATGCCTGAGGGTCCCTGGAGGATGCGTCGCTTCATTATAACGGCCCGTTGAGGGGGCGTTATTTCGAGAGTAACGGTGGGGCTTCCATCCGTTACTGTCTCATTAGTTTGCGTTGACCCGGTCAGGTGGTTAACCCGATGGCCAGTCGGTCGGCCGTCAGGTCAACCCGACGCGCCTAGGCAAGCGCGTTACTTCGCCCGCTGTGGGTTTTTGACCGTGGCACGTTGATTTTTGGCCTCGAGTGGATGTAACGGCGGTGATCCAATGCGTTGCATCGATGTAATGCGCTGGGCCCCTACCGTCACATTCCCTTTTGGGTCTCTTGAGCTGGAACTCTGGTGGAAGTAACGGATGGAGACAGACGCGTCATTTTTGGTGTAACGCGCCAGTCCCCGACCGTTACTTTCATGCAGCGCGTGGGCATCCGACCGCCGCTTGCCTGTTGGTTTCATAAGTTGCCAGCCTTTTTGTTATGTGTGCTTTTCTATATATATGCCATATTTATATTGTTTTATTATACGATGGCATGTTTCTCATATCAATAGAGTAGCTTTTCTTTCCATACAATGGAGCCACTATTGTCGCCCTAAGGTCTGTTGAGTGCCGACCCGCTTGAGGATAGCGGAGGGGTGTTTCCTGTACACGGTTTGTAAGCTAGTTCCATGGACTCCCAGCCAATGGTAGCGTTGTAATATCCCGGACCTTTCGGATCCTTCTTCATGGGTCCTGGATCTAGTTTTCGGAGTGTCCGACTCCGTTGTGTCCGAAATTTTGTTTCGAACATCTTTCGTGTTCGGATCGGCACGATCCAGAGTCGTTTCGGAGGCCCGGAGACGTTCCGCGGCTTTTTCCGCGCGTGTTTTCCGATTTTCGGTGTGTGTTTTGGTAATTCCTTCGGAACCTCGCTGTGGGTGAACCGGGCCGTTCACCTGGGCACAAGTGGTACCATTGCGATCGGTGCGTCCTGAGGATTCCGGAAATGTATTTTTTCTATTTTTTGATATTTTTCTGAAAAATCAGATTTTCTATATATTCCCATTTCTTTTCTTTTTCTTTTCCACCTTCTCTTTCTTCTTCTTCTTCTTCCTCCGTTTCTTCCCACCGCGGCCCTCTTCTCTCTCTCTCTTCCTCCCGTTCGAGCGCGGCGAGCTCCCCTTTGGCTGCAGACGGTGGCGGGGCGACGGCGCGAGGACGTGGGTGACGGGGAGGCGATCTCGTGGGCGTGCAGCGAGCGTGGGAAGTGTGAAGAGGCGAGGGTTTTCAAAGCGTTTTCTTGCGATCGGGGATGATCCGGCGGAGCATTCGCTCCATTGAGGTAGGGTGACGTTCCTTAGCCTCTTGCCGTTCATTTCCGTGGTTTGTAGGCCGCGGGGAGGCCGAGAGGGCCTTGATTGAGCGGGTTTGGGATTTTCTATGATTTGGGGAGAGTTCGCCCGATCTATGGTTTTAGCCAGCGATTTCGCGTTTTGATGGCTTAGATGCATGCTAGGGGTCCCCAGGGGTCTTCCCCTTTGATTTCCCCCTCTTCGGTGGAGGCACGGGGGCGTGGTCGAAGTTTTTGGGCGGTTCTGCCATTTTCACCGTCGGGTGAGTGTGACGGTCCTTCTAGGGACCGTCACATGTTGTAACGCGCCTGGAAGGGGCCGTTACATGCCCTTTGTTTAGCCCTAGGGGGTCAGGGATAGTGACGGTCCCACGATTGACCGCCGTTTGTGTGTGACGCGCTTGGGCTGGGTCGTCAGGGGCTTTCCGACCGTTGGTTTTGACTGTTGGGGGTCTGCGCGAGTAACGCGCCTTGGCGAGCGCGTTACATCCGTGTAACGCACTGGGGTGAGCGCGTTACTTCCTGGGTTATACCAGGTGGGAGGAGCGTGTGTAACGCGCCAGGGCATGCGCGTTAAATCCGTGTAACGCGTTGGGCCAGGCGCGTTGCATTCGTGTAACTCGCGGGGGCAAGCGCGTTGCTTCTGGGCGCGTGTAGCGCGCCAGGGCAGGCGCGTCGCATTCGGGTAACGCACTGGGCCAGGCGCGTTACATTCGTGTAACGCGCTGGACCTGGTGCATTACTCCCCACGCTCCTCAGGCTGTGTGACGGTCTGCATTGGACCGCCAGCTGAGTGTGACGGTCTCGTCTAGACCGTCACAGCCGTGTGACGGCCCTAGGGTGGACCGTCAAGTTCCTGGCTCGCCCAAGAGGGTTGCAGCCCTATTTTCTTGTTCGACTTGGGTCACCGTGCGACGGGACCGGTGCGGGGGCGCGGTTCCCGTACGTTGTCAGGTTCGGACGTTATTTTTCATTGACTCGAGAGTCTACTCCTTTGTGACCCTCCACTAATCGTAGCCTGCTTACACGCGTGTGTTCCCACCTGGGAGTAGGTGGAGAGGCTTACCCTGAGGACGGTTTTAGACTGGTTACCGTCGGGCCCCTCGTCAAATCAGAGTCCAGTGCTGGGGGAAAACCAGTCAGAGGGCCAGACCTAGGACGCGTGGTCTGTGTGTGCACACGTGATTGGGGACAGTGGACGCACGTCGACGGGCGTGACCCCAGCTAGTCACTTGTTTGTGTTTACTTGTTCGGTGTTTGCGCCTTTGGTAGGAGCTACCACGCCAGGCGGTTCACCTGCGGCGCGGTGTAAGTCGTCAGGGGACGCTACCGGTTGTGCTTCTAGTGGGTGGTACTCCTGTCGAGTACGGAGTGACAGACTGTCAGTCGGGTGTTTCCGACCTTCGGGTTTTGTCGGGTCGATCGTTGAGTTTCAGTCTTCTTACCGTGTCACGTGTGTCGGTTTGCGTGCCATGAGACCTTTGTTCTGTAGAGTACAGGGCTCTCTTTTTCGAGATACTCTCCTATCGCTAGTGTAGTGATTTCTCGTTTTACGAGGTAGGGTTCGAGTGATCCCTACTGAGTCTTGTTCCGAGACACATTCCCTGCTTGTTTTCACCGTGTTTCAGGTGAGGCGTCGCCCCGGGGGAGCTCGTCTGGGGTGCAACGTGGTGCGGGTGCCCAGAGGTAGTGCCAGAGGTTAGAGCCGGGGTATGCCCCGTGTAACTGTACTTTTCTTTCTTGTCACTGTACTAGTCGTGGACTATTGTTCTGTTATTATTTTCTGTTGTGGACCATGTAAAATGTTAATTTATTTCCTACTTAATATTATAACTGTTTAATTTCTACAATTACTTGTGATACTTGTGTAGTTTCCACACCATCCTTTTAACCCTTCCAAGTCTTCGGGCTCGTGGGTGGCGGTACGAGTCTCAGGTTATCGGGCATTCCCGGTAATCGGATTCTCGGATCGTTACAGCTGGTATCAGAGCGCGGTTGTGGAATTATATGAGAATTATAGGTAATTATAGTGGTCCACTAGTCCACAGCAATGATGTACAGGTGACGCTGGCATTGGGCACCGCGTGTTTGTTTTGACCTTGCCGTTTTCGTGTTTTCTGCCTTGTGCTTCAGGAGCGAGTATGGCGCCGAGGAGGAGCTCTTGCTCTCAGCAGGGGCAGTCGGCTGGAGGTCAGGAGATCCAGCAGGGGGTCGAGAGGGATCAGGAGGAGCATAGTAAAGTGCCATCGGGGGCTACCGAGGCCGCGGATACTGCGAGAGTTCCGGGGGCCGAGGATTTCTTTCGTGGCATGTACTAGCTTATGTCTCAGCAGTTCGGCGGAGACGCTGGTGAGGGCTCGTCAGCCAGGGGTGGGCCAGGCCGAGCAGTGAGGGACTTCATGCAGTTCCATCTACCTTACTTCAGCGGCCAGGTAGACCCAGATGCAGCTCGTGATTGGTTTGATGAGATGGAGCGGGTGTTCAGTTCTGCGAAGAGTGCTGTCGAGGACAGAGTGGTGTTGGCCTACAACTAGTTGCAGGGTACGGCTCGAAAGTGGTGGTCTTCCGAGTGGAAGACGTCTTTTCAGCTTCGTCCACTTCAGCAGGTTGAGTGGGATGACTTCGTCAGTGCTTTCGAGCGTACGTACTGTCCAGATTATGTTGCCACGCAGCGGATGCGGGAGTTTCTGGAGTTGGTGCAGGGTGACATGTCCGTGTTGCAGTACAGAGCCTGATTTATCGAGCTGGGTCGGTATGCACCTCACATCATGGAGCATGAGAGGGTGAAGACCGCGCAGTTTGTTCAGGGTTTGAGGCTGGAGCTGAGGCACCACTTGATCGCGAACGGGGCCACTAATCTTGAGACATCGTCTTGTGTTGCGGCTTCTTTGGAGATGGATATGTAGAGGACTCGAGGACCGATCAGCCAGGGGCAATCTTTGTCAGGTCGCAGCCAGCAGTCGATTACCCAGCAGCAGGGTTCTTTCCAGCATGCGTTGGGTGGTTCAGGAGTACCGGCATCGGTAGCTTCGGTGACAGGATCTGCATCTTTTGGCACGAAGGTCAAGAAGTTCTTCTCGAAGAATTTCCGAAAGAAGAAGTCTAAGGATCAGGGACAAGCTTCATCGGGCAGTGTACAGCAGCCGATTCCTTTTCAGCGGCAGGGATCAATGGGTGGATTGCGAGGACCTTATCCACAGTGTGGTGGGACCCACCCAGGCAGGCAGTGCACGTCACCGATTATCTATTTTCGGTGTGACCAGCCAGGGCATATGGCGCGTGACTGTCCTTAGAGGCCGCCGCAGCAGCAGGTTCGCCAACAGCAGAGGCAGCAGCAGCAGCAGGGACAATATCCGCCGCTACCCAGGTCAGCTAGCGTGGGAGGCAGGCAGAGAGCTCGGGGCCAGATCACGCACATGACTAGGGCAGAGGCAGTGGCGTCGCAGCTCGTGGAAGGTACCGTTCAGATTTTAGGTTGTGCGGCTCAGGTTTTGTTTGATTCTGGCACGTCTCGTTCGTTTATTTCAGAGGATTTCGCGCTGAGCGTTGAGGAGCCGGTGACCCAGTTGTTCTGTGATTTGGCAGTGGAGTTGCCTTCGGGTGATTTTATGATCACTCCGTATTGCTTCGATCAGGTTCCGGTGTGGATCAATGGGCGGAGTATGCCAGGCAGGTTGTATGCGTTGTAGCTTCGGGATTATGATGTGATTCTAGACATGGATTGGCTCGAGACTCATGGAGCGGTGGTGGATTGTGGGATGAAGAGGGTCTACTTCCAGCATTCGAGCAAGCAGACCTTCTATCTCCAAGGTATCCGTTCTACCTCTTCTCGATTCTTCATCTCTGCTATTCAAGTCCGTCGATTGCTTGATTCTGGTTGTCAGGATTTTCTCGCGTCCGTAGTTGTGTCTGATCGGATGGAGCCGGATGTCGAGGACATTACGGTGGTGTGCGATTTTCTCGACGTTTTTCCCGAGGAGTTTCCTGGATTACCTCCCCAGTGGGAGATCGATTTCGTGATCGAGGTTGTACCTGGTACGGGACCTTTGGCAAAGGCTCCCTACCGTATGGCCCCCGCTGAGTTGAGGGAGTTGAGGGCGCAGTTGCAGGAACTGTTGGCCAAGGGGTACATTCGTCCTAGCTTTTCCCCTTGGAGTGCGCCTGTGTTATTTGTGAAGAAGAAGGACGGTAGTCTGCGCTTGTGCATTGACTATCGGCAGCTGAATGAAGTGACCATTAACAACAAGTATCCGTTGCCGTGGATTGATGATTTGTTCGACCAGCTTCAGTCTACGCGAGTGTTCTCGCGGATTGATTTACGGTCCGGTTACTATCAGCTGAGAATTCGCGAGTCCGATGTGGAGAAGACTGCATTTAGTACGAGGTACGGGTATTATGAGTTTCTGGTGATGCCATTTAGGCTCACTAATGCCCCTGCAGCCTTCATGGACTTGATGCAGAGGGTGTTTCATCCGTATTTGGACCAGTTCGTGGTCATTTTCGTGAATGACATCCTTGTTTATTCGCAGTCTGCTGAGGAGCATGCGTACCTTTTGGGTGTGGTGCTGTAGACGTTGCGAGATCACCAGTTGTATGGGAAGCTCAGCAAGTGTGAGTTTTGGCTCAGCGAGGTGCACTTTCTGGGGCACGTGATTTCTGGTGATGGCATTTCCGTGGACCCCTCCAAGGTCGAGGCAGTGATGTAGTGACCAAGGCCGAGGTCGGTGACGGAGATCCGGAGTTTCTTGGGGCTTGCGGGTTATTATCGTCGGTTTATCCAGGATTTTTCTCGCATTGCGGCCCCGATAACTAGGCTCACGCGGAAGGATGTGCCTTTCGTTTGGTCCGAGGAGTGTGAGCAGAGCTTCAGAGAACTGAAGAGATTGCTCACCTCGGCTCCGGTGTTGGTTTTGCCTTCTGGATCGGGAGGTTTCGTAGTATGTACAGATGCTTCCGGCGTTTGGTTGGGTGCTGTGTTGATGCAGCATGGTAGAGTGGTGGCTTATACATCTCGGCAGCTAAAGTCCCACGAAGAGAACTACCCTACCCATGACCTTGAGTTGGCGGCGGTGATCTTCGCGCTGAAGATCTGGAGGTATTATCTGTACGGCGAGAAGTTCGAGGTGTTTACTGACCATCAGAGTTTGAGGTATGTGTTTTCGCAGAGGGATCTAAACCTCAGACAAAGGCATTGAATGGAATTCATGAAGGATTATGACTTCACCCTATCTTATCAGCTGGGCATGATGAATGTCGTTGTTGATGCCTTGAGTCGGAAGGTTACGGTCAGTACCTTGATGTTGAGGAAGTGGAGGCTCTGGGAACAAGTGCCCGAGGTATCTTTCAGGCTCAAGATTCCCCAGGAGCCAGGGTTGGCAGTGCTTGCGAGTCTGACTGTCACCCCTGCTGTCCGTCGTCAGGTGACAGAGGCTTAGCATGCAGACCCTGAGTTGCCCCGAATTCTGGCGATGGCTGATGTGGAGCTCGGCGAGGACAGTGCTGCGAGGTTTCGCGGCAGGTTGTATGTCCCAGCGGAGGAGCAGGTTCGTCGTGCGGTGTTGCGCGAGGCTCATGGGAGCAGATACACTGTACACCCGGGTGCGACGAAGATGTATCGGAACTTGCGGAGGCAGTTCTGGTGGCCTGGCATGAAGAGAGATGTCGCAGAGTTTGTGACCAGGTACCTGATCTATCAGCAGGTGAAGGCGGAGCATCAGCGATCAGGAGGTACTCTCCAGCCCTTGGATGTTCCTGCTTGGAAGTGAGACCATGTGACCACGGATTTTGTGGTAGGATTGTCGAGAACCCCGAGTGGGCAGGACAGTATTTGGTTGCTGGTGGATCGGCTGACAAAGGTGACGCGGTTGTTACCGATCAAAGTCAGCTGGAGCGTGTCCAAGTTGGCTTATCTTTATGTGGAGCAGATCGTGCCGTTGCATGGGGTTCCCATTTCGATCGTGTCAGATCGGGATCCGCGCTTCACTTCTAGATTCTGGAGGAGTTTCCAGCGAGCTCTTGGTACGGAGTTGGCGTTTAGCTCGGCGTATCATCCTCAGTCCGATGGTCAGTCTGAGAGGACCATCCAGACTTTGGAGGACATGCTGAGATCCTGCTGCCTGGAGTGGCAGGGGAGTTAGATTCATCACCTACCGTTGGTGGAGTTTGCCTATAACAACAACTATCATTCGAGCATCGGCATGGCTCCTTATGAGGCATTGTATGGGCGTCCTTGTCGGACTCCACTTGATTGGTTTGAGATGGGTGAGCGTGTTTTGACTGGACCGGAGTTGATGCAGCAATGTGTGGATGTTGTGCACCTGGTTCGTCAGAACATGTTTACGGCCCAGAGTCGACAGAAGAGTTATGCTGACCGTAGGAGGCAACCTCTCGAGTTCGCCGTGGGTGATCATGTGTTCTTGAGAGTTTCTCCGATGAAGGGGGTGATACGTTTTGCACGGTGTGGGAAGCTGAGTCCCCGCTATATTGGTCCTTTCGTGATTGTGGAGCGCATCGGTGAGGTTGCTTACCGGTTGTAGTTACCTCCTGAGTTGGCGTCGGTGCATGACGTGTTCCACGTCTCGATGTTGCAGAAGTATATGCCCGATGACTCTCATGTGCTCGAGTTTTCTATTTGGCCTGAGGTGACTCCAGATCTTTCTCTCCCAGAGTTTTCGATTCACGTGGAGGATAGGCGAGAGCAGCGCCTGCGGAACAAGGTTATTCCCTTGGTCAAGGTCGTGTGGCAGCGACACTCTGGTGGTGAGGCTTCTTGGGAGCGTGAGGACGAGATGCGTCAGCAGTTCCCGTACCTGTTTGAGTGAGTCTCCCTCTTTTTTCCCCTTGAGTTATTGACAGGAATCGACACCGAGCCTGTACCTTTTTTATTACATTTATATCCTTTTAGTTTATTTTTATATCCATGGGAAAGTATATGCGCAATTGTACGGCTTTATAAGCTAATGCGTCATTCCCACAGATTGTTTGGGTTTCTTTGTAATTTGTCAGTAGGACCAGCAAGGGGGCCCTCAGCCCTTTCCCATTGGTCCATGTCATCCATGTGGGGCTGGTCAACCATCCTAGGTGGTCATCTAGAAGGGTTGAATGCCATTTGACCACATGGGAGACAAGTGGCTTAATTAGTCCAAGGTGGGTTACCTACCTCACCTACCCATTCAACCCCATTAATCATGGTCAAGGGGGCGCCCCTCTCCCCTTGATTTTTTATTAGTTTTTGTGTGTTTATCACACTTAATCCCAGCCCTTCAATCCCCATCCCTAGATCCAAGGGTGCACAATTGATTTGATTGGAAACATATATAAGCTTGTATTTTTATGAGAAAAGCAATGAAAAATCAGAATTTTTGTTGAATGGCCAAGAGCTTGGTGCGCCCCAGCCCTCTCCCCTCTGGTTCCTCTCCTCCAACTTCAAGTTCTAGAGTGTTTCTACCTCCTATCCCTTCCCCTCTATCTCCGGTGATCGTCTGTGCCGCCGCCGCCGCCGTTCGTGCCGCCTTCGAGCCGCCGCGAAACCGTTCTCGGTGTTCTGTCTTGCTAGATAGAGGTATCTTCCCAAAATTCCTACTATCAGCCACGGCCTCTTCGTGATCTGTAATTTTTATGGTGTGTTCTTCCCTTGTATCCCAAGCTCCACCTAAATTTTCACGCCCAAATTCCATCGTTTAGTATTTTCCCATTTTCGTGCATCTTTCATTCCTAGTTCTGTTTTGTCTCTGTCTATAGTAACAGCAGCCCTATATTTCCCACCTCCGGCCATCTTTTTAATTTTTCCAAACCCTCCCAATTTTATTGGGAGTTTTGTCCATCACCCCCTACATTCACAAAGTTTCTTAATTTTTTATCATCCTTCTATCTATTTTTAGAAATTCGTGTTCTTCCTCAGCTACAGTGTTGTCAGTTAGATCCCAGATCCGACCACGCTCCACTTCTAAAATCAGAAAAAATCACCACCACCTCCAAATCCCGATCCCAAAAAAGTCCTAGTTTCGTAGCTTGATTTCCCACAACTTTTCTGAAGAACCCAACCCCAGATTCGGACGTTTACCTCACGGTCAAAGGTAATCCACAGGAAAGTTCCCTGCTAGTCTGAGAGTTTAGGCACTGTACAACAGCAACCTTCAAAATTCGCCAATCAGAATTACATGCTTGATTATTTTTTTGTAATCACCTTGGGTTGAAGCCCTTCGAAGCATCTTTCCAACGGCGCCAGTTTCATCGCATTCCGACATCGGGGCTGATCGCAGCGTCCGTTCTCGCCGGAGCGCGCGCCGGAAAACAGAACCGGCAGGTCCGTGGCCGGTTATTCCGACCGGTGCCGATCGGAGCCGCCCGACCTCCGGCCGGCGAACCAGCATGCCGCCAGCCCGGGGAACGCTTCCCTAAGTGTCCCCACTACAGCGGTGCCACCGGGTCCCACACGGCCCCTCCGGACACGTGGGCCCCACCGGCACGTGTTCGGGTGCTGTCGAATCGACGCGAGAAGTCGCCCGTCAACTCGAATTCGGTCCTCCCGGGCTCAGTTGTGTAGCCCTTTACCTCCATGCGTGGAGTGGGTGATATTTCATTATTGTCATCATTGTGTAATATTTATCCCGGGAGTACGAGTTTCGACTGGGTCCGTCTTCCCCACGCCGAGCGCGTGGAGGTATCGCATTCGCTCCCTTCTCGGTATTTTGCTTACTTCATATATATTTTTTTATGCCGTTGCTAGAGAGCATGTGTAGGGATATCTAGCTCGCTTTATCTATTCATTACCGCTGCTGCGAGAGAGTGCGAGACCGTCCCGTGACCTGATCCGGGCACACGAGAGAGCCGATCACCCTAGCTCATTGCCGGTTTCTCAACCGCGCACGTCCGACGCTTCCCTCGTTAAGGGACAGTCACGAGCTTGTCGTGTCTGTGGTCTCGTCCCGCATCAATTTGGTATCAGAGCAAAGTTTGAGTCTAGGGTGTCAAAAAAAAGTGTCATTCATTAGTCATTTACGTCTAAGTCGTGTTTAGGGTCATCATTGTTTTAAAACAAATTAAAAAAAGTGTCTTTTGCATTGCATCCCAATAACCCGGTATATCAAAAGGTGTTGTCCGAACGTTAGGCTATGCCTATCGGGAAGGCCGCACACTTGCGCGAGTGATCTTCGGATCAGTTATCTCCGCCACGTACCGAGTCTTGGTCGTCATGTCTAGAGTTGTAGTCCATTGTCTAGTTGGTTTATCTACTAGTGTCGACATGTCCACCCACTAGTCCCCAATCACCCATGGACTCCCAAACGCCCGGATAGTGGCGATACTATCTCAAATGGAAGGACCACCCGAACCACCCCACGAGGCCCGAGACCCGGGACTTCTACGGGTCCGATGACCCGAGTGTCTATCTAGAATGGGAAGCCATCATGGACGATTACTTCGAGGTGTACATCATGTACGGGCCCATGCAAGTCGATGTTGCCAAAAGGTGACTTTTTGGTGAAGCCGCCGCAACTTGGAGGAACATCAAATATTGGAGGGAGGATAGGAATCTAAGGCCCATCGAGTCATGGTGGGAAATGAAGAGAGCGCTTAGGAGGGCCTACGTTCCCCGCCCACCTACCTCAACCACAGAGGTCATACCACTCACCAACCCCACCAACTCACCCACAATCAAGTGGGCCACACCTCTACCCAATCCCACCCCTTCACCGCCATCCAAGCCCACCAAGGCGACCCCAATCTAGTGGCCCGCCCAATCACCTCCAACCAACCTCCCCTTGGCACCCCCATCCCAACCCACTCAAGTACCTCCAACCGAGTGGAAGCCCCGCTTATAGCCGAGCCTAGGACCACACCTAGGTCGAGGGACGAGGAGCGAGTCCACCCCAAGGTCCCTACTCCAACCCGCTCCTTTGAGGAATGCAAGAAAATGATTTCGGATTTGTTGGAAAGGATAAGTGCTTCTTCACCTCTCGTAGGTGCTCCCTCACCACCCGCTCCTTCCGAGCTCTATTCGGAACCTTCTTCTTTGGAGCTACCAAAGCCCGAGCCACCCGTGTTTCTTACGGGAACACTTTACATAGCCGAGCCACTTCTTAGTTGGCTCAAGGATGGCTTGGTCCCACATCCCTTCCCGTCCATGGACCCCACCTTACCTTTAGTGCCAGTCAACTCATTCCATACCACCTTTCGATCTAGTCACCATGTTGACACATTGGACGATCTTGTCATGGGATTGGATTCACAATGGGAGTTGACGCATCTTTTGGCACGAGGCTTTGACCAACCCGCTAGTCTTAGCTTCACCCATCCGGCCTTCGGGTCCATTACCTCCGAGTGCACCGTGGGTTGTGTCACCACGGAGGTCCTCTTACTCCTCCCCTTACCGGACGAGCCCGAATTCATACCCTTTTGTCCGAGGGAGGAATCATACATCTTGCCTACGATCCCCGTCCTACCCGTTACAATTCAAGAAGGTGACTACCCACATCTTCAAACCTTCTACACGTGGGACCGTGACTTGTGGGAACCCACCACAAGGGGTCATACCTTCTTTGACCCTTTTGACCCCTTCACTATTAGGCTTCCCGAGTTACCACCCGTACTCCCCTTCTTCAAGGAAGCCCACTTTTATGCCCCTTCCCCTCGGGATGGGCCATCTACATCCACCAACCCCGACCCACCTACACCCGGCCCTTCTAAACCACCCGAGTCGCCCACATTCAAAAGACCATCCACGCATAACCACACCCGACGTATAGGTGTTCCCCATGCCATCCATTCCCAGTTGCACAACATGCATGCATGGCACATATTCGGGTGTCCTGGTCCGCCGTCGCCCATGTACGGGTCGGACTAACATTAGGTATGTCTAGGGTCATATATGAGTCGGTGTGTTTTCCTTGTGTGGTTTGTTTTGTGTGGTTTGTTTGCATAGTTTGTGTGTCGTTTGTTGTCTGCATGCGTCTTGTGTAAGCTCGTTGTCGTTCTCTTATGAGTAAGAGGCGAGTGGACTCACTTGATGAGTATGGGATAGGTTCCACATCCATACCCGGATCAGTCACTTATAGGGACTCAGCGGTGATTCCTAGTGAGTCTTTGAGCTGCTCCCTTCCCTTTTGAGAGTGCCCCACCCGGAGTGTCCACCTCTAGCCCATAGCAGCTTGTGCATATCGAGTATATATGGAATGAGCAGGTGACGGTCACTTAGAGTGGAGCATACCCGCGCTACTTGGCATGGTGACGGATCCACCGGAGTACTCGAGCATCCCTACCTCTACTCGACGGGGTCGAGTTCCTCCCACCCGGGGAGAGTTGATGAGAATCGACATCGATCCTGTACCTTTTTTATTACATTTATGTCCTTTTAGTTTATTTTTATATCCACGGGAAAGTATATGCGCAATTGTACGGCTTTATAAGCCAATGCGTCATTCCCACGGATTGTTTGGGTTTCTTTGTAATTTGTCAATAGGACCAGCAAGGGGACCCTCAGCCCTTTCCCATTGGTCCATGTCATCCATGTGGGGTTGGTCAACCATCCTAGGTGGCCATCTAGAAGGGTTGAATGCCATTTGACCACATGGGAGACAAGTGACTTAATTAGTCCAAGGTGGGTTACCTACCTCACCTACCCATTCAACCCCATTAACCATGGTCAAGGGGGCGCCCCTCTCCCCTTGATTTTTTATTAGTTTTTGTGTGTTTTTCACACTTAACCCCAGCCCTTCAATCCCCATCCTTAGATCCAAGGGTGCACAATTGATTTGATTGGAAACATATATAAGCTTGTATTTTTATGAGAAAAGCAATGGAAAATCAGAATTTTTGTTGAATGGCCAAGAGCTTGGTGCGCCCCAGCCCTCTCCCCTCTGGTTCCTCTCCTCCAACTTCAAGTTCTAGAGTGTTTCTACCTCCTATCCCTTCCCCTCTATCTCCGGTGATCGTCTGTGCCGCCGCCGCCGCCGTTCGTGCCGCCTTTGAGCCGCCGCGAAACCGTTCTCGGTGTTCTATCCTGCTAGATAGAGGTCTCTTCCCAAAATTCTTACTATCAGCCACGGCCTCTTTTTGATCTGTAATTTTTATGGTGTGTTCTTCCCTTGTATCCCAAGCTCCACCTAAATTTTCACGCCCAAATTCCATCGTTTAGTATTTTCCCATTTTCGTGAATCTTTCATTCCTAGTTCTGTTTTGTCTCTGTCTATAGTAACAGCAGCCCTATATTTCCCACCTCCGGCCATCTTTTTAATTTGTCCAAACCCTCCCAATTTTACTGGGAGTTTTGTCCATCACCCCCTACATTCACAAATTTTCTTAATTTTTTATCAGCCTTCTATCTATTTTTAGAAATTCGTGTTCTTCCTCAGTTACAGTGTTGTCAGTCAGATCCCAGATCCGACCACCCTCTTCTTCTAAAATCAGAAAAAATCACCACCACCTCCAAATCCTGATCCCAAAAAAGTCCTAGTTTTGTAGCTTGATTTCTCACAACTTTTCTGAAGAACCCAACCCCAGATTCGGACGTTTACCTTACGGTCAAAGGTAATCCACAGGAAAGTTCTCTGCTAGTCTGAGAGTTTAGGCACTGTACAACAGCAACCTTCAAAATTCTCCAATCAGAATTACATGCTTGATTATTTTTTTGTAATCACCTTGGGTTGAAGCCCTTCGAAGCATCTTTCCAACGGCGCCAGTTTCATCGCAATCCGACATCGGGGCTGATCGCAGCGTCCGTTCTCGCCGGAGCGCGCGCCGGAAAATAGAACCGGCAGGTCCGTGGCCGGTTATTCCGACCGGTGCCGATCGGAGCCGCCCGACCTCCGGCCGGCGAACCAGCGTGCCGCCAGCCCGGGGAACGCTTCCCTAAGTGTCCCCACTATAGTGGTGCCACCGGGTCCCACACGGCCCCTCCGGACAGTACGTGGGCCCCACCGACACGTGTTCGGGTGCTGCCGAATCAACGCGAGAAGCCGCCCGTCAACTCGAATTCGGTCCTCCCGGGCCCAGTTGTGTAGCCCTTTACCTCCATGCGTGGAGTGGGTGATATTTCATTATTGTCATCATTGTGTAATATTTATCCCGGGAGTACGAGTTTCGACTGGGTCCGTCTTCCCCACGCCGAGCGCGTGGAGGTATCGCATTCGCTCCCTTCTCGGTATTTTGCTTACTTCATATATTTTTTTTTATGCCGTTGCTAGAGAGCATGTGTAGGGATATCTAGCTCGCTTTATCTATTCATTACCGCTGCTGCGAGAGAGTGCGAGACCGTCCCGTGACCCGATCCGGGCACACGAGAGAGCCGATCACCCTAGCTCATTGCCGGTTTCTCAACCGCGCACGTCCGACGCTTCCCTCGTTAAGGGACAATCACGAGCTTGTCGTGTCTGTGGTCTCGTCCCGCATCAATTTGGTATCAGAGCAAAGTTTGAGTCTAGGGTGTCAAAAAAAAGTGTCATTCATTAGTCATTTACGTCTAAGTCGTGTTTAGGGTCATCATTGTTTTAAAACAAATTAAAAAAAGTGTCTTTTGCATTGCATCCCAATAACCCGGTATATCAAAAGGTGTTGTCCGAACGTTAGGCTATGCCTATCGGGAAGGCCGCACACTTGCGCGAGTGATCTTCGGATCAGTTATCTCCGCCACGTACCGAGTCTTGGTCGTCATGTCTAGAGTTGTAGTCCATTGTCTAGTTGGTTTATCTACTAGTGTCGACATGTCCACCCACTAGTCCCCAATCACCCATGGACTCCCAAACGCCCGGATGGTGGCGATACTATCTCAAATGGAAGGACCACCCGAACCACCCCACGAGGCCCGAGACCCGGGACTTCTACGGGTCCGATGACCCGAGTGTCTATCTAGAATGGGAAGCCATCATGGACGATTACTTCGAGGTGTACATCATGTACGGGCCCATGCAAGTCGATGTTGCCAAAAGGTGACTTTTTGGTGAAGCCGCCGCAACTTGGAGGAACATCAAATATTGGAGGGAGGATAGGAATCTAAGGCCCATCGAGTCATGGTGGAAAATGAAGAGAGCGCTTAGGAGGGCCTACGTTCCCCGCCCACCTACCTCTAACCACAGAGGTCATACCACTCACCAACCCCACCAACTCACCCACAATCAAGTGGGCCACACCTCTACCCAATCCCACCCCTTCACCGCCATCCAAGCCCATCAAGGCGACCCCAATCTAGTGGCCCACCCAATCACCTCCAACCAACCTCCCCTTGGCACCCCCATCCCAACCCACTCAAGTACCTCCAACCGAGTGTAAGCCCCGCTTATAGCCGAGCCTAGGACCACACCTAGGTCGAGGGACGAGGAGCGAGTCCACCCCAAGGTCCCTACTCCAACCCGCTCCTTTGAGGAATGCAAGAAAATGATTTCGGATTTGTTGGAAAGGATAAGTGCTTCTTCACCTCTCGTAGGTGCTCCCTCACCACCCGCTCCTTCCTAGCTCTATTCGGAACCTTCTTCTTTGCAGCTACCAAAGCCCGAGCCACCCGTGTTTCTTACGGGAACACTTTACATAGTCGAGCCACTTCTTAGTTGGCTCAAGGATGGCTTGGCCCCACATCCCTTCCCGTCCATGGACCCCACCTTACCTTTAGTGCCAGTCAACTCATTCATACCACCTTTCGATCTAGTCACCATGTTGACACATTGGACGATCTTGTCATGGGATTGGATTCACAATGGGAGTTGACGCATCTTTTGGCGCGAGGCTTTGACCAACCCGCTAGTCTTAGCTTCACCCATCCGGCCTTCGGGTCTATTACCTCCGAGTGCATCGTGGGTTGTGTCACCACAGAGGTCCTCTTACTCCTCCCCTTATCGGATGAGCCCGAATTCATACCCTTTTGTCCGAGGGAGGAATCATACATCTTGCCTACGATCCCCGTCCCACCCGTTACAATTCAAGAAGATGACTACCCACATCTTCAAACCTTCTACACGTGGGACCGTGACTTGTGAGTACCCACCACAAGGGGTCATACCTTCTTTGACCCTTTTGACCCCTTCACTATTAGGCTTCCCGAGTTACCACCCGTACTCCCCTTCTTCAAGGAAGCCCACTTTTATGCCTCTTCCCCTCGGGATGGGCCATCTACATCCACCAACCCCGACCCACCTACACCCGGCCCTTCTAAACCACCCGAGTCGCCCACATTCAAAAGACCATCCACGCATAACCACACCCGACGTATAGGTGTTCCCCATGCTATCCATTCCCAGTTGCACAACATGCACGCATGGCACATATTCGGGTGTCCTGGTCCGCCGTCGCCCATGTACGGGTCGGACTAACATTAGGTATGTCTAGGGTCATATATGAGTCGGTGTGTTTTCCTTGTGTGGTTTGTTTTGTGTGGTTTGTTTGCATAGTTTGTGTGTCGTTTGTTTGTCTGCATGCGTCTTGTGTAAGCTCGTTGTCGTTCTCTTATGAGTAAGAGGCGAGTGGACTCACTTGATGAGTATGGGATTGGTTCCACATCCATACCCGGATCAGTCACTTATAGGGACTCAGCGGTGATTCCTAGTGAGTCTTTGAGCTGCTCCCTTCCCTTTTGAGAGTGCCTCACCCGGAGTGTCCACCTCTAGCCCATAGCAGCTTGTGCATATCGAGTATATATGGAATGAGCAGGTGACGGTCACTTAGAGTGGAGCATACCCGCGCTACTTGGCATGGTGACGGATCAACCGGAGTACTCGAGCATCCCTACCTCTACTCGACGGGGTCGAGTTCCTCCCACCCGGGGAGAGTTGATGAGAATCGACATCGATCCTGTACCTTTTTTATTACATTTATGTCCTTTTAGTTTATTTTTATATCCACGGGAAAGTATATGCGCAATTGTACGGCTTTATAAGCCAATGCGTCATTCCCACGGATTGTTTGGGTTTCTTTGTAATTTGTCAATAGGACCAGCAAGGGGGCCCTCAGCCCTTTCCCATTGGTCTATGTCATCCATGTGGGGTTGGTCAACCATCCTAGGTGGCCATCTAGAAGGGTTGAATGCCATTTGACCACATGGGAGACAAGTGACTTAATTAGTCCAAGGTGGGTTACCTACCTCACCTACCCATTCAACCCCATTAACCATTGTCAAGGGGGCGCCCCTCTCCCCTTGATTTTTTATTAGTTTTTGTGTGTTTATCACACTTAATCCCAGCCCTTCAATCCCCATCCTTAGATCCAAGGGTGCACAATTGATTTGATTGGAAACATATATAAGCTTGTATTTTTATGAGAAAAGTAATGAAAAATCAGAATTTTTGTTGAATGGCCAAGAGCTTGGTGCGCCTCAGCCCTCTCCCCTCTGGTTCCTCTCCTCCAACCTCAAGTTCTAGAGTGTTTCTACCTCCTATCCCCTCCCCTCTATCTCCGGTGATCGTCTGTGCCGCCGCCGCCGCCGTTCGTGCCGCCTTCGAGCCGCCGCGAAACCGTTCTCGGTGTTCTGTCCTCCTGGACAGAGATCTCTTCCCAAAATTCTTGCTATCAGCCACGGCCTCTTCATGGTCTACAATTTTTATGGTGTTTTTTTCCCTTGTATCCCAAGCTCCACCTAAATTTTCACGCCCAAATTCTATCGTTTAATATTTTTCCATTTTCGTGCATCTTTCATTCCTAGTTCTGTTTTGTCTCTGTCTACAGTAACAGTAGCCCTATGTTTCCCACCTCCGGCCATCTTATTAATTTGTTCAAACCCTCCCAATTTTACTGGGAGTTCTGTCCATCACCCCCTACATCTAAAAAGTTTCTTAATTTTTTATCAGCCTTCTATCTATTTTTAGAAATTCGTGTTTTTCCTCAGCTACAGTGTTGTCAGTCAGATCCCAGATCCGATCACTCTCCACTTCCAAAATCATAACAAATCACCACCACCTCCAAATCTAGATCCAAAAAAGTCTTGATTTTGTAGCTTGGTTTTCCACAACTTTTCTGAAGAACCCAACCCCAGATTCGGACGTCTGCCTTGCGGTCAAAGGCAATCCACAGAAAAGTTCTCTGCTAGTCTGAGAGTTCAGGCACTGTACAATAACAACCTTCAAAATTCGCCAATCAGAATTACATGCTTGATTATTTTTCTATAATCACCTTGGGTTGAAGCCCTTCAAAGCATCTTTCCAACGACGCCCGTTTCGTCACATTCCGACGTCGGAGATGATCGCAGCGTCTGTTCTCGCCGGAGCGCGCGCCGGAAAATAGAACCGGCAGGTACGTGGCCGGTTATTCCGACCGGTGCCGATCAGAGCCCCCCGACCTCCGGCCAGCGAACCAGCGTGCCGCCAGCCTGGGGAACGCTTCTCTAAGTGTCCCCACTACAGCGGTGCCACCGGGTCCCACACGGCCCCTCCGGACATCACGTGGGCCCCACCGGCACGTGTTCGGGTGCTGCCGAATCAACGCGAGAAGCCGCCCGTCAACCCGAATTCGGTCCTCCCGGGCCCAGTTGTGTAGCCCTTTACCTCCCTACTTGGAGTGGGTGATATTTCATTATTGTCATCATTGTGAAATATTTATCCCGGGAGTACGAGTTTCGGCCGGGTCCGTCTTCCCCACGCCGAGCGCGTGGAGGTATCGCATTCGCTCCCTTCTCGGCATTTTACTTACTTCATATATATTTGTTTATGCCGCTGCTAGAGAGCATGTGTAGGGATATCTAGCTCGCTTTATCTATTCATTACCGCTGCTGCGAGAGAGTGCGAGACCGTCCCGTGACCCGATCCGGGCACACGAGAGAGCCGATCACCCTAGCTCATTGTCGGTTTCTCAACCGCGCACGTCCGACGCTTCTCTCGTTAAGGGACAGTCACGAGCTTGTCGTGTCCATGGTCTCGTCCCGCATCAGTTGTTCTCAATTTCGAGGATGAAATTCCTTAAGGGGGGAGGGCTGTAATATCCCGGACCTTTCGGATCCTTCTTCGTAGGTCTCGGATCTAGTTTTCGGAGTGTCCGACTCTGTTGTGTCTGAAATTTCATTTCGGACATCTTTCATGTTTGGATCGGTGCGACCCGGAGTCGTTTCGGAGGCTCGGAGGCGTTCCGCGACTTTTTCCGCGCGTGTTTTTCGATTTCCGGTGTGTGTTTCGACAATTCCTTCGGAACCTCGCTGTGGGTGAACCGGGCCGTTCACCTGGGCACGAGTGGTACCATTGCGATCGATGCGTCCCGAGGATTCTGGAAATATATATTTCTATTTTTCGGTATTTTTTTGAAAAATTGGATTTTCTATATATTCCCATTTCTTTTCTTTTTCTTTTCCACCTTCTCTTTCTTCTTCTTCTTCTTCCTCCGTTTCTTCCCACCGCGGCCCTCTTCTCTCCCTCTCTTCCTCCCGTTCGAGCGCGGTGAGCTCCCCTTCGGCTGTAGACGGCGGCGGGGTGACGGCACGAGGACGTGGGTGACGGTGAGGCGATCTCGTGGGCGTGCGACGAGCGTGGGAAGCGTGAAGAGGTGAGGGTTTTCAAAGTGTTTTCTTGCGATCGGGGACGATCCGGCGGAGCATTCACTCCATTGAGGTAGGGTGACGTTCCTTAGCCTCTTGTCATTCATTTCCGTGGTTTGTAGGCCGCGGGGAGGCCGAGAGGGGCTTGCTTGAGCGGGTTTGGGGTTTTCCATGATTTGGGGAGAGTTCGCCCGATCTATGGTTTTAGCTAGCGATTTCACGTTTTGATGGCTTAGATGCATGCTAGGGGTCCCCAGGGGTCTTCCCCTTTGATTTCCCCCTCTCCGGTGGAGGCATGGGGGGGTGGTCAAAGTTTTTAGGTGGTTCTGCCATTTTCACCGTCGGGTGAGTGTGACGGTCCTTCCAGGGACCGTCACATGTTGTAACGCGCCTGGGAGGGGCCGTTACATGCCCTTTGTTTAGCCCTAGGGGGTCAGGGATAGTGACGGTCCCACGATTGACCGCCGTTTGTGTGTGACGCGCCTGGGCTGTGCCGTCAGGGGCTTTCCGACCGTTGGTTTTGACCGTTGGGGGTCTGCGCGAGTAACGCGCCTTGGCGAGTGCGTTACATCCGTGTATTTCGCTGGGGCGAGTGCGTTACTTCCAGGGTTATACCAGGTGGGAGGGGAGCGTGTAACCCGCCAGGGCAGGCGCATTACATCCGTGTAACGCGTTGGGCCAGGTGCGTTGCATTCGTGTAACGTGCGGGGGCAAGCGCGTTGCTTCTGGGCGCATGTAGCGAGCCAGGGCAGGGGCGTCGCATTCGGGTAACGCACTGGGCCAGGCGCATTACATTCGTGTAACGCGCTGGACCAGGCGCGTTACTCCCCATGCTCCTCAGGCCGTGTGACGGTCTGCGTTGGACCGCCAGTTGAGTGTGACGGTCTCGTCTAGATCGTCACAGCCGTGTGACGGCCCTAGGGTGTACCGTCAGGTTCCTGGCTGGCCCAAGAGGGTTGCAGCCCTATTTTCTTGTTCGACTTAGGTCACCGTGCGACGGGACCGGTGCGGGGGTGCGGTTCCCGTACGTTGTCAGGTTCTGACGTTGTTTTTCGTTGACTCGAGAGTCTACTCCTTTGTGACCCTCCACTAGTCGTAGACTACTTACACGCGTGTGTTCCCACCTGGGAGTAGGTGGAGAGGCTTACCCTGAGGACGGTTTTAGACTGGTTACCGTCGGGCCCCTCGTCAAATCAGAGTCCAGTGCCGGGGGAAAACTAGTCAGAGGGCCAGACCTAGGACGCGTGGTCTGTGTGTGCACACGTGGTTGGGGACAGTGGACGCACGTCGACGGGTGTGACCCCAGCTAGTCACTTATTTGTGTTTACTTGTTCGGTGTTCGTGCCTTGGGTAGGAGCTACCATGCCAGGTGATTCACCTGCGGCGCGGTGTAAGTCGTCAGGGGACGCTACCGACTGTGCTTGTCGTGGGTGGTACTCCTGTCGAGTACGGAGTGACAGACTGTCAGTCGGGTGTTTCCGACCTTCGGGTTTTGTCGGGTCGACCGTTGAGTTTCGGTCTTCTTACCGTGGCACGTGTGTCAGTTTGCGTGCCATGGGACCTTTGTTCTGTAGAGTATAGGGCTCTCTTTTTTGAGATACTCTCCTACCGCTAGTGTAGTGATTTCTCATTTTACGAGGTAGGGTTTGAGTGATCCCTACTAAGTCTTGTTCCGAGACTCATTCCCTGCGTGTTTTCACCGTGTTTCAGGTGGGGCGCCGCCCCAGGGGAGCGCGTTTGGGGTGCAGCGTGGTGCGGGTGCTCAGAGATAATGCCAGAGGTCAGAGCCGGGGTATGTCCCGTGTAGCTGTACTTTTCTTTCTTGTCACTGTACTAGTCGTGGACTATTGTTCTGTTATTATTTTCTGTTGTGGACCATGTAAAATGTTAATTTATTTCCTGCTTAATATTATAACTGTTTAATTTTTGCAATTACATGTGATACTTGTGTAGTTTCCACACCATCCTTTTAATCATTCCGAGTCTTCGGGCTCGTGGGTGGCGGTGCGAGTCTCAGGTTATCGGGCCTTCCCGGTAATCGGATTCTCGGGTCGTTACAAGCGTCCTACCAAGGGAGAAAACTAGCTAGAGGGCTTGGCTCAGGCTAGAGTCAGTGTGTGCACACGTGATTGGAGACTGTGGACTGACACCGATAGGTGCCACTCTGACTGGTCACTTGGTTTGGTACTGTTACGCGCTCAGCTTGTCGTTTTACCGACTGCGAGTGCTTGAGACGTAGTGTAAGTCGTCAGTGGACGCTTCTGGTTTCTGCTCCAGTGGTTGTCCTTCCTTGTTGTTTGGATTAGTTAAGGCTTATTCTATTTGGTAGATTTAGTTTTAGTCGCTTGCAGTTATTGATTATTGGCATGTGTTAGCTGTTATACCTGCTTAGTTAGAGTTTACAGCTTTCTTGAGTAGTTAATCATGCCAATGCCTGCTATTTTATTAAATGCATGCTCTAATTGCCTTTACTTTTGTATGAATGCATGTTTAGTGCGGGGTAGGGATCCGAGTGACCCCTACTGAGTTGGCTGTGACTCACCCTTCTCTTTTCAGGTGAGCCGCGCCCGTCGTCTCCTGGTGTTTCGTGAGCTGTTTCGGAGACCGTGCATAGTTGCCAGCTATAGTCGGTCCACCTTTTGAGGCTTTGTTATACTTTTGCCAGGGTATGCCCCGTGTAGTTGTACCTTTTTGGACTAGTACTCTTGTTTATCTGGACTAGTATATATATATCACTCTGGTTATTTTAAATTGCTTCGCACTTATGTTAATTTTATCACTTAATTGTAATTTGCGCGTTCCAAATTGCAATTCGTTATGCACTCCCTCAGCAACACTTCACTAACCCTTCAGGGGCCTCATCAGCCTCTTGGGTGGCTTCCCCAGTTCTTGGTATCGGTGTATCGATGTTATCGGTATATCGGTATCTGACTCTGGGTCGTCACAGTTGGTATCAGAGCGTGAGTTGAGGAATTGTGTAAGGAATTAGAATTTGCTTTGTCCAGAGTAGTCCTTGGTGTCGTCTATTGCTGGCTTAGGATGTTTTCTGCGTATCTGATGGATTCTCTGTTGATTTATGTTTTGGCAGAATAATTATGCCGCCTCGTCGAGGAAGACCTCCTCGAGTTCCTCGTGCTCCTCGGAGATGCCAAGGGAAGATAGTGGTTCTGCACCTCCTCCTGCAGTTCCTACTGTTCCTGCTGTCCAGTTGTTCCTCCTCCAATGCCGATTGTTGTTCTCAGGTTGAAGTGCCTGGCAGTCGAGGCAAGGCTTTAAAAGAATTTTGATGTTTAATCCGCCTCTTTCGATGGTCAAGTTGATCCAGAGGTTGCGAGGCAATGGTTGGATGCGATCGAGCGTGTGTTTGTATCGATGAATGTGCTGAAGATGAGAAGGTTATGCTTGCTACTTTTCAACTCCAGGGTACAGCCATCTCGTGGTGGAAAGCCGAGTGGCAGATCGCGTTTCAGTCCAGACCTCTTCGACAGATCACTTGGGCATAGTTTGTAGCTACTTTCGAGCGTGCCTACACTCCTGCCTGCTTGCAAATGGCAAAAATGTATCAATTCATGGAGCTGACTCAAGGCAGTATAACGGTGCTTCAGTATCGGAATAAGTTTATGGAATTGGGTCAGTATGCGCCCCATGTGCTGGCTAGTGAAGCGTTGAAGACTCAGCAATTCTTGCGAGGTTTGAGGCCAGAGTTGAAGATGCCCTGATTGCAAGTTGTGTTGCAGACCTTGATAGTGCGTGCCAGACAGCTGTGGCACTTGAGCTGGAGATGACGAGACCGGGTGGATATCCTCAGGCAGGGTCAGTTCAGCCCGCAATACAATCTCAACAGGCTTACCGACCGCCAGTGCCAGGTGTTCCCTCAGTCCAGTCAGAGGTTAGCAGTGCTTCCTCTCCTTCCAAGACCAAGTTTAAGAGGTTCAAGAAGAAGAAGAAGTTTTTCCAGCAGCCGTCCAGTACAGATGTAGTTCAGCAGCCGACATCACCTTCTACTCAGACTCGTCAGAGTTCAGCTATCAGTCAGCCATGGACGTGTCGGAGATGCGGTGGTCATCACAAGGGCCAGCCGTGTTCTCTGCCTGTTGTTTGCTTTCGTTGTGACCAGCCTGGTCATGTGGTTCGGGATTGCCCGCTGAGGCCAAAGCAATTGCAAGCTCCTCTATTTTCTCAACCTCAACAGTCGCAATTCAGACCTCCTCCTGCACCGCAAGCTCAACAACAATTCTTTTCTCAAGCGTCGGCGTCTTCTCAGTAATCCTCAGCCGGATCGAAGAAGTAGAAAGGCAAGGTTACTCATATGACTAGAGCTGATGCTGTTGCGTCCCATCTTGTGGAAGGTACGATTATACTTTATGGTCATTCAGCTCGTGTCTTATTTGATTCTGGTGCTTCTCACTCTTTTATTTCTGAGGATTTATGGCATGTATTGAGGAACCAACTTCAGAGATAACTTGTGAGATGTATGTTGAGATGCCTTCGGGAGATTTCATGATTACACCATTGTGTTTAGAAGAGTCTCCTGTGATGATTGATAATCACCAGTTGCCGGCGAGATTGTATGCATTACAGCTGGCAGATTATGATGTTATTCTGGGAATAGATTGGTTGGAGCATTATGGAGCTGTGGTTGACTGCAGATTGAAGAAAGTCTATTTTCAGCCACAGGGAAAGTTAGCTTTTTATTTCCAAGGTATTCGATCCCGTTCTTCTCGCATGATTATTTCTGCTATTCGAGCCTATAGGTTGCTTAGTGCAGGTTGCCAGGGGTTTCTTGCTTCTGTGGTTGCTGTTGAAAAACCACGACGGGATGTCAGTGATATTCTGTTGTTTGTGAGTTCCCTGATGTGTTTCCTGACGAGTTGCCAGGCTTGCCTCCAGAGCGAGAGATAGAGATGGTGATTGAACTGATTCCAGGTACCGGCCGTTAGCAAAGGCGCCGTACCGAATGGCTCCAGCTGAACTTAAAGTACTGCGAGCACAGCTACTTGAATTACTAGAAAAAGGTTATATTCGCCCCAATTTTTCTCCGTGGAGTGCCCTAGTGTTGTTTGTGAAAAGAAAGATGGAAGCCTGAGGCTTTGTATTGATTACAGACAGCTGAATCAGGTGACTATCAAGAATAAATATCCGCTTCCCAGGATTGATGATTTGTTTGACCAGTTACAGTCTACTACTATCTTTTCACGGATTGATCTCCGGTCTGGCTACTTCAATTGCGAATCCGGGAATCTGATGTGGAGAAGAAGGCTTTCAGCACTCGATATGGTCATTTTGAATTTCTGGTTATGCCGTTTGGTTTGACTAATGCCCCAGCAGCTTTTATGGACCTAATGCAGCGTATTTTTCGTCCATTTCTGGATCAGTTCGTGGTGATCTTTGTTGATGATATTCTGATCTATTCTGTCTCTGATGATGATCATGTGCAGCATTTAAGGATTGTTCTGTAGACTCTAAGAGATCACGAACTTTATGCGAAGTTCAGTAAATGTGAATTCTGGCTTCGGGAAATTCATTTTCTTGGTCACGTGATTTCTGGTGATGGAGTGGCAGTAGACCCTGCAAAGATTGATGCTGTTTTGAGTTGGCAGAGACCGAGGACTGTGACAGAATAAGAAGCTTTTTAGGTTTGGCTGGGTATTATCGCAGATTCATCCAGGATTTTGCGAAGATTGCAGCACCTATGACTAGACTGACTCGTAAAGATGTTCCTTTTGTCTGGTCAGATCAGTGTGAGGCTAGCTTTGTTGAATTGAAAAGGCTATTGACTTCTTCTCCTGTGTTGACTTTGCCTTCCGACTCGGGTGGTTTTCTTGTTTGTACTGATGCTTCTCGAGTAGGTTTGGTGCAGTGCTGATGCAACATGGTAAAGTTATCGCATATGCATCTCGGCAATTGAAACAACATGAAGAGAATTATCCCACTCATGATCTGGAGCTAGCTGCAGTTATTTTTGCCTTAAAGATCTGGAGACATTATCTGTATGGTGAGAAATTTCAGATTCTTACTGATCACCAGAGTTTACAGTATATTTTCTCCCAGAAAGATCTGAATCTCAGGCAGCGTCGATGGATGGAATACATGAAAGATTATGACTTTACACTCTCCTATCAGCCGGGTAAAATGAATGTTGTGGCTGATGCTCTGAGCAGGAAAGTACAAGTCAATTATCTGTTGTTGCACGAATGGAAATTGTGGAAATGGCTTCCGAGCGAGGCATTCAGTGCAGAGTTTCCTGCTGATTCGAAAATGGCAGTTTGTGCTAGCTTGGTTTTGGGTTCAGCTTTACATCAGCAGATTAAAGAAGCTCAGCAAGCTGATTCTGATTTGACCCGTGTTATATCAAGATATGACGTAGAATTTGATGACGAGCTGGTTGTCAGTTTCCAGGGCAGATTGTATGTTCCCGCTGAGGATGTTTTGAGGCTCGAGATTCTGAGTGAAGCCCATGGTTCCCGTTTTGCTATTCATCCCGGTGTCACCAAGATGTATCAGAATTTGAAAAAGCAGTTCTGGTGGCCAGGTATGAAGAAAGACGTGGCTATATTTGTGTCTAAGTGCTTGACTTGTCAGCAGGTTAAAGCCGAACATCAAAAGCCAGGTGGTTTGCTTCAGCCACTAGAGATTCCGATGTGGAAATGGGACCATGTTACTACAGATTTTGTGGTGGGTTTTCCTCGACTTCTCAGGTTTTGATGGTATATGGTTGCTTGTCGATAGATTGACTAAAACTGCCAGATTGTTGCCAATTAAAGTTACTTGGAGTGTGCAGAGATTGGCCGAGCTGTATGTGCAGAAGATCGTGCCACTGCATGGAATTCCAATTTCACTTGTGTCAGATCGTGACCCACGTTTTACCTCCGGCTTCTGGCGTAGTTTCCAGAAAGCTTTGGGCACTGAGTTAGCTTTCAGTTCAGCGTATCACCCACAGTCAGATGGACAGTCAGAGAGGACTATTCAGACTTTGGAGGACATGCTGAGATTGTGTTGCCTTGATTGGCAGGGTTCGTGGAGTCAGCATTTGCCACTTGTTGAATTTACTTATAATAACAGTTTTCACTCCAGTATTAGAATGGCTCCTTATGAAGCACTGTATGGTCGTCCTTGTCGTACTCCTCTGAACTGGTTTGATGTTGGGGATAGATTGTTGACAGGACTTGACATGGTGCAGCAGTGCTCGGATGTGGTTCGTCTGATCAGGCAGAGATTGTTGACGGCTCAGAGTCGACAGAAAAGTTATGCAGATCAGCGCAGACGTCCACTACAATTTGAGCCAGGAGATATGGTGTTTGTTAAGGTATCTCCGATGAAAGGTGTTTCTAGGTTTGGGAAGTGTGGAAAGCTTAGTCCGCGGTATGTTGGCCCTTTTCCGATCGTTGAAGCTATTGGTCAAGTGGCTTATCGTCTGCAACTACCTGCGGCCATGCAAGCTATTCATGATGTATTCCACGTATCTCAGTTGAGGAAATATGTGCCGGATGCTTCTCATGTTCTCGATGATTCAGTGTGGCCTGAGGTGACTGCTGATTTGTCTGCGCCAGAGTTTCCTATCAGAATAGAAGACCGTCGTGAGCAGCGGTTGAGAAATAAGGTCATTCCTCTGGTAAGAGTTGCTTGGCAGCGTCACTCGGGTAATGAGTCCACTTGGGAACGCGAAGATGAGATGCGTCAGCTTTTTCCTTTCTTATTCCAGTAGGTATATGTCCTTTCTCAGTTTCCTCCTCTTTCCTTATTGTTAAATTTCGAGGGTGAAATTTTTATTAGGAGGGAGGGACTGTAAGGCCCGTGCCTTAATGGATCCTTAACAGATTTTGTTCTAGTATTCGTTCTGGAATTTTTGGCTATTTTTATGGATTTTTAGGAATTTTCTGGTATTTTTGCGGATTTATTAGAGTTAATTGAGGGTTATTAGAAATTAATAAGATTTTAATATATATAATAACTATATTATATATATTTTAATTTTATTTTTTTTCTTTTAATCCCTCACCCTCACCCTCTCTCTCTCCCCGTCGATCTCATTCTCACCCTCACTCTCTCTCTCCTCCGCGGCCGTCTCTTCCCCTCTCTTGGGTTGCAGGCGGAACGAGGTCGGATTGAGGCGTGGTTGGCGCCGTTGGATTCCTCGCGTCGAGAGGAATGCGTGGGTACCCATTTCGGCGTGGTTCAGTGATCGTGGGAGCGAGGTGGAGCGTGAAGGCTCGTGACCCTTCCTCCTTGCATGCGGCCTTTTCGACCGTTTCGGCTTGCAAGAGGTAGGGGGATGGAATCCTGAGCTTGCTAGGATCATTTCCTGTAGCTCGTTCCTTGATTAGGCACCTATAGCATGCTAAATGGTAGTTTTCCATTCATGGTGTTCATGCTTGATTTCTTGAGTTTAATGCTTTATAGGCTTTGCATGTGATGTTTTAGGTGTTATATTGTTGTTTGAGTTGTATGGATTGACAGGAAAACAGGTTTTTCGACGTTACCCGACGATTTCCATCGTCCGAGAGGGCTCCGATTTTCAAACCGAACCCGCCCGTGTCCAGGTGGTGTGACGGTCCTGCCAGGAACCGTCACACGCCTGACGGTCCTTGGAGGATGCGTCGCTTCATTATAACGGCCCGTTGAGGGGGCGTTATTTCGAGAGTAATGGTGGGGCTCCCATCCGTTACTGTCTCGTTGGTTTGCGTTGACCCGGTCAGGCGGTTAACCCGACGGCCAGTCGGCCGGCCGTCAGGTCAACCCGACGCGCCTAGGCAGGCGCGTTACTTCGCCTGCTGTGGGGTTTTGACCGCGGCACGTTGATTTTTGGCCTCGGGTGGATGTAACGGCGGTGATCCAACGCGTTGCATTGATGTAACGCATAGGGCCCCTACCGTCACATTCCCTTTTGGGTCTCTGAGCTGGAACTCTGGTGGAAGTAACGGATGGAGACAGACGCGTCGTTTTTGATGTAACGCGCCAGTCCCCGACCGTTACTTTCATGTAGCGCGTGGGCATTCGACCGCCGCTTGCCTGTTGGTTTCAAAGGTTGCCAGCCTTTTTGTTATGCGTGCCTTTCTATATTTATGCCATATTTATATTGTTTTATTATACGATGGCATGTTTCTTATACCAATAGAATAGCTTTTCTTTCCATGCAATGGAGCCACTGTTGTTGCCCTAAGGTCTGTTGAGTGCCGACCCGCTTGAGGATAGCGGAGGGGTGTTTCCCGTACACGGTTTGTAAGCTAGTTCCGTGGGCTCCCAGCCAATGGTAGCGTCCTACCAAGGGAGAAAACTAGCTAGAGGGCCTGGCTCAGGCTAGAGTCAGTGTGTGCACACGTGGTCGGAGACTGTGGACTGACACCGACGGGTGCCACTCCGACTGGTCACTTGGTTTGGTACTTTTACGCGCTCAGCTTGTCATTTTGCCGACTGCGAGTGCTTGAGACGCAGTGTAAGTCGTCAGTGGACGCTTCTGATTTCTGCTCCAGTGGTTGTCCTTCCTTGTTGTTTGGGTTAGTTAAGGCTTATTCTATTTGGTGGATTTAGTTTTAGTCGCTTGCATTTATTTATTATTGGCATGTGTTAGCTGTTATACCTGCTTAGTTAGAGTTTACAGCTTTACTTGAGTAGTTTATTCATGCCAATGCCTGCTATTTTATTAAATGCATGCTCTAATTGCCTTTACTTTCGTATGAATGCATGTTTAGTGCGGGGTAGGGATCCGCGTGACCCCTACTGAGTCTGGCTGTGACTCACCCTTCTCTTTCAGGTGAGCCGCGCCCGCCGTCTCCCTGTGCTTCGTGAGCTATTTTGGAGACCGTGCATAGTTGCCAGCTATAGACGGGTCACCTTTTGAGGCTTTGTTGTACTTTTGCCGGGGTATGCCCCGTGTAGTTGTACCTTTTTGGACTAGTACTCTTGTTTATCTGGACTAGTATATATATATCACTCTGGTTAATTTGAATTGCTTCCGCACTTGTGTTAATTTTATCACTTATTTGTAATTATGCGTCCAAATTGCAATTCGTTATGCACTTCCTCGACAACACTTCACTAACCCTTCAGGGGCTCATCAGCCTCTTGGGTGGCTCCCCAAGTTCTTGGTATCGGTGTATCGATGTTATCGATATATTGATATTCTGAGCTCTGGGTCGTCACACTGGAGTTCCCCAAAGTTACGCTCTTATTGGTAGCCTAATAGGTGACAAAAGTATGCCGATCAAAGCAAACATGAGTGTTAGGCCCAGTATCTATCCACCAATCATTGAAGAAATTAATTAAATTTATCTCAGGGAATAATGTTACAAACCCATTGGAAGGCTCAAAAGAGGAAGCTCCAGAGGTTATCATGTTGACTTGAGGATTTGGTGTTTGGTTGTGATCGTGGCGATGAAATTTGGGACGAGATCTGCCATTATTCTTTTTGTCATAGGAATTCTTAGCAAAATGTCTTGGTTTTTCACACACATAGCAACACTTTTGATTAGATTGATTCTTGAAAATTTTCCCTTTAGTCTTATAGTTTTGATTCCTTTGATAATTAGTCTTCTTTTGATTATGGAATCTAGGATTAGGATTTTGGAATCTAGAATTATTGACATTTCTATCTCGATTGCTCTGCTCAGTCATATTGACATTTGAGGAGTTTTTGGATTCAATAAGTTTTTTTTGTTCTTCTTCAATTCGAATGAAACATTAAAGTTCATCTAGTGGGATCTTAGAACGTTTATGTTGAAGGGATCTAGTAAAATTATGTCAAGAAGGAGGGAGTTTATCTATCAAACATGACACTATTAAATTTTCATCCATATTTTGATCTCTTGATTTCATTTCACATATAATATTAAAAAAATCACGAGTTTGTGAAACTACATACATGGTATCAGACATGATAAAATACAGAAACTTAGAATCAATAAAATGTTCAATTCTAACATCTTCTTTACCATATTTATCTTCTGAAGTTTTTCATAATTCACGTGCAATAGGAATAGAACAATAGATATCATATAATATATCATGTAGATTGTCTCTTTTTTTTAGATTATCTATAAGATAACCCGACTTATCCCTCAAGCAAAGAGACCCTTAAGGGTTAAGGGTTAAGGTTTACGGTGTAAGGTGTAAGGTATAAGGTATAAGATATACGGCATAAGATATACGGGATAAGTGATAGGGGATAAGGGATAAGGGGTAAGGAATAAGGATAAGGGATAAGAATTAAAGATAAGGAATAAGAACAAGGAATAAGGATAAAGAATAAAGATAAGGAATAAGGAATAAGGATAAGAAATAAGAATAAAGATAAGGAATAAAAGATAAGGGATATAGAATAAGGAATAAAGATAAGGATATGGATAAGGAATAAGGATAAAGAATAGGGATAAGGAATAAGGATAAGGAATAAAGATAAAGAATAGGGATAAGGAATAAGGATAAGGATAAAGAATAAAGAATAAGGATAAGTAATGAGGATAAAGAATAAAGATAAGGAATAAGGATAAAGAATAGGGATAAAGAATAAGGATAAGGAATAGGGTTAAGAATAAGGAATAAAGATAAGGAATAAGGATAAAGAATAGGGATACAGAATAAGGATAAGGAATAAGGATAAGGATAAAGAATAAAGATAAAGAATAAGGATAAGGAATAAGGATAAGGAATATGGATAAGAATAAGGAATAAGGATAATGAATATAGATAAAGAATAGGGATAAGGAATAAGGATAAGGAATAAAGATAAGGAATAGGGATAAGGAATAAAGATAAGGATAAAGAATAAGGATAATGAATATGGATAATAATAAGGAATAAGGATAAGAAATAAAGATAAAGAATAGGGATAAGGAATAAGGATAAGGATAAGGATAAGGAATAGGGATAACAAATAAAGATATAGAATATGGATAAGGAATAAGGATAAGAAAGAAGGATAAGGAATAAGGATAATGAATAAAGATAAGGAATAAGGGTTAAAGGTTAAAGAAATAGGAGTAAGTAATAAGAAAATAGGAATAAGGAATAAGGATAAGGAATAGAGATAAAGAATATGGATAAAGAACAAGGATAATGATAAAGAATAAGGATAAAGAATAAGAAATAAGGGTTAAAGGTTAAGGGTTAAAGAATAAGGAATAGGGAATAAAGAATAAGAAATAAGAAATAAGGAATAAAGAATAAAAGTTAAGTGTTAAGGGATAAGAGATAAAAGTTGAGGGATAAAGATTTAAATTTTAGGCCGTGAAGACGACTAGGGCTAACAGGAATTATCGTGGCAGAGTGTAGAATGTAGAGAAGAGTATTGTCATACATAGTGAGATAGAGAGACTCACACCTCTCCCTATCTCTGTTTTCCTCCCATTGTCCTTCTCACTTGGACACCTTTCACTCTCTCCTCCCTAATCGCTGTCTCTCTCCCTCCTCTTTGTCTCACGGGGAGATAAACTCTAACATCTCTCCCAAACTTGATGATTTCTTTTTTCCTCTATCTAACTAATTTATTAATTTAGTATTTCACGTTTTTATTTGAATTTGTTATGTTCTGAATTTGTTGTTCCCAATGTTATATAAAATGTTGGAAGAAGTTAAAAAATATCACATTAATATTTTTTAATTCTAAAAATTCTATTTCATTATTCTTTTTTTAAAAAATATATTTAATATTTCCTTATGTCATTTTTATTTGTTTTCATTTTGTTGACCGTTTATTTTAACTTTGAGGGTTAAGATACATTTATTAATAGGAATCATTGTTATTTGTTTATGTATATATAGGTACACATACATACATATATATGTACATACATGTGTACATATATTTATTATCTTTGTCTTTGTCAATCTTGTGATTTCAATTTTAAAAAATTGAAGTGTCCAATTACAGTGATTGTCTCCTATTGTGTATTGTGGTGTTGATTCTCACCTCTTTAAATTGAAAGAAAAAATGATTTAGTTGGTGAAATAAAATGTGTGTTATGTTTTGATGATTGTGTCTTGTAAATATTTATATTGACAACTATTGACATTCTAATTTTATATTTTTCCCCTTTCTTTCTCAAAGTATACTATTAGATAATCAAATAGATATTTAATATTTTAATTATTATTATTTGGTATTTCAGGCATATCACACGCACCCGAAAGTAACATTAGTGAGTTTGAAAAAATTTCTCATATATTGATGGTCAATATTTGTTATCTTTATATTGTAGTTTTTTATAAAAATGACTAATTTTCTAACATTCATGCCCAGTTTGAGAAATAGGGTTTTATCGTGATGTATTTATTGAAATGGATAATTGAGGTGAAGTGTCTCACCCTTTACTGAAAAAGGCCAAGTATAATTACTAAACTGTCTTTGTTAGCATATTTTTTTAGTTTTGTGTGTGATTGTAACATTGAAATTATTCTTTCTTATGTAATTGATGTTATATAGTTGGAAAAGTTAATGATGTTAGTCTACTGTAGGTCTGTCTTTTATTATTTGTTAGTTTAAACCTTTTAAATGGTTTAAAATAGTTAATATTTTATTTTTTGGGGACTCATGTTGTAATTATCTGATTCAATTCTCATTGATTTTTAGTGTTCCTCAGTTGCAAATTTTCGATTTATTAAGAGTTCTATGTGTATTTATTGGGTTTTGAATATTCTATGTGTTTTTATGAAGTCTGAGACGTGAAGCGACCGAGGTGATCGAGAGGTCGCCTCATGCCTCAAACGCCTAGGCGATGGCCTAGGCATTTGAGACGTTTGAGATAAAATTTTATTAAATATATATATTTAATTCAAAAAGTAAACTATGTGTCTAAATATCACAAAAATGGTTATATAAAGTCAATAAATTTCTTAAATTCATTCAATCCTATGATTCAAATTATTATGATTCACTAAATAAAATGACACAGCATTAAATTGATAAAGATTTCACAATATAATAAGCATTCTAAAAGAGAAGAAATTAAATAATGAAGAAACTAATTAATTGAGAAAAATGTAGTCAAAGTGAGGCGAGATAGGGCGAGATGAGGCGCTCACGGGTACGTCTCGTCTCTCCTCAATGCCTAGGCAAGCGCTTAGGCGTGCTTTTAACTACACAGAATTGTGTTTGCTAGGTGTATCTTCTTATATCTAAACAGTCGCATCATATTTTGATTTTATTCTAAAGAGACTGTTGAGAATTTTGCTTGAAAAATATTTAATTGTACTATGAAATTTTACTCTCAATCAACCATCTTTGATTCTTGTTGACTATGAGTCAGCTCAAACTCTTCTTAAAACGACTTGAGACTTTTGGACATATTTATACACATTTGATGTTAATCATATTAAAATATTTTTCACTTTTGATTTTTAAATTATACCTTCTATCTTTATATTATCTTAAAATCTAAAATTTAAGCCCTGCCATATTTTGGTGGTAATATTGGGTTATCTCTTTTTAGTGTTATTTAGAAGGATTTAGATACTTAAGTTAAATAAGAGTTAATTTGAGTTAATTTAGATTAACTTATTTTATCTAAATTAACTTTAAATACAACCAAATTACCACAACCTGTGCCACCAAATCCAAAATTAAAATTAAAACTACTCCAAAAATGGGAACCACTAGGCACCATCAGTTACGACAATTATACATATCCTTCTGTCAAATTCACAGACAAAGAACATGACTAATTTAGCGTCCTTATCACGAGAATAGTCAACGTACTTCACGAAGGACCAAGAGTCGAAGTCACTCGACAACAACTAGATACAAGAATAATCCTTCATACACAAAGTCCACAATATACACGGTATTATCAAACGACAAAACGTCTAACAGAAATAAGTCATGAATGGAAGTTAACAAGATCTAACACAACTCTCACAAGAACTAGTGCATCTCCTCAACCTATTATCCGAAATTGGCATGAAGAACCAATCATACAAAGCTATTGGCCTACTTTGTTCATGATTTCTTCAAGATGGATATTCTTGATTTCTTCATGAATATGAGAGAAGAAGATAGACATTGTAACGACTCGGAGTTCAGGATACCGATATACCGATAACATCGATACACCGATACCAAGAACTGGGGAGGCCACCCAAGAGGCTGATGAGGCCCCTGAAGGGTTAGGAGGGCATGTGTGGAGTACATTGAAGCCACAGAGATATAACAGGAAGCAATTAAATTTCATTAATAATTCAAATAATTACAATTATACACCAGAGTCTAGCCCAAAGGAAAGACAACAAGTCTATCACAGTACAGTCTGACAGAAAAGAAACGTACACAGAAGTCGGGGGAAGCCCGACGCAAGTACGGCTGGCAGCTACAACAGCAAGAAAGCGCTCCACCAGGAACAGCAGAGGCAGACGACGAAATCCACCTGAAAAGTAGGGGTGAGTCTCAACAGAAACTCAGTAGGGGTCACGCGGATCCCCACTGGAAAACGCACAAAGCAACGGAAGCAACAACAAAGCAGTAGGAACAGCAGGTGTAGCAAAGCAGAAAAAGCTACACTACAAAGCTGTAAAACTACCGCTAACAAACAGCAACGGAACAGATGAGAAGCAGGAGTAGGGAACAAGCAGGAGAGGGGTAAGAACCCGCACCAAACAAGCGGCTGCCGAACTAACTTCGGCACCCCAAACTACTCCAAACAAAAAGGCAACAGATGGTTGACCCTAAACTCACACAGAAGGGTACACCAATCTGTCAACCAGCCCAAACAACAAGGTCTAGACAAGACCCAGACAGACACCAAACCAACACGTACACGATCGGGAACGTCGTGCACGCAGCCCCACGCACGATCAGAACATCGTGTAGACGATAGAACACTGACCTCGAGTACAGCCACGAACGGGCAACTCACAAAGGTCACAGCGCACAAGAAAAACGTCGAGAGTCACTGCACCAAGTGACAGGAGCACCCTCCTCCCAGAAGAACAGCCAGATGCGTCCACTGACGACTTACACTGCGCTACAAGTGTCATGTCCACTCAAAGGGACAAGACACACAAAGAACCAGGTCCAAGGAACAACAGTTCCAAGGAACACGGCACCACAGTACAAGACTACAGTACCAACTGCGAGTGACTAGTCAGAGCTACGCCCGTCGACGCAAGTCCCCAGTCTCTGACCACGTGTGCACACACTGACCACTACCTAGGCCAGGCCTCTAGCTAGTATTCCCCTCGGTAGGACGCTACCGCTGGTCGGGGCCTACGGAACTAGCTTAAAAACCGTACGCACCAAACGCAACAGGAAAAACCCCTCCACCACTCCCGGTGGGTCGGCAAAAGCCTAGGGCTACATCCAGGGGAGGCTCACAAGGCACAAACTCCGAAACACAGGTGCTAAAGCACAGACAGCTAAGAAAAGCCCTGTCTCGTGCACAACCAAGCACCGAGGTAGTCAAACAACCGCCAACAGACTCAGGACCAGTCAACTAGACCTACAACGTAACGATCCTTGAGTCGAACAACTCGAAGGCAAGATCGTCACAAACAGCGGTACGAGCCGCCAATCGGTCTAATCCTAAGCCAGAAATCACGCTCCGCAGAAAACAACACACGGAGATCTGAGGGAAGCACCAAGAACCCTCAGCACGACTGGAGACGCAAGCCGAGGTGGAACAACACCTCGAAGCATCCAGAAGTAGTGTCTCGAGTCAGACACAACCACCGAGACACGCACACACAAGGTCACACGTCAACCACTGGGTCACACCGGGTTGACCTGGACCCAACAACCGTATATAAAAGTAGGATCAAGAATCCTACCACAAGTAAGAAGACTCCTGGCTACCTTACAACGTAGTCTTAACCCTCATAGGACGTCGGGAGACATTCACGGGACAATGGGCAGACCACAAGGCCAAGCCAAGACACACAGGAATCAACGGGCGGAAAACCAAAGCACAAGGGATGTAACGCACCCGCCCTAGACCGCTACAAGCAAACGGCGATCTTGCCCAGGGCCGTTACTTCCCAAACGACGGACGGGAGACAGGCCGTCACTCACACCACACTGACAACCTACAAAACCACGTAAAGCCAAGTAATGCACGACACCAGGCGCGTTACAACCAAATGACGCACAGGGGTAGGCGCGTTATTCACAACGTGCACAGCCACCCTCAACTCAACACAAAACAACAAACGACGGCTAGAGGCGAGCGCGTTACTCACAACGACGCACAGGGGCACGACCGTTACACCATCGAACAGCACAACACCCACAACCCTCAGCCAAACAGCATGTGACGGTCCAGAAAGGACACGTTACACACAACCGACGCATGGAGCACGGCCATTACATCCAACGGGCACAGCCACCCACACTCGACCAAAACAGAATGCAACGGCCAGGGGCAGGCGCGTTACACTCAAACGACGCACGGGGGTATGATCGCTGAAGGCACCGCCTCACAGGTCAAACGTCGGTCAAACAGCAAGTAACGGCTAGGGCAGGGCGCGTTACTCCTCATCCAACGCGCTGGGTCAAGCGCGTTAGAAGAATCGACTTAACCCCAACACAAAACAACGAAGGCGAAGTAACGCACAGACCTAGGTGCGTTACAAGGAAGCGACGCGCCACGCTAAGGCCGTCACTTATCCAGAAGCCAAAAACTTAAAAACACCTAAAACAAATGGCGCTCTATCGTAAGGCCGTTAGAGCCAAATAACGGCCTCTGGAATGACCGTTACATCGGTCACGGCGGGAAAATAGAGGAACGGCCAAATCGGCCCGTTCCACGCCCCATTCACGCCGAAATGCAGGGGAAACAAACCACAACGACAAATAACAACCTCAGGGGACTCAAAACCCCACATGCAAGGTCAAAAACACAAGATCCGGGCGATTTCATCAAATCCACCGTAAGTGGGTCACCGAGGTTCCCGGGCTTCTACCGGCCTCGAATGAACACCAAACCACACGAAATCAACGTGAATGGGATCCTAACATCCCAGCGGTCAGTTAGAAACTAACTACGCCGCAAATGGTCGCCGTTTATCAGCCGACCCTAAAAACCACGAAAATCATGATTTAGGCAAAACAAGCCCAAACTCGACCGTTTCCTTGCCGAACGCCGTGCAATGGCAGGGAAAATGAAGAGGACGAAGTAAGGATCAGTCACCCTACCTCCACCGAAGAAACCGTGTCCCGAAGGGACTAAACCATGCCGAAATCCACTCACGAACCGATTTCACCGACTTTGAATCCACCGTTCGGGATCACGCCAGAATCGATCCGATCCTCGCCCCATCGCGCACCTCGACAGCTCCACGTCCTCGCCAACCCACCCACGGTCGCTCCGTCTGTAGCCGGGGCCAAAGAGGGAGAGAAACGAGAGAGAACGGGAGAGAGACGGCGGCGGTGAGAAATGAGGAGAGAGAGAGGGAAAAGGAAAATAAATAGAAAAGAAATTAGGAAATTTTCCTAATTTTCGAAAATTCCGAAAATGCGTCGAAAATGCACAAATTCAGAAAAATACGCAAAAATAGTCGAAACGACCGGCTCGAAGAGTACATCGTCGCTGTAGCATCCACGAGTTCAAGAATTGACAAACAAACTCACCGTAGGGTTCCGTAACTAGTACGAGAGAAAAACCCACACGGCTCGTCAAACTCAACTCGGAAGCCACAAAAGCGAACCGAAACTCTACGAAACCAATCCGAAACAGATCCGAAAGATCCAGCAAAGATCCCACAAGACCTGCAAAAAGGATCCAGTAAAGATCCAGGGCATTACATCCTCCCCTCCTTTAAGAAATTTCGCCCTCGAAATTAAGGACTAACCAAGGAGAAGCAAGGGAGAACAACCCACGATACAAAACTCGAGAAAACACCGCTCAGCGGAACACCGTCAGATCACAATTATAGGTACGCACTCTAGCTTCCAAGACAATAGGTCCACAGCACGAGCATGGCACCAAAGTGAACACAATTCTGACACCTCCGAAGCAAGGGCAACGTCGTTTACGTCTCACCAGAAATAGAGACACAACTGCCACAACAACCGATAATCACACCGAGAAACACAACGATCACAAGGCAAGTGGCAGCTTACACCAGGAGACACAGTCCTCACAGCTGACAGCTCGCAACATCATCGACTCCAATGCCAAAGGCAACAGGGAACACCTGGCACACAGGACACCAACGACAACAACACCATTGGACCAGAAACACAATCAAGTCAGCACTCACTCGGATATTACATCTGATCAAGTCGCAAGCTAACTCTACCCAAGAGAAAGGGAGTACAGCAAGCCAACTGACAAGACAATGCTCCAAGGTAGAGACATAAAATCATAAAGAAACAGCGCCAAAACAACACAACGGCAACACCTGTAGGATTCCAGCTCCGCACAACACACAGAACTAAGGAACACAACTGTAAGCAGGGTTACATCAAGGCACAGAACAGCTGAACACACGACCACACGGGACAGGTCACGCATCAGGCTGTTCACCAAGAGAAGACCCACAACAACGAGAAGCGACAATCTCAGGGAACGCATCTCAAGGACTACAAAACACGCCTCGAGAGCACAACACCCAAGAAAGAAATGCATAGCAAAAGGGTACTCAATCAGCAAGGAATGCCGACAAATTCCCCAACACTCGCACAATGCCGATGCCAACACAAGAAAACCACAAACAACGGCACGGCAACGGGCAAAGTCAAGGCGCAGGGAGCCAAGACGAAGCCACATCGAGAAGGAACAAGACCTCTCGACCAGTGGGTAGCCAACCCACACATTACAGCTGTACTCTCAACAACGCGCACAGGCAACAGAACAACGTCGGTAATCGCATCTCAGCACACCACAGGCATCATCGTAATCAACAAGATCACAATTAACACGCCACGAGCACCGATCTCGCGAACAACCGATCACAAGGAGCCTAAGTGCAACAAGGTAAGAGCACCAGCTTCAGCGCAAAGCAACAAAAAAAATGCTAATCTCAGCTTACCTTCGCGTCCTGGAACAACAAATGAGCCTTCACAACACATCGGCCGTCAGACACAGCACGAAAAATACGGTACACAACAGCTCTTAACACCATCATGGAGTCCAAAGCCAAGCAACCGTACAACAAGGAGCAGATCAGGCTCAAAATAAAGTTGTCCACACTTAAGCAGACACAGGACAAGGCAACACTAAGACAGTAATTCCAAGGCAAACCTCGAAAAAGCTTCACCAAGAAAGACGAGAAGCAACAAGCTCAACCACAAAAGCTCACCAGGAAGGGAAAATCCTAGGCTCGCCCGAGCAACTTCTCAATCGAGGCAATACGACAATCGAAACAACCGAAACAACGATGCATCAGGAGCTACACAACTCAAGCTGGGACAACCAAAGCAACGTAAAAACGTGCATGGCCATCATACCAATGCTAAAAGTCATAAGCCACCTGAGCAAAATACAGAAAATAGCTCAAACAATGTACTGCAGGTTCATGCCAACCGACAAACACTGCCAAGTGCAACACAATCGAGACCAACTTCAAAATCGAACGAAGCACATCGTCACATCCAGATGAGAGCAAAAACCATCTCGTACAGTGCTAACAAAGCACGTACAAGACCACACATATGTTGTGTAGTGGACAGCGGATCTAGAGGGGAGGGGTGAATAGATCAGCCCCACTTTTCGCAATGCGGCCCTCTAAACAGCTAGTTAAAATGAATTGCAGTGGAATAGAAACTAGCTTCCAAGAATGCTATGATTCACTTAGCAAGATAAGCAAGATATATAATAATTCGATCCTAAGCATGCACCTAGAACGATTCAATCACACAAGCAAACCACGCTAGACAGGATTTTTAAGGTGGTTCGGACTGTATCCTTAGCCCTACGTCCACCCCTCACCAAAACCCGGTGAGGCTTCACTTGTGCAGCGCACCAAACCGCAAATCGGAAACCACCGATTGCCTTCCTACTCACCACCTGGTAGGGACGTCAATCGCAAATTAGAACACCCTCCAATTGCCTTCCTACTAACCACCGGTAGGGATGAATCACACTTTCAATGTTTAAACAATAATGAAAATGAAACAAGATGTGAATGAACTAAAACAAGAGATTGAGTTAGAGTGAAAATGAATTGGCCCTTGTATGGAATGTTGATCAGCAACAAGGCTCCTCTTAGCTTCAACTCAATCTTCTTGATTCACCCTTGATTGGATGAATGTTCTTCACGGAGTACTGTTCACGTGAACAGTACATCTTCCTTCAATTCTTCTCTCTTGATCTTCTCTTTGAACTTCTTTGAATGAATGAAGGAGATGATGAAGCTACCTTGAATCTTGATTGCCTCTTTAGCTTCTAGGAGTTTGAATGCTTGAAATATCACCTTGAATGAACTTGAAAGAACTTGAATGGATGAAGATGATTTCCCTTGATAGTGAGCTTCAAATGATCCCCTTGAGATGATGAAGAGGATAAAGGATGCAGCTTTCTCTTCTCTTGGCCTTGATCTTGATCTCCACTTGAAGAGCTTGAACACTTGAGGATGAAGATCTTCTTCACGGAGTACTGTTCACTGCTACAGTGCTCCGAATTTCTCTCCCTTGAACACACTCTAGTAGCCTCCCTTGTAACCCTCTTGAAGCCCTTAGGGTTTTCAACCCTCTTGTATTGATTTTATAGACCTTGAATGGTCTATAGACAAGCCTCAGACCAGATCCACAATTTGTGGATGATTAGGTGACTTTAGGATTAAACAAATCAAGGTTGAATGGCCCTTTTCGAAGTTGGAAACAAAGTCAAAATTGAAGGCTCGGGGCTGGCGGTCGACCGGCAGCTCCTGGCGGTCGACCGCCACTGTAAAAGGCTGTAGACGAATGGCCCCTGGGAATTCCGGTCGACCGCCACTGGCTGGCGGTCGACCGGCAACAGGCAGACCTGTAGTTGGGGGATCCCTGGCTGGGGCGGTCGGCCGCCCCTGTGCTGGCGGTCGACCGCCAGCTGGGCAGAGCCCCGGTCACCCCGGGTTGGTCCGTTGGCCGCACCAGATCCATCGCTTGAGTCCGTTAGCTGCCCGTTCATGTCTGTGGCATCGACCTTGATTGTCTTGAAGTTTTAGTACTGAGTATTCAAGCAAATTTTTGTTCCGGGGGCTCCGGCCCCGGAAACCCCCGCAAGGGGCGCTGCCCCCTTGACCCCCGCGACCTGACCGGGCAGGTCGATCCCCGCGACCTGACCGCGCAGGTCGATCCGCGTGCGAGGGCGCAACATTGAGCTTTCATGTGCATATCTGTCATAAACATAACAGAACATATGTCAGTCATATAAGAGTGAAAAGTAACAATGACGAATAGTGTTTAGCCATTATCAAAACCAAGAATTTCACAGAACACATATGACCATAGAATGATGTCGAATGACCCAAGTGACCATATGAAAACTCAAATAACCACAGGGGCACAACAACATAGAAAACACTGCGATAAACCATCGCAACACCTACGCCAGCAAGAGACTGTACTGGACCTAAGGACTCTGGAAACTGTATATCTCGGATTCCCATGTACTTCACACAACAACGCTCTGATAGCTCAGAAAAGAACTCCGAACATCTCAGAACACTGCTCTGATACCAGCTGTAACGACCCGGAGTTCAGGATACCGATATACCGATAACATCGATACACCGATACCAAGAACTGGGGAGGCCACCCAAGAGGCTGATGAGGCCCCTGAAGGGTTAGGAGGGCATGTGTGGAGTACATTGAAGCCACAGAGATATAACAGGAAGTAATTAAATTTCATTAATAATTCAAATAATTACAATTATACACCAGAGTCTAGCCCGAAGGAAAGACAACAAGTCTATCACAGTACAGTCTGACAGAAAAGAAACGTACACAGAAGTCGGGGGAAGCCTGACGCAAGTACGGCTGGCAGCTACAACAGCAAGAAAGCGCTCCACCAGGAACAGCAGAGGCAGACGACGAAACCCACCTGAAAAGCAGGGGTGAGTCTCAACAGAAACTCAGTAGGGGTCACGCGGATCCCCACTGGAAAACGCACAAAGCAACGGAAGCAACAACAAAGCAGCAGGAACAGCAGGTGTAGCAAAGCAGGAAAAGCTACACTACAAAGCTGTAAAACTACCGCTAACAAACAGCAACGGAATAGATGAGAAGCAGGAGTAGGGAACAAGCAGGAGAGGGGTGAGAACCCGTACCAAACAAGCGGCTGCCGAACTAACTTCGGCACCCCAAACTACTCCAAACAAAAAGGCAACAGATGGTTGACCCTAAACTCACACAGAAGGGTACACCAATCTGTCAACCAGCCCAAACAACAAGGTCTAGACAAGACCCAGACAGACACCAACCAACACGTACACGACTGGGAACGTCGTGCACGTAGCCCCACGCACGATCAGAACATCGTACAGACGACAGAACACTGACCTCGAGTACAGCCACGAACGGGCAACTCGCAAAGGTCACAGCGCACAAGAAAACGCCGAGAGTCACTGCACCAAGTGACAGGAGCACCCTCCTCCTAGAAGAATAAGCCAGATGGTCCACTGACGACTTACACTGTGCTACAAGTGTCATGTCCACTCAAAGGGATAAGACACACAAAGAAACCAGGTCCAAGGACAGCAGTTCAAGGAACACGGCACCACAGTACAAGACTACAGTACCAACTGCGAGTGACTAGTCAGAGCTACGGCCCGTCGACGCAAGTCCCCAGTCTCTGACCACGTGTGCACACACTGACCACTACCTAGGCCAGGCCTCTAGCTAGTATTCCCTCGGTAGGACGCTACCGCTGGTCGGGGCCTACGGAACTAGCTTAAAAACCGTACGCACCAAACGCAACAGGAAAAACCCCTCCACCACTCCCGGTGGGTCGGCAAAAGCCTAGGGCTACATCCAGGGGAGGCTCACAAGGCACAAACTCCGAAACACAGGTGCTAAAGCACAGACAGCTAAGAAAAGCCATGTCTCGTGCACAACCAAGCACCGAGGCAGTCAAACAACCGCCAACAGACTCAGGACCAGTCAACTAGACCTACAACGTAACGATCCTTGAGTCAAACAACTCGAAGGCAAGATCGTCACAAATAGCGATACGAGCCGCCAATCGGTCTAATCCTAAGCCAGAAACTACGCTCCGCAGAAAACAACACACGGAGATCTGAGGGAAGCACCAAAAACCCTCAGCACGACTGGACACGCAAGCCGAGGTGGAACAACACCTCGAAGCATCCAGAAGCAGTGTCTCGAGTCAGACACAACCACCGAGACACGCACACACAAGGCCACACGTCAACCACTGGGTCACACCGGGTTGACCTGGACCCAACAACCGCATACAAAAGTAGGATGAAGAATCCTACCACAAGTAAGAAGACTCCTGGCTACCTTACAACGTAGTCTTAACCCTCATAGGACGTCGGGAGACATCCACGGGACAATGGGCAGACCACAAGGCCAAGCCAAGACACACAGGAATCAACGGGCAGAAAACGAAAGCACAAGGGATGTAACGCACCCGCCCTAGACCGCTACAAGCAAACGGCGGTCTAGCCCAGGGCCGTTACTTCCCAAACGACGGACGGGAGACAGGCCGTCACTCACACCACCCTAACAACCTACAAAACCACGTAAAGCCAAGTAACGCACGGCACCAGGCGCGTTACAACCAAACGACGCACGGGGGTAGGCGCGTTATTCACAACGTGCACAGCCACCCTCAACTCAACACAAAACAACAAACGACGGCTAGAGGCGAGCATGTTACTCACAACGACGCACAGGGGCACGGCCGTTACACCATCGAACAGCACAACACCCACAACCCTCAGCCAAACAGCATGTGACGGTCCAGAAAGGACGCGTTACACACAAACGATGCTTGGGAGCACGGCCGTTACATCCAACGGGCACAGCCACCCACACTCGACCAAAACAGAATGCAACGGCCAGGGGCAGGCGCGTTACACTCAAACGACGCACGGGAGTACGCCCACTGAAGGCACCACCTCACAGGTCAAACGTCGGTCAAACAGCAAGTAACGGCCAGGGCAGGGCGCGTTACTCCTCATCCAACGCGCTGGGTCAAGCGCGTTAGAAGAACCGACTTAACCCCAACACAAAACAACGAAGGCGAAGTAACGCACAGACCTAGGTGCATTACAAGAAAGCGACGCGCCACGCTAAGGCCGTCACTTACCCAGAAGCCAGAAACTTAAAAACGCCTAAAACAAATGGCGGTCTATTGTAAAGGCGTCAGAGCCAAATAATGGCCTCTGAGCGACCGTTACATCGGTCACGGTGGAAAATAGAGGAACGGCCCAAATCGGCCCGTTCCACGCCCCATTCACGCCAAAACGCAGGGGAAACAAACCACAACGATAAATAAACAACCTCAGGGGACTCAAAACCCCACATGCAAGGTCAAAAACACAAGATCGGGCGATTTCATCAAATCCACCGTAAGTGGGTCACCGAGGTTCCCGGGCTTCTACCGGCCTCGAATGAACACCAAACCACACGAATCAACGTGGATGGGATCCTAACATCCCAGCGGTCAGTTAGAAACTAACTACGCCGCAAATGGTCGCCCGTTTACCGGCCGACCCTAAAAATCACGAAAATCACAGTTTAGGCAAAACAAGCCCAAACTCGACCGTTTCCTTGCGAACGCCGTGCAATGGCAGGGAAAACGAAGAGGACGAAATAAGGATCAGTCACCCTACCTCCACCGAAGAAACCGTACCCCGGAAGGGACTAAACCACGCCGAAATCCACTCACGAACCGATTTCACCGGCTTTGAATCTACCGTTCGGGATCGCGCCAGAATCGATCCGATCTCGCCCATCGCGCACCTCGACAGCTCCACGTCCTCGCCAACCCACCCACGAGTCGCTCCGTCTGTAGCCGGGGCCAAAGAGGGGGAGAAACGAGAGAGAAGGGAGAGAGACGGCGGCGGTGAGAAATGAGGAGAGAGAGAGGAAAAGGAAAATAAATAGAAAAGAAATTAGGAAATTTTCTTAATTTCTAAAAATTTCTGAAAATGCGCCGAAAAATGCACAAATTCAGAAAAATATGCAAAAATAGCCGAAACGACCGGCTCGAAGAGTACATCGTCGCTGTAGCATCCACGGAGTTCGAGAATTGACAAAACAAACTCACCGTAGGGTTCCGTAACTAGTACGAGAGAAAAACCCACACGGCTCGTCAAACTCAACTCGAAAGCCACAAAGCGAACCGAAACTCAACGAAACCAATCCGAAACAGATCCGAAAGATCCAGCAAAGATCTCACAAGACCTGCAAAAAGGATCAGCAAAGATCCAGGGCATTACATCATTTTTCTGAATTTGTGCATTTTCGGCGTATTTTCGGAATTTTTGGAAATAGGAAAATTTCCTAATTTCTTTTCTATTTATTTTCCTTTTCCCTCTCTCTCTCCTCATTTCTCACCGCCGCCGTCTCTCTCCCGTTCTCTCTCGTTTCTCCCCCTCTTTGGCCCGACTGCAGACGGAGCGACCGTGGGTGGGTGGCGAGGACGTGGAGCTGTCGAGGTGCGCGATGGGGCGAGGATCGGATCGATTCTGGCGCGATCCCGAACGGTGGATTCAAAGCGGTGAAATCGGTTCGTGAGTGGATTTCGACGTGGCTTAGTCCCTTCGGGGCACAGTTTCTTCGGTGGAGGTAGGGTGACTGATCTTACTTCGTCCTCTTCGTTTTCCTGCCATTGCACGGCGTTCGGCAAGGAAACGATCGAGTTTGGGCTTGTTTGCCTAAACCGTGATTTCGTGATTTTTAGGGTCGGCCGGGTAAACTGCGACCATTTGCGGCGTAGTTAGTTTCTAACTGACCGCTGGGATGTTAGGATCCCATCCACGTTGATTTTCGTGTGTGGTTTGGTGTTCATTCAAGGCCGGTAGAAGCCCGGGAATCTCGGTGACCCCACTTAGGGTGGATTTGATGAAATCGCCCGGATCTGTGTTTTTGACCTTGCATGTGGGGTTTTGAGTCCCCTGAGGTTGTTATTTATCGTTGTGGTTTGTTTCCCCTGTGTTTCGGCGTGAATGGGGCGTGGAACGGGCCGATTTGGCCGTTCCTCTGTTTTCCCGCCGTGACCGATGTAACGGTCGTTCCAGAGGCCGTTATTTGGCTCTGACGGCCTTATGATAGACCGCCATTTGTTTTAGGCATTTTTAAGTTTCTGGCTTCTGGGTAAGTGACGGCCTTAGCGTGGCGCGTCGCTTCCTTGTAACGCACCTAGGTCTGTGCGTTCCTTCGCCTTCGTTGTTTTGTGTTGGGGTTAAGTCGGTTCTTCTAACGCGCTTGACCCAGCGCGTTGGATGAGGAGTAACGCGCCCTGCCCTGGCCGTTACTTGCTGTTTGACCGACGTTTGACCTGTGAGGCGGTGCCTTCAGCGGTCGTACCCCCGTGCGTCGTTTGAGTGTAATGCGCCTGCCCCTGGCCGTTGCATTCTGTTTTGGTCGAGTGTGGGTGGCTGTGCCCGTTGGATGTAACGGCCATGCTCCCATGCGTCGTTTGTGTGTAACGCGTCCTTTCTGGACCGTCACATGCTGTTTGGCTGAGGGTTGTGGGTGTTGTGCTGTTCGATGGTGTAACGGCCGTGCCCCTGTGCGTCGTTGTGAGTAACGCGCTCGCCTCTAGCCGTCGTTTGTTGTTTTGTGTTGAGTTGAGGGTGGCTGTGCACGTTGTGAATAACGCGCCTACCCCCGTGCGTCGTTTGGTTGTAACGCGCCTGGTGTCGTGCATTACTTGGCTTTACGTGGTTTTGTAGGTTGTCAGGGTGGTGTGAGTGACGGCCTGTCTCCCGTCCGTCGTTTGGGAAGTAACGGCCCTGGGCTAGACCGCCGTTTGCTTGTAGCGGTCTAGGGTGGGTGCGTTACATCCCTTGTGCTTTGGTTTTCCGCCCGTTGATTCCTGTGTGTCTTGGCTTGGCCTTGTGGTCTGCCCATTGTCCCGTGGATGTCTCCCGACGTCCTATGAGGGTTAAGACTACGTTGTAAGGTAGCCAGGAGTCTTCTTACTTGTGGTAGGATTCTTCATCCTACTTTTGTATGCGGTTGTTGGGTCCAGGTCAACCCGGTGTGACCCAGTGGTTGACGTGTGACCTTGTGTGTGCGTGTCTCGGTGGTTGTGTCCAACTCGAGACACTGCTTCTGGATGCTTCGAGGTGTTGTTCCACCTCGGCTTGCATGTCCAGTCGTGCTGAGGGTTCTTGGTGCTTCCCTCAGATCTCCGAGTGTTGTTTTCTGCGGAGCGTGGTTTCTGGCTTAGGATTAGACCGATTGGCGACTCGTACCGCTGTTTGTGACGATCTTGCCTTCGAGTTGTTCGACTCAAGGATCGTTACGTTGTAGGTCTAGTTGACTGGTCCTGAGTCTGTTGGCGGTTGTTTGACTGCCTCGGTGCTTGGTTGTGCACGAGACAGGGCTTTTCTTAGCTGTCTGTGCTTTAGCACCTGTGTTTCAGAGTTTGTGCCTTGTGAGCCTCCCCTAGATGTAGCCCTAGGCTTTTGCCGACCCACCGGGAGTGGTGGAGGGGTTTTTCCTGTTGCGTTTGGTGCGTACGGTTTTAAGCTAGTTCCGTAGGCCCCGACCAGCGGTAGCGTCCTACCGAGGGGAATACTAGCTAGAGGCCTGGCCTAGGTAGTGGTCAATGTGTGCACACGTGGTCAGAGACTGGGGACTTGCGTCGACGGGCGTAGCTCTGACTAGTCACTCGCAGTGGTACTGTAGTCTTGTACTGTGGTGCCGTGTTCCTTGGAACTGTTATTCCTTGGACCTGGTCTTTGTGTGTCTTGTCCCTTTGAGTGGACATGACACTTGTAGCGCAGTGTAAGTCGTCAGTGGACGCATCTGGCTGTTCTTCTGGGAGGAGGGTGCTCCTGTCACTTGGTGCAGTGACTCTCGGCATTTTTCTTGTGCGCTGTGACCTTTGCGAGTTGCCGTTCGTGGCTGTACTCGAGGTCAGTGTTCTGTCGTCTGCACGATGTTCTGATCGTGCGTGGGGCTATGTGCACGACGTTCCCGGTCGTGTACGTGTTGGTTTGGTGTCTATCTGGGTCTTGTCTAGACCTTGTTGTTTGGGCTGGTTGACAGATTGGTGTACCCTTCTGTGTGAGTTTAGGGTCAACCATCTGTTACCTTTTTATTTAGAGTAGTTTGGGGTGCCGAAGTTAGTTCGGCAGCCGCTTGTTTGGTGTGGGTTCTCACCCCTCTCCTGCTTGTTCCCTACTCCTGCTTCTCATCTGTTCCGTTGCTGTTTGTTAGCGGTAGTTTTACAGCTTTATAGTGTAGCTTTTCCTGCTTTGCTACACCTGCTGTTCCTGCTGCTTTGTTGTTGCTTCCGTTACTTTGTGCGTTTTTCAGTGGGGATCCACGTGACCCCTACTGAGTTTCTGTTGAGACTCACCCCTGCTTTTCAGGTGGGTTTCGTCGTCTGCCTCTGCTGTTCCTGGTGTCCTAATTTCCAAAAATTCTGAAAATGTGCCGAAAATGCACAAATTCAGAAAAATACGCAAAAATAGCCGAAACGACCGGCTCGAAGAGTACATCATCACTGTAGCATCCACGAGTTCGAGAATTGACAAACAAACTCACCGTAGGGTTCCGTAACTAGTACGAGAGAAAAACCCACACGGCTCGTCAAACTCACTCGGAAGCCACAACGCGAACCGAAACTCAACGAAACCCAATCCGAAATAGATCCGAAAGATCCAGCAAAGATCCCACAAGACCTGCAAAAAGGATCCAGCAAAGATCCAGGGCATTACATACATGCTTGCAATATAAATATGAAATATGAAATATGTATTGATAACATCGACGTCATAACAAACATCAAAAACATCACTATTCTAAACATCCTGACAAAAGGTGATATCGATATCGTCCTTATCAACGAAACAAATTTCGACTGTCCTATTGAATTATCATAAATATATGAATATCTTATAGACATATGAATATCTTATATATGCTACTGATGTATATAACATCAGAGACGTGTTTTGGATATGTCAAGTAGACAATCGTAGGAATTTATGACAAGTATGGAAGTCATAAAAATGAAGAACGTGTTAGAAGAAATCATGAATGTCCTTTTCACAAGAATATCTTCACCTTAATCTTATCAAACCAGCCTAGCTCCTTGGATCTAGGAGATCAACTCGGTCCCTGATGTTTTTATGTCGTCGATGTTTCTATACAACAATACAAATCCACAGAATATAAATTAAAGTTGAAATCAACCCCCACATAGCATTATATTCCATGGTGATATATACGCCTAAGTGCTATCCAGTCATATTGTACCATATTCTGACGCACATTTCATACCAGTATTCAATGAAATCTCAGTGAACATTCCAATGGCCCCATTATCCAAATTTTGCACCATATTACAGGAACAAATTTACCTAGACGAAGAAATGGATGAAAGTGACTATGAGCTCTCTTATATAGATGGAGAGTCATGGGACGTGGATATGTGACAGAAAGTGACTTCTTTTGAATTACGGCTCCCCGTGGCTTGATTTCTTGTGATAGTGCTTGAGAATTTCTTTATTACATTCACATTTTTCCATTTTCGTGATGATTTTTGTGAGAGCTAAATCGATATAGGCTTTTATTGCTGCATAATAGATAAAGAAATCCATAACTTGACAATCGACGTGGATACAATAATGCAGGGGTACAATAATGTATTGGTACAATAATGCAACATGATTTCTTATTCTTTGATCACTAAAGATTACTTCGATAGGGGAATGGATTCCTTCTTTGTAGTGTGCTGTGACTATAACTTCAACACGGTTGGGAAAAATTCGGCTCTTTGAACCTAAAAAACCCTTTTTCAGGGATTTCACATCCCATCAAACCAAAATATCATAGCTACAACTCCAGAAATCCTCTAGTCAAAAATGTCTATGAATACAATCACCATTTTGCGGAAATAAAGATGTTGCATGGAGATCATGGAAATAACATGGAATAGATATGATGAACTTGATGATCTAAGAGATGTGAAGATATCAGAAGAATTCGTGTGTCTTTCTTGATATTTCTTTGCTCGATGTCGACATAAGGCTGGATGTGACAAAAAAATTTTACGTTTTATCTTCTCATCTTGTGGGTCGTCTGAGCATACTTATTGGTATGGCAATATGCAATAGTAATCATGCACACATCTTTGGAAACAAAAAAGAAATTGAAATTCCCCCAATCTTCCAAGATATTACAAAGATCAAAAGACCAAATGATGCTTGATGTTGATGTCTTGGACTTTTGCTTGAATTATTGCCTTGAATTATTGCCTTTGCTGATTGGCATCTTTCTTCGTGGCTTCGTGGCTTGAATTCTTCCTGATGGGACATTCATTTACATAGTGACCTTCTTCGTTACAGATTTAACATCTGCATTGTTTTCCTTTGCCATTCAGACAAGGGGGTTTCTTAATGATCTTTTCTATGTAAATCAATCTAGAGGGCTATATATGCTTTTGGTAAAACGCCAAAGATTGCTTCGGAGAATATGGTGTTAGTCTGACTCAGAGTCTGAAGATGTCGTCGTCATGTCAGAACTTGAAGAAGATTAAAGCTACAAGAACAACGAGCAGAATTCACACTCAATAATATCAAAAAACTTGCCACCAGAAGCAACAACAGTCATCTATGAAGAATCAAATCAGGAACCAGATACAACCAATGTCATTCCATCGTATTTCCTATAGAAGAAATATGCAATTGGGACAGTATTGTCATGAGTGTTTACTCATCTAACCGTCGATATTTTGCAGTTTCTCATATTGTACCATATTCTGAATTCCGCACCCCAAGTAGGCATAACCAATCCCCTACAAAAATGGTATCAGAGCAAATATGCCCGACGGGCGAACTTACAGGGACCGAGTTGATCTCCTGGATCCAAGGAGCTAGGCCAAGGATGAGTTTTACAAATGACTCGGAACTAAACCTGGTATGCTATTCAAATTCATGCACCAAATCAAGGCAAGAGAAAATATTGTTTTAATTTATTGTAATTAGTGTTCCTGATGGGACATTCGTTTGCATAGTGACCTTCTTCGTTACAGATCCAACATCTACATTGTTTTCCTTGCCATTCGGATAAGGGGGTTTTAAAGACTCAACTAAAGCAGATAAAGAACATGACTCATTTAACTTCTTCATCCCGTAAAGAATTCGAACAGATTTGGCTAGTAGCCCATTCTTGGACGTTTCCTATTAGCGAAAGGTTAATATAATTAATAGTGGTTTGTAAATTAACTGGATTGTCTAAAATCAAAGAATTACAGATACTACGTCCTGTAGCTCAACGAGCTGCAAGATTCAGTACATTCATTATCATGGAGCATCCTGCTACTTATTTCAGGCGGCAAAATGATCCATTACTATTCAACAATTGTTACATTTTCTGTTATAAAGTTTCGATTTGGTCTTTTGATCTTTGTAATATCTTGGAAGATTGGGGAAATTTCAATTTCTTTTTTGTTTCCAAAGATGTGTGCATGATTACTATTGCATATTGCCATACAAGGAAAGTTTTGGCTGAGACATTCATGTAATAGATACCTAGGTTTCTTTGTTGAAAGGAGTCATAATGATCCCAAATGGTCGTGAAGTGTTGATGATATTACGATGTCTTTGTCTTGTAATGAGACTGTGTATTGGGGATATAAGGCAAATTTGAGTTTTGTGTAACAAAGATCACCTTTTATTCGTCCGAGTTCTGCATCTGCAGGATTTCTTATCTGTCTTCGTGGCTTGATTTCTTGTAATAGTGCTTGAGCATAAGTCCAAAGGACTTTGCTTTGGTGTCGTTCTTTTGCTTCATAATAATTTACAGTTAATCACTCAACAAGAAATTCACGAACTCTTTGAGAAAATTCCTAAGAAATATCGAGCAAGTATGAAATATTTATAGAAATTGTTCGATGTAGCAGAGGCTACAACATCTGATATTATTGAGTGTGAATTCTGCTCGTTGTTCTTGTAGCTTTAATTAGAGTGCATTGAGTTAGACATACGAATTCTTCAGACATCTTCGAATCTCTTGGATCATCACGTTCATCATATCTATTTCATATTATCATATCTTTGCTTTTCCATGTTATTTCCATGATCTCCATGAAATTCATTCAGAGAAATCATACATATGTAATGAACGTATGTTAACAAGTTTGTAAGAAGACAACATCAAGAAAAGTCCTTTGGACTTATATCTAAGCATTATCACAAAGGAATCAAGTGCCAGCAAGCAAGAGCAATAATTCAAGCCAAAGTCCAAGACATTAAAATCAAGCATCTTTGCTTTGACGTCGACATAAAGAGTTTTATTGATGTCTTTGTCTTGTAATGAGACTGTGTATTGGGGATATAAGGCAAATTTGGATGCCATCAGTTTTACATTGATTTAGTATGGTTGTTACATCTTCATAATGTTGCTCTAATGTAGATGAATATACGATGATATCATCAACGTAGACACAACAATATTCAATGTGAGATTTGAATGAAGTAATATGTATGGCGTTTGGCCTTTTTCATGTAAATATATATGCTACTGATGTATATAACATCAGAGACGTGCTTCGGATATCGGATATTTCTCCTGTATGTAAATCAATCTAGAGGGCTGGATAGCATGAAAAGGAAAGATTCAAGAA
>JAHNEJ010000107.1:0-271520 GCA_022559845.1 Amorphophallus konjac | reverse complement strand
TCTACAGTGACAACGACACTCTGGTGGTGAGGCTTCATGGGAACGTGAGGACGAGATGCGTCAGCAGTTCCCGTATCTGTTTGAGTAAGTCTTCCTCTTCTTTCCCCTTTGGTTGTTCTCAATTTCGAGGACGAAATTCCTTTAGGGGGGAGGGCTGTAATATCCTGGACCTTTCGGATCCTTCTTCGTGGATCCCGGATCTGGTTTTCGGAGCGTCCGGCTCTGTTGTGTCCAAAATTTCGTTTCAGACATCTTTCGTGTTCGGATCGGCGCGATCCGAAGTCGTTTCGGAGGCCCGGAGGCGTTCCGCGGCTTTTCCGCGTGTGTTTTCCGATTCCCGGTGTGTGTTTCGGCTTTTTCTTCGGAAGCTCGCTGCAGGCGAACCGGGCGGTTCACCCGGGCACGAGTGGTACCGTTGCGATCGGTGCGTTCCGAGGGTTCCGGAAATATATTTTTCTATTTTCCGGTATTTTTCCAAAAATTTGGATTTTCTATAAAGCCCTAATTCTTTTTCTTTTCTTTTCTCCTTTCTCTTTCTTCTTCTTCCTCTTCCTCCGTTTCTTCCCACCGTGACACCCTCCTCTCTCCCTCTCTCCCATTCGGACGCGGCGAACCCCTCTCCGGCTTCGGACGGCGGCGAGGCGACGGCGCGGACGTGTGGGCGGCGGCGAGGCGAGCTCGTGGGCGTGCGGCGAGCATGGGAAGCGTGGGGAGTTCGTGAAGCTTCGAGCGTTCTTCGTGATTCGTGATTGATTCAGCGGAGCATTCGCTCCATTGAGGTAGGGTGACGTTCCTTAGCCTCATGCCGATCTTTTCCGTGATTTATAGGCCGCGGGGAGGCCGAGAGGGGATCGTTTGAGCGTTTTTGGGTTTTTCCATGATTTGGGGAGAGCTCGCCCGATCTATGGATTTGATGCATGATTTCGTGTTTTGATGACCTAAAATCATGCTAGGGGTCCCCAGGGGTCTTCCCCTTTGTTTTCCCCCTCTCCTATGGAGGCATGGGGGCGTGGTTAGAATTTTTGGGCGTTTCTACCGTTTTCGGCCGCGGACTGAGAACGCGCTATACTCCAGTAGCGCGTTCTTGGAGGTCGCGCTGCCCCGACCGAGCGTGTTCATCGGAGAAGATGAACAGGAGGCGGTTCCTGTCGCGCTATGGGGTCCTAGCGCGATCAGCCTTGTCGCACTAGACATCCCTAGTGCGACATGCCTTGTCGCGCTAGGCATCTCTAGCGCGACATGCCGTGTCGCGCTAGGAGGCCCTAGCGCGATGTCCCTTGTCGCGCTAGGGGGCCCTAGTGCATTCTTCCGTGTCGCGCTAGGTGTCCCTAGCGCGATCTGGCTGTTGTTGGGTGTTTCCCTTGGGCCGTGTGTGCGTCCCGGGCACCCCGTGGAGTTCCGTGACCGTGTCTTTGGTGTCCGGAGGTTCCGTTTGCCCTGGTCATGCGTTTGGCCGTGGGCGGTGCGTCCGTTTTTCTCCGACCGTGGTGCCGTTGACGGAGCTAGTGCGTGGGGTGATTCCCACATATTGTCGGACTCGGACGTCGTTTTCCGTTGACTTGAGAGTCTACTCCTTCAGTGACCCTCCACTAGTCGTAGCCTACTAGTACGCGGGTGCTAGTCGCACCAGGGAGTGGTGTACGGGCCGACCTTTCGAGACGGTTTGTGGACCGGTTACCGTTGGGCCCCACGTCTTGCAGCCAGAGTCCGGCTGAGGGGAAAACCGGTCAGAGGGCCAGACCTGGGACGCGTGGTCTGTGTGTGCACACGTGGTTGGGGGCGGTTGGACCCACGTCGACGGGCGTGACCCCAGCTAGTCACTTGTTTGTGATTACTTGTACGGTGTTTGCGCCTCGGGTAGGACCTACCACGTCAGGCGGTTCACCTGCGGTGCGGTGTAAGACGTCAGGGGACGCTACCGGCTGTGCTTCTAGTGGGTGGTACTCCTGTCGAGTACGGAGTGATAGACTGTCAGTCGTGTGTTTCCGACCTTCGGGTTTTACGGTTCGACCGTTGGTTTCGGTCTTCTCGTGCCGTGGCACGTGTGTCGGTTTACGTGCCGTAGGGTCTAGTTCTGTAGAGTACAGGGCTTTCCTTTCCGATGTACTTTCCTACCGCTAGAGTAGTGGTTTCTCGTTTTACGAGGTAGGGTTCGAGTGATCCCTACTGAGTCTTGTTCCGAGACTCATTCCCTGCGTGTTTTCACCGTGTTTCAGGTGAGACGCCACCTTCGGGGAGCGCGTCAGGAGCGCAGCGTGGTGCGGGTGCTCAGAGGTAGTGCCAGAAGTCAGAGCCGGGGTATGCCCCGTGTAGCTGTACTTTTCTTTGTTGTCACTGTACTAGTCGTGGACTACTACTGCTGTTGTTGTTTCCTTTCTGTGGACCATGTAAAATGTTAATGTATTTCCTGCTTAATATTATAACTGTTTAATTTCTGCAATTATCTGTGATGCTTGTGTAGTTTCCACACCATCCTTTTAACCCTTCCGAGTCTTCGGACTCGTGGGTGGCGGTACGAGTCTCAGGTTATCGGGCCTTCCCGGTAATCGGATTCTCGGGTCGTTACACTCCCTGCTGGGAACGAGTCCCTCTTCTGGGCGCCATAACCTCATGTTAACAAAAACAACTAGCAGAATTAATAAAACACACGGAGCCCTACGCCAGTCGCCGACTGTATAGGACATTCATGGACTTCCTGGACCACTGCAATCATTTCAGGTTCTTATGTACCTCCACGACCCCACTCTGATACCAACTGTAACGACCCAAGATCCGAGTACCGGAAAGGAATCGACGCGACTCGAACCTCGGCCCGCCACCCATGAGCCCGAAGACTCGGAAGGGTTAAAGGATGGTGTGAGGGCACAAGAGAAGCTGAAATAACTGCAGAACTAACATAATAATCAAATAAAAATAATGTAGGAATTAAGATAAATAATCCCTAAGCAGCTACAAGGTCCAGTGTATCTCATGTCCAAATTAAGTACAGTCAACAGAAAGAAAAGTACAAGTACACGGGGCATACCCCGACTCTGGCAACTGACGACTAACCCTAGCTACTAGAACCATGCTGAAACTCCGCGGCGCCTCTCGACGACCCCGCCTCACCTGAAACACATGGGTAAGCCTCATTTCATAGGCTCAGTAGGGATCCCTCGGACCCCCACCTCGCACCAGAGAAATAAGACAGCAAATCACGAACAAGCACGAAAGGTAATGCTACCTAGCGGGAGTACGGCAGTAGCAACAAGCAATAATAAATAAACTGAAAGGCTCTCTACAACTAAACGTACCGAACAAACCGACCACAAACCAACGGAAAAATAAGTCTGTACCTGCCAAGAGACAGGAGCATCACCCACTGGAAGCAAAGTTGGATGCGTCCCCTGATGTCTTACACCGTGCCTCAAGTGTCTCACTGCGACACCCCAGGCGGAGATAGAGACACAACAATAACCAGTACCATGAACAAGGACTAGCTGGGGTCGTGCTCGTCAGCGCGGGTCCGACGCCCCAACCAAGTGTGCACACACAGACCATGCACCCTAGGTCAGATCCTCTAGCTGGTTCTTCCCCAAAGTCTGGACTCAGGCTACGCGGAGGGGCCCTACGGTGACTAGCCTAACAACCGTCTCTCTCGAGTAAGCCGCTCCACCACTCCTGGGTGGGTCAGCACACGCTTGCCGTAAGAAGGCTACGACTAGTGGACGTGTCACCGGAGGTAAGACTCTAACTCACGGAAACCACCGCTCGAAGGAAACGGAGTGGCGGTCCACTCGAGACTGCCCCTCAGCCTAGCGGTCCTCTCTGGACCACAAGGGGGGGCCTAGCGCTCTCCCTGAGACCGCCATGCTCAGCCTAACGGTCATGCCATGACCGCAAGGGGACGAGCCAGTAGGGGCCAAACGGTCTATCGCCAGGCCGCTAACCCCAGCCAAACGATCCACACCGGACCGCAAGGCAACCAGAAACGGTCAAGCCATGACCGCTAGCCAGCACGTGACTCTCAACGGTCGAAAAATCCAGTCAACTGGAGAAACGGTCGTCTGACGACCGCTAATCTGAGGGTAGCGGTCTATCGCGTGACCGCCGCCCTGAGCCTAGCGGTCCCAAGGGGACCGTTAAGCCCTGCCGACATTCAAAGTTCCCTAGCGGTCCCCCTGAGGGCCGCCAAGGGGGCCTAGCGGTCCCTGGAAGGACCGCAAGGTCAACCCGAGCGCAAATCCGGCGGGAAACACCAAAAAATCCGATCCACCCCCCAATCATCGCCCGATGATGGGGAAACAAAGGGGAATCCATCCCCAACCCTCCTAGCATGATTCTAAACCCATAAATTGGTCAAAAACTCTGGGAAACAAGAGATCCATCGCTCAACCCCAAAAGCATGGATTTTGCCTTCCCGACTCAAATAAGCCCCTCTCGACCTCCCCTCGGCCTACAAATCACGAGGAAGATAGTAAAGAGTGTAGGGATTCGTCCCCCTACCTCAAAGAAGCCCGGAAGCCACCGGATCGCCGCAAATCTCGAAATCTCACTTTTAAACCCACGATCTCCACGCCCCACACTGCGAGGATGCCGCCGCCATGATCACCACGCCGCCGCTGTCGGTCCACCGCCTGCAGTCGAAGGAGGGAGGGACGCCTCGGGCCGCACACGGGGGAGAGCAATGGTCGAATGGGGGGGGGGAGCTCTCCAACGGGAAGAAGAAAGAAGAAGAAGAAAAGAAAAAGGGGGGTATTTATAGAAAAATCAAAAAATACAAAAAATAGGAAAAAAATGAGAAAGATCATTTTCTCGATCCTTGAAACACGCTCGATGCACTGGTACCGTCCCGGAGTAGGAGAACACAACAGTTTACCCCACACAGGGTTCCGAAGGTCCGTCAGGGAAAAACACGTGTGAACCACAAAATGGACTTTGGGACCCCCGAAAATGATCCGAAATCTACGGATCCAGATCCAAAAAATGTCTAAAAAACCTGGGACATTATAGCCGGGACGACAATGTCAAATTTAGGGGGAATCCGGAAAGCTTCCCGCAGCCCGTGAACCACCCTATACGCTACCAACGGCGGGGAATAGGGACGACTAGTGCATGCGCCCGAAGTGCTCGTGGCGCCACCACGGCCAGGATCCACCTCTTCGACATAAGATGTGGGGCTGACGCGACGAGCTCTCCTACGAGGTGGCATGACTACAGATGACAAAGAAACACAGTAGAAGGAAGAAAACCCTCACCGGGCGAAGGAAGAAGAAGCCTACAACAGGCATGGCAACCGACAGGACGAGGATGGAATCCTTGGGAAACCTCACGGTAACCTTTATAACCATCCATGACGGACCGGCGCTTTCGAGCCGTAGGGCAGGTGAAAAGGTGCTCGTCCCTATCACGGTACGGTCACCAAGGCCAGACGTCTATTCGGAGACCGCACCCCCAGACGAACAAGACATGCGTCATGATTGCAACAACGACACCTGTCACTGCCAGAGGCACCTTGCGCGCCAAGCATGCAGACAGGACCACCAGTTCCCGTGATACGAGGGGATCACCTTTGAACCCCTCGCTCTAAACGACCCTCTTGTGATTGACTCTCAGCTCCCTGCAAAAGTGCTCAGTAACTGAGAGTAGGGGGGCTAGTGAGGAGGGTAGATCTGGCTCGGCCCATAATCGGCCCATCACCAACAAGCCCAGGTCGACTTACGAACGGCAAACGTGCCCCAAAGGCGCCTGACAGTCGCAGCCCATAAGGGAGCGGCCCAATTCGACTTGGCATCGGATTCTACAACGCGTAAAAGGCTACGGCCCAAGCGTGATGATCACCGAAAGACCCTCCGACGACCGACCGTTACCCCCCATGACGTCGGCTCTGATCCCATAACGGGCGAGCACACCCAACGAGTGTCGTGAGACTCGCCTGCCGACGTCGGGGTGATTGCCCCTCAACAGGAAACTCCCACCACGATCGCGGGAGACGTTACTCCACTAGTTACGCCCTTCCCTGTTAAGGGATAGGCCGCCCACACCAGGACAACCCCCTATAAGAGGGACCTCGACAGAGAAGAGACACACGGTAGATCATTCTGCCAAATCGCTACACAAGAGAATAGAGTTACTAGCCCTGCTACAGAAAGAGAGAAGCGACGACAGTCCACAACTAGAGGAAGGATTCCTCCTGCACGACCTTACCACCCAACGAGCACTCACCGAGTGAACGCTGGGAGCGACGAGCACTTATCTGGAGGATCTACATGGCCTCTCGATCTCCCACTACGGCCTCTCTATCTCTCTCTCCCTCCTACTCTTCTCCATTCTTTATTAATCTGTTGCTAACTTAAGTATCGGAGGGTTGTCCCCTAGGGTAACACCCGGGACTCCTTCTGACGTCCCTTGTCTTCTGGTCTTGTAGGCTTCCACGGGTGTTGGACGAGTTTCCCATTCAATAAATAGAGAAGGTGGTACGTGGCATAGGAACTAGATTTTTGTCTCTACACTTCTTATAAGGGAGGTCTTGAAACCAAATACCACCTCTTGTAATTTGTGAATTCTTCTGTAAATATGAACTTTCTAAGTTATCTGTCCCAAGAAAGTGCAATATAGTAGTAACATAAAAAAAACTTTGCAAAGAAAAATTTGTTGAAAGCACTTAGAACGAAGTAGCTACCGGTTGAGGACCTCGAGTGAGTTGAATGATAAAAGATTTTGATTCACAGTAAGGAGGTCTCGAGTTCGACTATTTAGAGAGGGATAACATATCTGACTCACATTTAATTCTCGAGGGACCGGAGTTCCAAATTCACCGACCAATATGATAACACAATTATGACTCAATCCTGTAGTTAAATCATATACATTAGATTAGGTGGACACAACTCAAAAATATTGTAGAGTGCAAGTAAAATTCAGATCTCTCGCACTCCACTTACACTCTTGAGTATCACTATGTTAGATTCTTAATGGTCAAAGAAGAAAAATATAGAGTGCAAAGATAAAAGAAGGGTTTTGGAAGTCATAGGTCTTAGGTAGAGGGAAAATCGACATAATAAATGAAAAATAGTACTACTACAGTTGTAAATCAATCTTCTATTGGTCCATAGAAGTATAACATGAGGAAAATAAATCAAAGATGTACAACTCATTCCACTTGCTTATTTTTATAAATGACATGTGGACCGACGAAGAGATGGCATTTGCAATAAGTAGCAAACATTAATTCAGAAGTGTTAAATTGGTCACGTTGAATTCTCTTAGGCACAGTTGGATAACCGGGTAGGGCAGGGTATTCCCCGGTGCCCTCCCGGTTATCACGTTTGTTCGCCAATTTTCACAATAATCGAATTTGACAAGACCCAAGTTAATATATGAGGGGGCTGTTTGTTTTGGTTGAACAAGTGATTCGACTCAAACCCATATGAGTCGAATCACTTATTCTCATGGGTGGGTTATTTTTATTATTCTATATGATTAACAAACTAGGCCTTAATTATTTTGGAGAGGTCACAAATTTCTTATCTTAGAGGTAGATTTGACTCAAGAAAACTACATCTGGTGGTGAAAAACTCCCTAGTAAGTGGTCACTTTTGAAGTTCTTACTCTCGAGTGGTAGCATAAATACTTGATCGTTAAACAAATCCAACCAGAATAATACATGAAAAAAATAATTATTGTGAGCATGTGATTATTATTTACTAATATATATGAAGGAACCGAAACTCCTAGCATTATAAAAATTAGATATCCGGGTGTAGGTGCTTATAGGAATTGTACTAATCCAACATGAAAGGAGAGGATCAAAGACTAATCACATCAAGGTAGATGAGCGAGTGGAAGCAAATATAACAAAGGCATATATTTCCTACTTAAGGAGGGTAAAAATGGCTCGGCTCATGTAAGTCTAATCTCGTCAGGCTCATTCAGTCCCGCGACCGGCTACACACCCAAGAGCTCTCGACAGTCGCGGCCCATGACAAACGATCCACTACGACTCAACATCGAATTCGACAGCGCGAGAAGGGCTTCGACTTAGGCGCAATGGCCGCCGGATGACCCTTCGGCGACCGAACGTTGCCCCCTACGACGTCTGCCTCAACCCCACTAAGGGCGAGCACACCCTGCGGGCGCCATAAGGCCGGCTAGGGAATCGGCCGATTCCGGGATAACCGTCCCTCAATGGGAAACCCCCCCCCCCCCCCCCCCCCCCCCGCGCGCGATCGCGGAAAACGTTACTCCACGACTAGCGTCCTTCCCTACTAAGGGATGGACTCACCCTTCTAGGACGACCCCCTATAAAAGGAGGAAAGACAATTCGTCAAGGACGGTGAATTCCACCAAAAGAATGCCCACAAAGAAACAAGCCAGAGAGCTACGCATTATGCAACTATTGGAGAGATCACGACTGTCTTGTTCTGAGAGGGAATCTCCTTCGAGCACCCTTACCGCCCAGCGAGCACCCATCGGGTGGTCCCTGGCAACGGCAAGTACTCGCCCGTAGAATCTACAGCTCTCCCGGAGCTACTACGGCGACCCCCTCCACCTTCTCTCCTCCCTGCTCTTCTTTACTCTCTGCTTGATCCTTTGCTGACTTAAGCATCGGAGGGTTGTCCCTTGGAGTAACGCCCAGGACTCCTGCTGTCGCTCTTCTTTCTGGTGATTGCAGGCTTCCACGAGTGCCAGCCGATCTTCCCCGACAAACAAATAGAGAAGTGTAGTACGAGGGCTCGAGACTAGATTTCTGCCTCTACACTACTCATTATCATTTTCTTTGGATTGATGCAATATCTTAAATCTAAATCAAGATAAGTCATTTTGGAAAAAAATCCTTGACCTTTGAGGAGGGGGAAAATCGCCGGGCCCAACGCATGTAGCCCAGTGACGCCATGTCCGAAGTGTCCGTTTATTGCTAGGTCTAATACGGCCATTGTAGACTGGCTCACAGTCTAGGAACGTTGTCCAATTGAGACTTACTCGGGACTGGCCAGCTCGCCTGCTTAATCTCCGCACACATGTGTTCCGGACATCACGAAATCCGTCAACGAGTGAACGTTGAGGCAAGAGTTACGAGAGTTACCCCCGATGGGCGTAAGATCTCACCCATACTGTCGAGATGCCCGTCACAATATTTTTCCTCAAAGAATGGGCGAGTGGGCAGTGGACAATCTCCATGATCGAATAGATCATTGTTCCACTAATCGTGCCCTTAGTAAGTCAGGAATGAGACGACGCTAAGATGAATGATATAAATAGGGTCTCAGACGGGCCTAGGAGGACACACACATATAGATTGTGACACCCTTGCTACTTACCTACAGACGTTCGCACAGACACACTCTTGCCTTCAGAGAGATATAAAGAGAACTCTCCTATCTTTAGGCTCCACGTCACGTCTCCGAGTACCGGGAGTTCTTTCGAGCACTCTCTTCCTCCCTACAACTCTCGTCTCTTTCTCTCTCTGATCTTTCACATTCTTCTGTGCACATCTTTGACATAAATATCGGAGTATTGTCTCCTAAGATCACACACAGTGTTTCTTTTGATGCACTGTTTAGTGTTTGCATATTTTCTCGCGGTTGGACTCTATTTCTCGTAAAAAATCTCCAAAGATTATGAGGCCAACAACATTTTTTTTACTTTTATAACCTTGTTTTAAACTAAAGGTTACTGTAAAGTAAACTCACAGATTTTATTCCTACTTCTTTCGGGGCCAGTAGCTTCAAAATTCAAGGGCTGTCATCAACAATATATCAGGCTAGAAAAAATAGACAGTTCCTTGGAAAAAAAATCAGGACAACTGGATATGAACTTTAATCTATGGGGAGGATGACAAATGAGAAACTCCAAACTTGGGACCGAGTCAAAGAATCAGAACAACACTAGACAACCACACGTCTTGACTGCGAATAAGTCACATGCAAACTTGGAACTGGTTCAAAGGGTCACAAGCGAGGGAGGCTAAACGATCGAAAACATCGCAACTCGCTACAGTTCATGTCTAACTTTCTTTTTCAAGAATATTTGAAGATCCTTTGCATTAATCCTCCAAGTTTTCCTTTAAGTAGAGGATTTTTTTTACATAATATATTTTTGCTCAAATTCTACTCATACGCAAAGAGTATTCAGACATAAGTCCTCGTGAATACGTAGAGTAAAACTCTCCTCTCATAAGGTAAGATCTGAACTCATAGCTTCTCCCCTAAACAAGGAGGTGACATGAGATGTCAACTGAGTTAAAGGTTCATTCACATTGTTCATGTCTACCTAGAGTCCATTCGTGACACATGATGATAAAAGAGAACCACAGGGCAGCTGGCAAAGTGTGACTGCTACGAAGACCAATATATCTGATGTATGTTAATAAAACTTTTGATATGGGTAAAGAGAGCGGTCTATATATGTGAAGAGGCGAGATCTCATGTGAAGTCGTAGGCCATCAGATCCGAGATAGAGTGGATCCTAGATCAATTACACAAAGTCATCTCAATAAGGTTTACTGCAAAAGGAGATAAGCGATTTAGGGGGTCTGAGATTGTGATCCAAGAAAAATTCTCCGATGCTTAAGTCATTAGGGACAACAGTAAGGTGTAAAGGGAGTCAAAGGAGGTGTAGGACATGAGACTGCTCTTTACGAGTTGAGGAGACTAGGATTAAAGCTTACCTTTCCGGAGGGAATCTCTGGGATTAAATAGTTGCCAACTCTCTCTCTGGAGTAGTGGGAATCTTGAGAGGTCACTGGGCGGGGGCGTTATGTCTACAATGCGAACTCTTACCATTGTAGGATTCTTGCTCTCCCCTTATCTCCCATGGACTTCTCACTTTCTGATGCTAATGTGAAATTCACTTCCAGTTATGAGAGATAAGTGTCGGCCACGGGGAATCTGCTCTGTACCGTAAGAGAGGCAGGGAGTCCCGATGATGGGCTGACCCATCGGCGGATAAGAGATATTCTCCTCCTAAGTCTGAGTTTCTAGCATACCGTTTCAGTCCCCGGCACCCCTGAGGAAGTGTCTTAACGACTTTTTACTGGCTCGGTCGATGGTGCGTCGAGATTTCTCTGGAGCGTAGGGGAGGCCTTCGTACGGGCAACTGTGTCGAGAGTCTTTTGGACTCGTGACTCTTGGTCCGATAGTAAATAAGTCTTTGATGTGAAATAGGGCGTCTTTTGGGCTCGTGACTCTTGGTCCGATAGTAAATAAAAAGAGTCCGATAATAAATAAGTCTTTGATGTGAAATAGGACGTCTTTTGGGCCTGTGACTCTTGGTCCGATAGTAAATAGGTCTTTGATGTGAAATAGGCCTGTCACTATCTGAGTCGTACAGCTCCTTAGACCGTGAAATATTAAGCGTAGATTTTTCCCTCTCCAATATGTCACCTTTTTTCTCGTCTTTAATTAAGAGTCTAATCTGATTATGAATTGTCCACCATTACAGATAAAATGAAAATGACCAAACACACCGTTCATGGTCCAGTCTTCTCCCGTCTCCATCAAACACACACCATCGTGAAATCGTCCTCTCTTCCTTCCGGGTCAGCTACGGTACCTGGAATAGTCGAGCATCTTGTTCTTTTGTGCCCCCCCCCCCCCCCCCCCCGGCAATCTACGTGGTCTTCGACTTTTTTCTTTCTTTCAAAAGTCAGTAGAGAGAGAGAGAGAGAGAGAATTAGTACGGGATATTTTTAAAGTTTCTAAAAATTAAGTAATTTTCTCAATATCTCTCTCTAGAATTTAAAATTATTTTTTTTAAAAAAAATGACTTAGATGCAATTGATTTGATCTTTAATAGATGAAAATTTTGAGATCAAAAATTAAAATCTAATACCAATGTCAAACGCGGCCTTAATATCGAACGTGGCGGCGTGCAAGTAGGTTATTGTTCGGCAAACCTTTTCTGAGGTCGTTTTAGAAGTTGGAGGCCTCTGTTAAGTGACATGTCAGATGTGATCCTAATTAATCATCCTTCTCCTAGAAGGCAATTGGATGTAAAAGCAAGAAGAGTTTTGTTAGCTTTTCCCTCCAGAGATGTCAACCGAGTATGATTTCTATGAAATGGAAAGTATGAATGGATTAATGAGTTTTAGCTGACTACAAACTCTGGCGGTGGAGCAAACCAGTCGGTTTGCACCCTTTACACCCTCTCAGTGGTCTATGCAACTCCACTTTTTTCCATCTCATAATTGGTTAGATTGGGCGGATGTATGGGCAAGTATTATTCTACATTAACCGGGGTTGGGGGGGGTGAATTGCTGTTTACTAAGTCCCGGTCATAATTAAGACGGGTGAAGTCTCAGAAACATCAGCCAAATTATAATTAGGAAGGCCTAAAAACTTGCGATTTCCTCGGAACGGGGCCCATAATCTGAAGAAGCTCCAGAGTTTTTAACGGGTCTAAGATTTGAGGGGTGGACTCAAACCACAAGATTCTTTCTCTCGTTATCTGACGGCCTATTAATATGTGCCTTTACCCCTTCTATATTTCTTTAGATTTGCATATTTTTCTGTTCAGATTATTTTTTGCTACGAGTTACTATACTCAGTAATGGTCGGTAATTTGATTTACATTTTACAGTACTATTGAGTATATAGATGATATATATTGCAGCAATGAAAATTTTTAACCAAAGCCAATGTGATTTTTTTTTTTTGGTTACACGATTCATATTATAAGTTTCTCTTTCTCTACATCTGTCGCACATCGGAGTTTATGTGCAAGCCAATCTCTGGGAGACCAATGGCATTAACTAACCATCAGTGTACCATCTTAATCGATCGGGTCATAATGGTTTCACGTCTCTTATCTTTGTCTCGATAGATTCATTACTGGCCTTCGTATTCAACTGTTACCTCACAAAATTTCAGGCAGCTTTTACTAGCTAGTAATCTCTTAGTAGTAAAAGAAAATCAATCAAGTAAAAACATTAAAAGTTATGATGCCTTCTTTTTTGCATCCGTGCATTACATCTAAATAGTAGAAGGTTGTTAACAACCCATTATCACTCCTAGACAAGCGGCGGCCCAAAAGCTTATGGGCTTGCCTTGTAGGACATTAAGCTATATCGGTTAGGTTGTTAATGACAACCCCATTATCACTCCTAACATTATAACTCGGTCTAGGAGTGATAATGGGGTTGTCATTAACAACCTAACCGATATATCTTAATGTCCTACAAGACAAGCCCATAAGCTTTTGGGCGGCCGCTGGTAAGAATGTCCATAGGGGTTGTCATCACTCCTAGACCGGTTGTAAGAATGTCCTACAACCGGTCTAGGAGTAATTCAAATTAATTAGAATGGACTTAATTCATTGTATATTTTTTTTGGTTAAATTCATCGAACAAGCATTGGATGCGGCTAATCCACCGAGTTTGACCAGCCAATATTGATAGTCTTTTTCCGTTGCTTTCAAATTAGCTCATACGGCGTATGAACCATCATGCAATTTCCAGGCATACGACCTTTTTTATTTAGGGTGAGTTTTTCATATGTTGGAATGATCGTTATGTTAATTTGCATCCAAGCGAAACACTAGTCAGTTCCCCATTTTCGACGAGTATCACAGGATTTAAAATTCTGGTGCGTAATAAATAATTCAAAGTAACCGTCTACAAGTGGGATAAACAATTTGATAACTGTTGAAAAAGAGACCAATAGCTAGGATCGACCACATTAATTTAAAATAATTAAAAATTAGATATTTTAATTATCAAAATATTCATACGAGTTCAAAAATCCCAAAGATGAATTTTCCTGGGGATTGAATTGACCTTGTTGGTTGAAGATCGAAAGTCTCGACAAAAATACTAGGGAGCTTATCATTTGATTCACTATGTCGCACATTCACATCTATATTGCAAAATATCGTAAAATATCATATCTCATGGTTCACCTGTGTTATATTTTATAATAATTTTATGAGATTTGAGCTCAAATTAAACAGCTCCTTAGTGCCAAAATCACCCATTCCCCCCCCCCCCTCTTAAGTCTAAAAAGGATAAGACAAAATATCCTTACAAAGTAGAGCATTGGTACAGAAGTATGTGTGTGAGAGCAAAGATACACTTCACTTGGACCAATGGGGGTAAGGAAGAAGAGGTTTCTTTCTTGGAGTCCCCCTTTAACCGTTTCTTTTTTAATGAATCTTTAAGGGCATCTTCGTTAACCTCTCCCGGTTAATGCACTCGACCCCGGAGGGTCGAGTATATTAATCGACTCCGATTAACAGGATTATGTGTGAGGGAGAGGTGGGGCCCGTCGCTGCCCACCGCTCTCTCTCTCATCCGTTAACGTATCTTAATCGACAGTCAAAGACGCCCTAAAGGCCGCTTTGTTATCGGAACAAGAGGGGCGGATATCACACCCGATGAGAGATAATCGACTGGGACTCACACCTTTCCCTCAAACACATGCACCGTATTCGACTCCGGAGAGTCGAACACTGTATCTCACCTGAAGAACAAAAGACCCTAGAGAAATAGTCCCATTAATTTCAGTTGGACTGGCGAGAAAAATGAGGGTGAAATATCACACTCTTGCACACACCCGAGTTTGGAGCAATCGTTATTCTGGTGAGAAATGAGAATTGAAGCTGTTGGAAGAAGAAGAAAATCCCCTCCCAAGGTGAGCGAAGGCGCCCGTGGGAGAATATCACGTGAGTAGCGCGTGCAAGACGCTGCCGCCCACCGGCATCTCTGCGAGCTTCCCCATTCTTTGTAACGTTCCGACGAAGCAGATCTCGGCCCTTTTTGGTCCGCCGAGGAAGGAGAAGGCGGAGCACCCCGCCTGCGGGCAGGATGCAGGGAGGATCTACGGGCATCGTCTATGGCGGGCTCAAATACCAGGTGATCTACGAGCATCGTCTATGACGTTCGAGGGAGTTCCATCTGCTTCGGCATCTAACCAGTCCGATCTTCTTCTTCTTCTTCCTCTTCCTCAGGCAAGATGCATTGCTGATGTGAAAGCAGACGCCGGGCACACCAGCTTCCTCGCGGGAACGCTCAGTCTTAGGGAGGAGAACGAGGTATGCTCCCCAACTCTGCCGCTGGAGACCAATTTCTGATGGGATGCACAAATGCGTAAACTTTTTTGGCTTTTTGTCTCAGGTGCATCTGATCCGGTTGTCGCCGTCCGGGACGGAGCTCGTCTGCGAGGGGCTGTTTTATCACCCGAATGAAATCTGGGATCTTGCGTCGTGCCCCTATGACAAATGGATGTTCTCAACGGTCTTTGCGTCCGGTAAGCGCCGGGGGTGTCACTAGATGTGTTTCTGAGTTCACGAGCGTTAGAAGATGCGGGCTGCCATGTGTTTGGGTTGTAGTCAGGGGTTGCTGTTTTTTCTGGCGGATGGAATCCTGTGCATCGTGGAATGAATTTGCTCTGTTTGCTGTTAGCTTGGATTGTGGAATCAAATTCTTCGTTATGCTGTTATATATGTTGACTTTGTAAACTCCAAAACCCAAATCTAATTAAATTTGATAAGCACTGCATCCTGGAGATTTATCATACTGCCGAATGGTATTTTGTATATATATATATTTTGTGTTTTCAATCTGACAGACAAAAGGAAGATAGGCTCTAGTGTTCTAAGCTTACCCATATGGTTGATTTTGGTTGAGGAGTAGAGAGATGCAAGAGAAATAACATATGCCTGTCTTTTAGTTATCCCAGTAACGTCCACGAAATGAGTCAGAAAAGCAATGAACATGTGGTAGAAACTCTACTTTTTGGGTCCAAAACCATGACATGACTAAGATGAAGGTTTGGCAACCCCGGCAATGAACTCTGCCTTTTGGATTCTACTCCCTAGAGTGCAGTTAAAAATAATCATATGTAGAATCTTCTCTGACCAATGCCATGCCACTTACACCATGTTTTCTTTTTCCTGGTGCAACAATACATCTGTTGTTAACTGATGTCATTTTCTTCGATGCTGAAGGTGAAACATATGGTGCAGTAGTATGGAAGATTCCTGAACTCTATGGCAAGTCAAATTCCCCACAGCTAGAGCAACTGGTCTCACTGGATGGGCATTCTTTCAAGATCAAGAAGTGAGTTTATTTATTTATTTACGGTTTATAGGAATAAAAACTCCTTTCATGCACAGTCGCTTAAAGTTTCCCCCCTTATATTTACTTATTTTCCAAGGGAGATGTAAGCGCAAACTCCTAAATTAGATTAGATTAGAGGAAGCATTCCTGAGAAGTTGGGAAGGGCCAAATGCGATGGATGGATTTCATCTAGGAGGACTAGTTAAACCTGCTTTTATATGAACTCAAACAAAAATGAGCATGCCTAGTGAATGAAGTGAGAAATATTCTAGAGAAGCTGGAGGCATTCTATCTCGCTAAACATTAGGCTGCTGACTCCCTAAATATTGTACAAAAATTTCACTTCTATTTAACCAAGATGCCATAGATCTGCGGGTGTATGATTTTGCATGAAAATCAATAATTGCACCGACATTTTCATCTGCTATGTTTTTGTAGAGTGTGCCTTTACTGATGCTGATGTGCTAGAGACCTCACTGACCAGTGTTCTACTATGGGCTTTGCATATTCATAGGCACATATTTCTTGTCATAGTAAGAAACATGCGATTATCTCTTGCTTCAATATCGAGCTGAGTATCATGCTATGCCTTATATTTCTGCTGAGATTACTTTGTGCCATTGCCTTCTTGTTGATCTGAGTGTTGTTTCTTTCAGTCCTACACCTACACCATTATGTTACGATAACTGGAGTGCTTTGCTGATCACAACCAATCCAGTCGTTCATTATTTTCCGTCTTTTGTTCTTAACACTTCCACAAAGCCAGCATTAAACAGCAGAAATCAAGGGTTTTCTCTCATTAGGGGGACATAACTGAACCTGATCTGCTGATCTGTGAGGGGTAAAAGAACCCAAAGATGACCTTCTATGAAGCGTATCGAAACACAAGTAAGAAAGCAATGAACTATGTTCTTTGAAGGTGACCAAATAGCCCCAATTCATTGAGGCAGTAAAGGCAGAAGAGGCAAAAATCCTTCCTATACGCTAAAAGAAGGCCTCTACCAAGATAGTAAACTCAGCCTCTTGTTGCCCAACCTTTTACACCCTCATATCCATTTATGTGACAGATTTCCTTCATTTACACAATCTCCTTAATGTTGCTATCTCAAAAACTCATCCTATATGGTGGACATTGCTTTACATCATGCTTTATAAACCCAGTCACTTTGGATTAGTGCTGTGAAGACTAGTCTTGAACTGGCTGGGACTGGTCTTTTCCAGTATTTTAGAGGCTAGGGCTGGTTAATTTTCAAATATTGGGAAATTTGCAAAAATAACCTGTTACATCAACAATTGCAGAATTCTATCCTTACATAGCTATTATTATTAATAACACTCTTACATGAAAATAAGTGCAACATTTCCCCCAAGGTCAGTTGCCATTCACGATGTCCATTTTGATCCATAAAATTAAAATTTTGGATGAAAATATCCCCACACGAAAGTGATATTTTCATCGGCACATTGTGCTAAAGAGAGAGAGGGTGAGATAAAGAGATAGATAGGTGTAGAGAGAGAATGAGTTTTTGAGAGATTAGGGGTATTTTGGTCTTTGTTTAAATTTGCTTAAAGACTAACTAGGGTATAAGAGATTTTAATGGAATACTAACGACAGCTGACCGCAACGGTAGTTTTGCAAGTATTGCAATGTAGCAAGGTTATTAATAAGAATAGCTATGTAAGGATGGCAATTCTGCAATTGCCGATGTAAAATGGCTATTTTTGCAAATTTCCCTAAGATATTTAGGCTGATTTTTTAATGTTTAGATTAAGCACGCCTTTGTTATAGTATTTGGGGCAATTTATAAATGTTGCGGGCTTTTTCTTGTGATTATAAGGAACTATTTTTTGAAGAAATTGTGGATTATACCGCTAATTTTATTGCATCAATAGAAGTAGGACAATCAAAGAGGCTGAAGAGGAGAGGTTCCTCTTCAAACCAAACAAATAAAAAGAAATGATAAAAAAAGTATAGATGCTTAAACACTTTCTGAATATGAGAAACTATATTCTTGTAATAAAGGTTTTCTTAAATTTTTATTGACTAATGTGTATCTATTTTTTCAATTTAGGCTGTGCTGTAATCTGAATTCCTTTCTAGTGTTTCTCCTGAGGCCCCTCCTAGAGAGGTAAAATAAGGTAAATAAGAGGAAGATGAAGGATGAATGCCACAACAGCCACATGGTTGTCAAGGCGTCCAAGGCGACCAAGGCGGTGGCCCACCGCCTTGATGCTTAGGCGATAAGACTAGGTACCTAGGCGAAGCCTTGCTTATATAACTAAGTACATTTCAAGAGAACTACTACTATACATTTTCTACATATAAGTTCTATCCTTAGTTAATAGAAAATTTGATATTCACAAATCTTCAACATATATCTATATTTAAAAAGCAAAAATAGAATAAATGACAAGCAACAATAAACTAATAAGGATAACCAATTCTTTCAAAAAAGAATAAGGATAGCCAATAAGAATTTGCGAATACTTGTCAATCAATATGAAAATTTTAATCTAAAATTTGGTATTCAAATTGTTATGCTCTATATTAAAAGGAAACATATATATGACACATTTCTAGGTAAATTATAAGCACATCAACATAATAATTTCATAATTTTTCACTTGTCAATTATAAAAAAGAGACACAAAACTGATACTAGTTTCAAATAGTGCACCATGCAAATATGAATCAATGTCCTTAAGAGGAGGGAAGAGGAACTGATATGGAGAAGAATTTGAGAGAAAGGGGGAAGGGAAATGAAAGTCCTACCTTCTCTTACCAATCTTGACATATCATTTGTCAATCTTTCAAAATTGCTCCTGAACTTTTGCCTAAATACTAAAACATATCTCAAAACAAGGAGTGGATGCCCTGCCAAGATAGGCTAGGCGGGCCCAAGGTGGCCTAGGTGCACCAAGGCAGCCAGATGAGTGCCTTAATGGGCTGCTCGCCTGGTCGCCTTGGGCGCCATGGAGCGCCTTGTCGCCTAGGCGACGCCTTGAAAACAATGGGCAGCCACAGCCATTAAGCTGTTATTCTGTTGGAAAAGCAACAGTGTGAGCCCCTGTTGTGTACACTTAGCAGGATGTAGTTATGGCATGTGTCCGTAGTCCTTGAAATTAGTCTGATTAGCAGGATTTGAGAATCTGAATTCAACAAACAGGTCAAGTCAGCATATGAAGTTACTGCTATATGCTCTTGAATGGGCCATCCTTATAATGTTTTCCTTTCACTATTCTCAAGGATAATCTTTTGTTATTCTTACCTTAAAAAGAAGCCCTGAGGGGGTTACATGCTTGCATTTATCTTGGTCAATGAATTTACAGGTGCTATTTTTTTTTTGGAAAGTGGGTAGTACCACTGTTTGTGTAAAATGAAAAAGTGGGTATACAAGTGTATTAAAAAAGCTACCAAAAAGAGACCCTATAAGAAAGACCACACCAAGGTGGTGTGTGATAGGCTAACCCCCCCTCCCGGAAAACAAAAAGAGGGGAGTTGAGGGCATTGATGTTACAAAGCAACTCCGCCCATTCCTTCCCTCACTCTAGTACTAACAAAAGAAATAAGAGAGTCCTCCACTCTAATCTCCCTCCTAAAAATTTGGTTGCTACTTTCAGTCCATAAGGACCATAGAGTGACATGCAGAATGAGCCACCACACAATGCAATCACCTTTGAGAGGCCAACTCCTCCCCCAGGTCCCAATAAGGTGGTGAACCTCTGTGTGCCAACCAAGTGTACGGCGGGCTCTCGTAGTCAACCCGTCCCACACTGCCTGCGAGTAGGAGCAACCAACGAACAAGTGATCCATAGTCTTATCGTCCAGGTCACACAAGTAACAAGTCGACTGGATCTCGTCACCAAATGACGAAGCTTGTCTCAAGTGGGAAGCCTCACGTGCGAAATCCTCAAAGTCAAAATCTTCATCTTTAACGAATTCCTCGGCTTCTTGTTCTAGGGGGCAAGGATGTGTCACACTCCGCTGTCCGAGATGATAGAGTAGGCAGACCTAACAGAGAAAGTCCCCTCCCTACCCCACCTCTAGGTCCACACATCCTCCCTAAGGGGGTGCGGGACAAAGTCAAGGAGGAGGAGTAGGTCCTGGAACTGCTCCATCTCGGCACTCCTGAGGTCTCTCCTAAAAGTCGGCCCCCAGGTGCCCCTTGAAAGGTGGGGATCAAAAGCCTGGGCGACCGGGGTCCCAAGGGGTCGGTAGACACAGTAAAAAGACTGGGGAAGACTCCAAAGTGAAGTTGCCGCCATCTGTCCTTCAGAAAAGGCAATGAATGTCTTCTAGAAAATAATGCATTCACAGGTGCTATTTATGATGGAAGAGATGTAGAAAGGCACTTCCGAGTAAAGTGATTTTCTATTTAATTTGGGTGTTTATTTGGAATCAATATTTTAATAATTCTTGTATAATGTGACATATTTCGCTTCTTGAAAGCACGTTATAATCCATTTATGCATGCATTATTTTGTTTATTTCTTGAATCAGGGGGTTCCATTGACTCAACTTTTGAAGAAATGCCGGGCCCTTATTTTGCACTTCTCCAATTTCCCAGACTAGTCTTGATGTCTATTTTATTCTCAACAGCGTTCTTTGGTGGCCATCGGGAAAGCATGATAACGTGATCAGCATCGATGAGCAAAATCTTTTCCTGTGGAACCTAGATTCTTCTAGTAAGATAGCCAAGGTATGTTCTTGATTTACATTTCTATTAACATTTCTCAGTTTCTTCTTATTAATTTTCCTCGCAAACCATCCAGCTGTGATCATGTGATTTTTGTGTGAATCTACTGTTTACTTGTGAAAAGTCACTTTACCTTGGAGGAACATTTTAGTTATCCTTTTTATTACTTGGATGATTTACATCAATCTTTTATATTTCTGTTATCAATGATGCAATCAAATCTTTTCCTCAAAAAAAGACGACAGAGTCAAATTCATTTGTCATTTTGCATGGTACAGATACTACTGCTCTTTCTTCTTATTATATAGGTTCCTGGAGGAAGTTTCAAGTGCTGGTCAATGGTGGCATGTCTTTGTAGTTTGATGGCCTCTTTTATCTGTTCTTTTCTTTCTTATGGTGTTCTATTGTGCTTTAACCTTTTTCCTTTTTCCCTTTGATCTGCTGTTAGTTCCAGAAGTGTTCTTTCCGTTTTTAGTTTGAAGAAACTATTTACTTTCAACATCTGTGTCATCAAGTTTGCTGCATTTAAGCTTTTCTTTCTGCTTTTGATGCATGTGAAATAAGTTATATGGTATAATTGTGTTACAGTTTTAGCCTATATTCCTTTATGGATTTAGCAGATATTTGGTAGTAATAAGAGAATAGGTTATTCAAGCTTTTTGGGACTCAACCCAACCTTTGGAATTTTTTATATTGCAGGTGGTAATTTAAAGCTTCCAACCAAATAAGCAATAATTCATGTGCGGAAGCTAAAAGTCATGCCATCAATTTATAATCAAGTTGAAGTAAGTTTATTGGGCCTCAGGGAGCAAATTTTATGAAAGGCATCGCTCAAAAAATTGGCAAACTTAAAATCAGTACCTTTTTGTTAAATTTATTCCTTGGTTTTTGATCTGCTGGGACTGGCCAGAGTCAACAGGAGTTGATCAATATCAGCCAAAAACAGATTTATTCAGGTTAAAATAGTCAGAGCAAAATGGCAGTTGACATGGATTTCATTGCTTTCAGGATTCAATTCTCCATCCTGAGAACCTTGATGAGACTCCACCTTGATGTTGGTTGATCTTAGATTGATGAGCAACAATGTGTTTGCACTGTGATGTACGAAGAAAATAAATGGACATATAAGCAGATAAAAGGACTGTTTACACGCGGAATTTTCGGGCATCCATTTCGTCGGATGGATATGCATATATTTTGGCATATTTGTTGATTACGCGCTTTTGGGATTTATTAGACGATTTAGGGTTCCTGTACAGGACCTTTCCCCACTGATCGGAGTCAGCGCTAATTTACATCGGACGAGTCCGAACAACTTTGATTAATTGCCAAAGATTCTATTCGCCCCTACAATGTCGGCCCTAATGTCAAGGGTCCACCCTTAAAGAATTCTCACGCCTCAAGGCGGGGCACATTCTCAACTTCTTTATTATTGGAAGTGTGTTTGCAATTTTCCCTTATCCGGGAGTATATTCGCAGTTTTCCTCTTTCGAGGACATGTTTACAGTTTTCCCTCTTTTGGGGGTATATTTGTAATTTTTCCTCTTTGAGGGTACATTTGTAGTTTTCCCTCTTTCGAGGGTGTATTCGTAGTTTTCTCTCTTTTTAAAGAGTGTATTTGCAATTTTCCCCTCTTTCGAGGGTACATTTGTAATTTTCCCTCTTTCGAGGGTATATTTGTAATTTTTCCTCTTTTGAGGGTGTATTTGTAATTTTCCCTATTTCGAGGGTACCTTTGCAATTTTTCAGCCGTTGGGGGCATTTCTGTAATTTTTTTGCCAGTGGAAGGTATTTCTGCAATTTTCAGGCAATTGGGGCTATCTATGCAATTTCTGGATAGCAGAATGCATTTCTGCAATTTCAGAAGAATAAAGGGTATTTCTGTAATTTCTGCAGTTTTCTTCAACATGATACATCAAAAAATTCAGAACCATAAGTTCGCGGGCGTCATTTATATCTTCGATGTCCATATTGAATAACATAAATTTTCCCTCACATGAGAGTATTTTTACATATAGCCCTAACATGAGGGTTTTTTTGCAAAGCTTTCAAAACAACTTGAATAGGGAGGAGGGCGCCCCCCCTCCTCTCACCTCTTGCAGCAGTCGAGCTTCTTCCAGTCAGAGTTTCTTCTTCTCCCAAAAAGCTCTCTTCGAAAGAAGAAGGTCTTGGGTTTTATAGGAGGTGGAGGAGGCCAAGAAGGAGATCCCCCGGACACCTTGGTGGAGGTAACCCCCTTGACTTTTCCTCTCCCCCATCCCTTCCTCTCTCGATTCTTCCTCCCCCGGTGGTGCAACAGCAAAAAGAAGAAGAGGGGGAACTTCCCCCGGAGGCGCGCAGGCGGACAAGGCCAGGGGGAGGTCCCCCCGGTGCGCAGGAGGCAAGGGGCCTCCCCCGGTGCGGACAGGACCGGGGGGAGGTCCCCCCGGTGGCGGCGGTGTCCGGGGGCCTCCCCCGGTGCATGGCGGACCGGGGGGAGCTCCCCCGGTGCAGGGAGAACCGGGGGGGGGGCTCCCCTGGTGCAGGCGGCCCCGAGGGGGCTCCCCTGGTGCGCGCAGCGGCGGGGGGGGAGGTGCCCCGGTCGCAGGTGGACTCGGAGGGCCTTCCCCGGTGGTGGCAGGACCGGGGGGCTTCCCCCGGTCGCAGGAAGAGAAGAGGGAGGGGATTCCCCCCCCCCCCCCCCCCCCCTTTTGGTGGACCTCGTCAACGCTATAAAAAGGACCAGGATCTGAACATTTTTTTTATCCTTTTCTGGTCCTTTTCACAGCAAGAGACGCATGGAGACTTTTGTTTGGTTGTTGGCCATTTCCCAAGCGTCGGCTTGCTGCCAGTTTGACTTCAGGTTGACGGGAATTTAATTAAATGCCATAGGAATACCCGATGGGCCCCTAAAACACTTGTTCTTATATGGATTTAATCCCACGAGCGTGTAGTTTCATGCCGTCCATGAGATGTTTGTTGAAATGCCCACTCATCAGAAAACAGAGGCAACGGCTCGACTTATCGTGGGATTTTTGTTAAGGACTTGATGGCCTCGCGCTGCACACCTGACGCTTGTCCAAATGTCTTTAGGGGACTTATAGGCTTCAAACACTTGATGTTTCGTAGAGCGGGTGCACATGGCTTTGTACCGCTCTTTGTTGTGTTTGATGAAACGCTCATGTACGTTGCCATGATGGTGATAGTTGAACGTTGTTTCGAATTTAATTTCTGAAATTTTCTGTAATCACCAGAAATTATTATAAACTTTATGGGGTTCAACAAGGACACAGAATTAACTGTATCCATACCCTTATCCTTTAACATTCAAATGATGGTATCCTTATCTGCATCCTAAAAGTGCTGGAAAAAGTGTATCTTTATCCTCTTTTAACCTTTGGATAAGGACAGATATATGGTTAATCAGTCATCCTTTGACATCACTACCTGCCAGTCTCAGCAGAAGGGACTAGGGATTGGTTCTCTGGATTGGAAGGCAAGGTAAACAAGGGGGATCCTGGTTGTTGCTGGGTGCCTGCTCTGATCCGGATTGGTATTAGGAATTTAGGATTGGCTCAGAATCAGCTTTGTATCAACTGATTTTAGATTGAGTCAATCCAAGCAGAATGATTTTCTTCTTCCTTTTTCGTAATCAAATGGGGATCAGATTTCCCCATTGGAATGGAATCGGATCAGGATTGGCTGATCCTACAAACCATCAGCAAGATGAGTTGGCTGGAAAGGAAGAGTTGCATTGATGGGGTACACCAATGGCAGTGGTTGGCTGACTCGTACCATATCTGGGGGGAACCCAGAGTCAGCCCGAGTAGGCCCAAGTCATCAAAGCCTCCACTGGGCAGCTCGGTCCGAGTCGCCCTCTGTCGGGCCAACTCGTACCATACCAGGACGGGACTGAGTTGGTCTGCCCCCGCTAGTCGGCCAGCAGCGGGAGATCAAGAGGTGTCATGAAGAGGGACAAGCTGATGACACAGTGACTGCCTCACAAACCGATCGCCCTGTTCTGATGCTCGGGGAATAGCAGCAGCAGGGGTATTGTTGCCTGATGTCTGACATGCCGAGAAAGCAACAGAATCCCTCAGCAGCAGGTTCTGATGTGGCCCATGTGGGCAGCATATCACTAGCGCCTTTAGTCGGCCTGCATGAAGGTGCTAGATGTTCATCAAGCTGAGGCAGCCACCATGTGCTCAGGCCTTGGAGTAGAGATGGTGGTTGTGAGTCTATGATCTGAGAAAGGGATCAGCTGAGGAATCTAGTGAAGCTAGTGGCACAAGTGCTTGGATGGGATGCCTGAGGTGTAGTTTGTTCATGGGGTCAGGATGTGAATGTCATTGTGTCCAAGTGCCTGTAGGGTCAAGGCAGTAAGATGAAGAATGCTATTGCTAAGCAGGAAAGGGAGTTTTTGGCAGGCAATACAATAATGGAAGATCTAGGGGGAAGCTGAGGAATGATTTGTGAGGGGGTCTGTGTGATCTGCTGGGGTGTTGTACTGTTTTTTTTTGTTTTTTTTACAGGGTGGGTCAGGTGAATGTTGAGTTTTATGCTTTTGTTTATGCAATCGAAGTATAAGTGTTTTTGGGCTGATTTGAGGGTTTAGGTTGTTAACTGTTCTTCTGGGGAATATCCTGTAAAGGGGAGACAAGGGGATACATTTATAATACATGTAATTGTTTTTCTTTTTATGAATGTGTGACACCATCCTACTTCACAAAAAGAAAGTTTGGGATTATTCTCTTTTCCAATTTAAAGGATTTTTAAAAGTGACCTTGTTTATGCCTTGTAAACCAGCACCTGAACCTGTTCAGAGCTCAACTCGTTGTTCCGACCACTCTGGTCTCGTTACAAAATTTTCAGAATATTACCAAAAACATAATTGTGTCAAATTCCTGCAATAAACACATGCACAAACTTGATGCATTTGTGGGTTATGGTACCCAAATTTTCTCTGAGAAAATTTGTCTTTTTCACATGTTACACAAGGTTTACTACCTTTTTTCTTCTTCTAAACAGCTGCTAATGATTCCCAGTTTTTTTCAGGCTACGTATTTGTTTAAACACACGGAAAATTTAATTTTAAAATATCCATTTGTTGGATAAATATGCACATATTTTAGCTAATTAATTAGCATGCACATAATTATTTCTGCGAGTTTAGTTTATCAGACGATTTAGGGTTCGTGTGTTGGACCTTTCCCCACCGAGCATGATCGGTATTAATTTATATCGGTACGAGTCCGAACACCTTTGATTAGCTGCCAAAGATACCCTTATCCTCTGTAATATTCATTGTGATATTGAGGGTTTAATCCGAAAGGGACTTCCGTGCCCTAAGGCAGGAGTATATTTGCACTAGGTGATATCCTTAGTGGATTCAAGAGCATGAACTTAATTTCCCATGCTTAGGGTATGTTGGCAATTTTCCTTAAACTAGGGTTTATTCGTAATTTTCCCTTAGATGAGGGTAAAATCACAATTTCAAACTAATCAGAAGATTCAGAACATTCTTGTACAATTTCCTGTAATTTTCCTTGCCATTTATGCAATTTTACCAAGGTCCAGGGTAAAACTACAATTTTTGGATTTCTGAGCAAAGCAAGAACTTTCTCCAATTTTGAAGAACATTTCTGCGACCTTGAACATTTTTTTTGAATTTCGAAAATTTCAGGATTTTTTTTCCTGAATTACATGAGTTTTTATGCAATTTTACAAGACTTCGGGCCAAAACTGCATTTTTTGGATTTTTGCAGCATTTTTTCCCCATAATTTGACATAAAAAATCCCAGAACTTAGGGCTTCTGGGCTTTACATTATTTTGACATCATTCCGTAACAAATTTCATGAAATACAATGAATTTCCCTCATGCCGGGGGTGTTTTTATAACATACCCTAGCTCGAGGGTTTTTTTACAATTGGGTCTTCAACAAATCCCTCAAGTCTTGAACATGAGAGGCCACCTCCAGCAACTTGCGCATGTCTTTAAGCTCCAAGTTCTTCCTCGCAAGATTCTTCCAAGTTCGTGTCTTCTTCCAGCATTTTTCCTTCCTTCCTTGGCCGGCCTCTCCTTTTATAGGAGTTTGAGGCTTGAAGTGGAGGGCCCTCCCTTTGGTGACCAATCTTGTCAGTGGGCATCCGGTGAAAGGTAAGGAGGAGGAAGGTAAGAATTCCTTTTTTTTTTTTTTTGGTTTGTGTGAGAGAGAGGGCCGAAGGGACCTCCTCCGGAACTCGTGGCTGGACGGGGCTTCCTCTGGTGTGCGCACAGTCGGAGGGAGTACAATTGGAGGGAGCTCCTCCGGAGGCTGCACAATCGGAGGGGCTTCCTCCGGTGTGAGTGCAGCCGAAGGGGGCTTCCCTCCAGTGTTGTGCAACCGGAGGGGCCTCCCTCCGGTGCTTAGGCAACTGGAGGGAAGTCCCTCGGGTCTTGGATCAGTATGGGTAGAGAGAGAGAGAGAGAGGCGGAGGAGGGGGGAACTTCTGGGTTTCTTGGGGGGGGAGAGAGAGAGAGGCAGAGGAGGCGGGAACTTCTGGGTTTCTTGGCTTCCAAAGGGCTATAAAAGTCTTGATCCAACCCCTTCAAGCAATTTTTATGAGAAATGCTTATTACCAGTGCAGGAGAGTAAGTTTATTACCCGTCTTATCTCTCATTGGGTCACGTATGTAGTGTGTGGGCCCCACTTTTTGTCAGTTTTGCACGTATTTCTAATAAGATTTTTAATGCTATAAGGGTGACAAATTGCTATTTAAGAGTGAAAAGTAGCTATCTAAGGGTGACAAATAGCTATGTAAAGGTGACAAATAGTCAACTCCTGTCAGTTTTTGCGCATTTTCGAGACGATGAATGAGACTTCCAATGCTATTTAAGGGTGACAAATAGCTATTTAAGGGTGAAAAAAAACTATCTAATAGGGTGTTTGGTTACGTTTTTTTTTCTGTTTCTCTCTCTCAATTTTAAAAATAAGAGTACAGAACCCACTAACCACGTTTGGTAGTTACTTTCCTAATTTTTAGGGGAGAATCTTACTCTATTGAAATCTCTTTCGAAAAAAAAAAACAACCCCGTAGCAATATTTTTTTTAAGGACGCTCGCTCGTCGCGCGACTTCCTCCCATCCCTCGCCTTCTCACCTCGTCGCCTCGTCTCTCTCACCCGCGGTGTCTTCCTCACCACTACCGGCGGCGTCTTCGTCACCCAGCGGGGTCGTCCTCTCGGAATCAGGTATGCAAACTCACAACCCCTGTCGGTCCCTGCACCCCTCCGTCGGCGTCACCATCGAGGGAGCCGTCATGGCCTCCCACCCTCTGGCGTCGTCCGGAGTCGTTTTCCACGCCAGCCGTCATGTGTCTGTTGTTCTCGTTTTCTTTGTTCTTTTAACTTTTTCTCCATTCCGTCCCCCGTGTCCTGTCCCTGTTCGTCGGCGAAGCGGCCTGCACCATACCGCCCCCACTCCCGCACCAGCCGGCACTAGCGGCCGCCCTTGCGCCGCCGCCATTAGCAGTTGTCACCGTCGCCCGCAGCTCGCCGCCACCCGGTGCTTCTGCGCCGTCTCCGTCGCGGGCCCACTGTCGATCTCGCACATCGCCACCGCGGGCCCCTGCTACACACGCAGCCTCGCGGTTCTCTGCGCTAGCCCTCCAGTTGCAGCCCCGTCTGCACGTGTCCGCCGTCTTCGCCACTGCCGCTGTCGGCCGTTCTCGGTGCACCCAAGCACGGACACCACCTTCCGCCGGACCCTCTGGCCAGCCACTGCGGTCTACAAGCGCTGCGGCCTGTAGACCGTGTTATTGGGTTTCAGTTTTATTTCGTGTTTTCGCAGCATATGATGAGATGCTTCACTAGCTTCTTTGGTTAGGCTTGTACCTTTTATTCCTTGCTGCAAAACGCTGAGACTCATCATGCTCTTGCAGTAGGCACTTCTGTGCCCCATTCTGCCACACCTGAAACAAGCCACTTCTCTGCCTGGGACATGCTCATAGTTGAAAGCTTGCCATAGTTCAGCTTCTCCCAACGAAATGAAGACACCTCCCCTCCGGCAAATCACTCTTCAAGTCTACCTCAACACGTATCCCGACACACTGTTTGCAAGAACCTTCTAAAATCATCTTGTTTAACTTAACCGGCTTTCTTGCCTCCGAAGCTATGTCATACAAGGAGTCTCTTCCCCATAGTTCCATTGGGAGACAAAGGCAGACAATAGCTTTGCTATACCTTGAAGCTCCTGGGACAAAATTACTCACCCATCTTTTGACATTGTAATAGGCTTCTTTTGATCTCTCAAGGTTCTGCTGCCAAAATTTCATGGTTATAGTTTTTTTTATTGTTTATGAATGGTAACAATCTCTATTGAAATGTTACTTTAATAATTTTTAATTTACGGAGAGTTGTCTGCCAAACAAGTCTACACAAATTTTAAAATTTATGACGCTGCTGCCAAACATGAAGTGTCAGCTTTCATCAATTTTAAATTTTAAGTCAAAAATTGTGTTGACACAATTTTTTAGGTAGAAATAGCTTTAAAAAAAAATTATTCCCAAACACCCCATAAGGGTGACAAATAGCTATGTAAGGGTGACAAATAGCTCAATTTTCGCGCATTGTCGAAGCGACGAATGAGACTTCCAATGCTATCTAAGGGTGAAATATAGTTATCTAAGGGTGAGAAATAGTTATCTAAGGGTGACAAATAGCTATGTAAGAGTGACAAATAGCCAACTCCTGTCAGTTTTTGCGCATTCCCGAGGCGACGAATGAGACTTCCAATGCTATTTAAGGGTGACAAATAACTATCTAAGGGTGAAAAATAACTATCTAAAGGTGACAAATACATGAATAAGGGTGACAAATAGATGGAAGTGTACATAAGTATTTAAGAAGCATTTAAAGAATTTAATGGGTGGAACTCACGTGCCAATGACATGGACCAATAGTGCATTGGACGGGTAACTTTTCTACCCGTCCAGGAGGCTAGCTAGCATTTCTCATTTTTTATCGCTGGGAGCCTAGGGCTGCAGCACGTGGAGACTTTTTGTTTGGTTTCTTCTGAAGGCACCTTGTTGTCCACCCTCGTCGCAACACAGGGACCATTTTCCTCGACATCGAGAACGGTCCGGGTTGACTTATTTGTTGATTTGCTGCGTGGATACGTGGCTTCATGCCGCCCACAAGCCGTTTGATGAAATTCCCGTGCATAAAAAGCACATAGGGTTTATGTAAATAACCTTGCCCGACGGAATCCCAGGGGTGTTTATATGATGGCGGTGATTTTATATCGTTTAACCATCACATAATAAACTTAGTAATTTTCTGAAAATTCTTTCGAAATATCAGAAAATATATTGTAAATTTGCGGGGTTCAACAGTATTTTATGTTTTACCTGATTAACTTCGGATCCCTCTTGCAGCTACCTGATTCTGAACATCAGAGATGCTCAAAATATTTCCAAAATTTTTAGCATTTCATGTATTGGTTTCCTCATATAATGATGTTCATTATTAATACAGGTCCAATCACAGGAATCTGCTGGTATGCTACATTCCCTGTCTGGTGGTACTTGGGATCCCCATGACAAGAACACTATTGCTGCCTTTGGTGATTCATTGGTTCAATGTTGGGATCTCCGCACAATGAAGTATGTTCATTTTCATATGTTCCACATTGTAAATGTGCTTCGGAGTTCTGCTATTCTGAATTTTTATGTAATCTTTGGGACATTGATCAGTATGTTTGCATGCCGATATATATCTTTTTTTAGCTTGATTCATCCAGGAATCTAGTAATTAGGGTCAGGATCATGCATGCTGACCCGATTTCACTCTCATCAACAATGGGTAGATAGGTAAACACATAGTAGGGAGGGAGGGCATAGTTGTGTGGCAATATAGCTCGACCTCTATGTCCTGGCCGTCAGCCGATGGGCTACATGAGACATCTTAAGGGCCCTACAAGTCTACAACCCCTGGAATCTCCTGAATGCTTGAGAAGCAGCATGCAGCAGGAGAGAAGAAAGAGGAGAAATAGGGGAGAGGAGCTGCAGATGTTTTCATCGGCCATCGCTATTGACGCCACGGGCAATAGATGCAGATGCCAATGCAAGGGCAGCTGCTGGAAAGAATGAGAAAAGATGAAGAAGAGCCACTGGCTGATGCACATTGCCCATCGGTTCTTTCCTTCTCCTTCCCTCCCTCTCAATTTCATCTGTTCAGAAAAGATGATGAAGAGCCCCTGGTTGATGCACATTGCCCATACGTTCCTTCCTTCTCCTTCCCTTCCTCTCAATTTCATCTGTTCTTAATTTTTCCTCTTCTTTTTTTTTTTTTCCAGTTTTGGTCTGGATTAGCCTGAGATGGATGAAACGGTTTTCTGGCTTGGATTGCAAATTAAATCCTTGGACTTGATGTATTTCGTGTGCCAAATTGGCATGCGACTGACATGTTAAGTACTAAAGTTCTAAAATTTGAAGGGCATAAGTTGGGGTTAAAGATGAACACGAAGCAATCTGATCTCTCTATGCAGGCTCTGAGTTTTCTTGAGCGAATTATACAAAAACCCCAACCCTGAGATTTCCTCTTGAACAAAATTTTGTACTCGTCTTTCAAATTATCGTTCCATCATGCTTTTCTACTTCAAAAAACTATCGCATACTGGCACCAAATCGTAAAAGAAAGTGATGTCTTCTCCGGTTGCACTCTATGAAACTTTTTTCAACCACTAAACCTTAATGTGAATCTGTGATCCATATAATTTATCAGCAAAACCACTAAACCTTACTGTGATCCATATAATTATCAGCATTAGCTTTTCAAATCATTTGTGACCATATCCATTTCAATCTTGTGTGGTTGTTGCTATGAAACTCTGACCCAGGTTCATCATGAACGAACCATATAATTGTGTAATTGGAGACAAGGAAATGCCTGTCCAGGGCAGTCCCAAGGAAAAATATTCATAGCTTTGCTTACATACACATTAGTCTTTTGATCTCCAAAGCTTGTCAAAATTCTTCATTCTAGTCAAACCGACATTCACAAGGTTCATGATTGATTGATTGAACTCTAATCCTTCAACTAGCACCAAATCTTTATTCTTCATTGTGAACAGAGTTTCTTACTCTCCCACATCAATGCAGATGATCTATGATTAAAGATTGAGCAAGAGATGTCCCTGTGGCCCTATTGTAATATGAGGGGCGACATCCTTTTTCCTTGCTAAAGAAAAAGTCTGAAAATATGAAAAATCTTCCTAAAACACTCTAAATACTAATACGATATAGTTGTCATTATCACATGACATTAAAGGTAGTGTTGACTCACTCATCCTTGTTACCACCAAATGAAGAAAGCTATCTAACCCTATAGAACTATCTAAATCTCTCTAGTTGGGAGGCTGAACATGCGGATGCTTTTGCATGCATCTAGATGTATGTACAAGTGAGGGCACACGCACAACATTAAAGGCCATTCCAAACTCAAAAAAGAGTGCTCTACATGCCTCTTCAGCCAAAGCAGGACTCAAAGTCAGAGATGAGTTGAAAATGGAGTTGTGGGTACTTGATGTCCAACATATGATGAGGTTCCTTGTTTGGTACTTGTATTGAATCTTTACTGCACTGCAGATAAGAATTGCTGAACAGTGGTTGGCACATTTAGGCATGAGGCACTATATCAACATATTCATAAAATGTTCTGCAAATCAATAGACCAGTCTTCATGAACTGTGTATTAATGCTCCCCATGCAGGATACTGGCTGTTGAGTGACACCTACAAGACTAAACAATGGTAGATAAAAATTGTATGATTTGCAGTCACCTTAAATCTGACATGAAGTTGGGTTGTTAGAGAAGGTTAGACTGTTAGAGAGAACTCAGATAAGATGGTTGAGGTAGAGAAGGTTAGACTATTAGAGATAAGAGTGAGGGAGAGAAGGGCACTTTGGTGCCTTAAGAGTGGCAATGGGGATGGTTTATATAGATCCCTAGGGCCCCCACTAACACTTCTGGCCGTCTTTGAATTGCCAGTGGCAGACAGTTTGACTGCCCTAATGGCTAGTCAAACTAGCTGTTGCATAGCAGATCAGTCCAATCTGGTCCTATCCGAGGGCGAATCGACCAATCTGGTTGCCAGAGTTGCAACAGTGGCACAAAATCAGCAACGTTCAGCTGAGTGCTGACCTTTGATATAACGCTTACATCTGTCATGACAGAAATTGCATGTCTCTGCCCCCATTTCTTTTGATGTTTTAGATTGCTGAGTGTTTCTTTAAGATTTGTTGGGGAGAAGCTCGATGGTGGACTGAATCATCGATATAGCACTGCTAGAAATTCGTCCTTTGTATGACAAATGGATTTTGAATCTAATTTGGAATCTTACCCTGTTGTAAAAGGGAACATGTAAATCTTAACCTTGCTGCATCTGCTTCCACTGCAGTCCCCCACTCTATGTGCTTGTGCCGGTGCTATGATCTGCTTCTGCTATCCCAAGATTGCATATTTCCCATCCTCCTATTTCCTTGTTTTCTTACTTCTTTTTATTGTTTGCTGGCTAGGATTGTGCCAATCCCTGACATCTCTAGGTGACTGTTGCCCTTAAATATCAGTTGATGATATCTAATAGGCTGCCTGATTGAAACTCTACTGGATACTTACAGTTGTGGGACATAGGAGAGAAGAAAACATCACAATAATGCTTCGACTAGCAGCAACAGTAATAGGATCAACTGTGCCAGCGAGCAGCAGTAGCGTTGTATAGTTTTACTTGTCTATCCTTTCATCTTTCTTCATCAATCTCTTTTCTTTTTTCCTTAACTGTTTCTTCCTTCCAAAAGAAATATTAATGGAGAGGGCATCCCTTTTCATGTAATTTGTTGCTGGACGGTAGAAATGCAGGTCCCAGCTAAAAAAGTAGAGGTAGAACATATAATCAAAACAACATTGCGGGCGAATGGCAATCTGTGTTTATTATGAACATAAAATAGATTCACTATTTGCCTTGTTCCCCAATCTTTGTTGGGTTGGTTGCACTCAGTTTGGTGTTTGTTAGGCCAGAATGGCAGCAACATGATGGTGTGAGCTCCTTTGGGTGTGGTCCCACAATGATGAGAGAGTGTATGTAGTGCTTTTGATATCTTCTGATATGTGATCCAGGTGTACAATCCACAAGACATGAGTGGAACTAAATTCTAGATCTTAATTATCCAGTCTCCAAGATAAACTTGACTCTATATCATATTTTTTCAAAAGTTATCATCCTCTACCTTACACTCTACAAAATGTGACATGATCTAGTGTCAATCTAACTCGAATGAGTGAGTTATGGTCCAATAGTGATTGGGTGTATGGACCATATATGCAGTTAATGATAGAAAGAAGGGAGCATCACTTCTTAATAGGATTGTGCATACTTCTTTCCATTATCTTTCCTTCTCTTTCTCTTCTTCTCTGCCTCTCTTCTAATGCATCAACTATTTGGCTGCCGTTGTGCATTATGGAGCAAGGATGGCAAACTCGGTTTCGGTCTCGGTTTCGCCCGGGTCCGAAACCGAGTCGACTCGGTTTCGGTTTCGGTTTCGGCCGAAACCGGCCGAAACCCATATAACAGGTTAAAAAAATTAAAATTAATTCTAAAAAATCTGAAAAAAATCATAAAAAATATAAATAACTACTTAAAATCATAAAAAATCATAAAAATCATTACACATGCATTTCATTGTATAAGTTAGGGCAATAACCTTGAAGTAGACAACTACAAAAATTCAACTTCAAACATTGAACATGTGTAAGTCATATTCCATTGTACATTAATAGAAGCAGTACAATAAACCAATTTGGACAAAATAAATGTTACAAAAATTCATTGATTCTTACCTAATATGGATAATAATTACTAGAAGAACCTTCTCCCTCATCGTCTGGCCCTTGATGTCGATACCCATAACCAGGTTGCATGTATGGTCTATATTCACTATAACCAAACAATGAGGTAGCCAAGTCCTGCATCCCTCTTTGGATCCCTCTTGGAGTGTTTGGTTGGCTTGATTCGAATCCAGTATCAACATAGGAATCTTGAGGAAGAGAAGAGTCACTGGTCGAATATGGATGGAACTGAAATGATGGTTCATAATTCTGGGCCCCATAAATAGCTGCTTCATGTTGGCCACCTTCGTAACCTGGTGAACCATATCCGTGCTGACCTTGACTATATCCAGTAGTACCACTTGCAGCACCTGCACCACCTGTACCACCTGCAGCACTAGTACCACCTGCAGCACTAGTACCCCCTGCAGCACCTCCGGGATGATCATCATCATCATCATCATCATCAGAATCATAAGAAACCAGTCGCCTTTTAACCTTTGAGGATGCTTTTTTCTCTTTTGGAGTGCTTTTTTCAATCAACGTTGACACGAGTCCTTTTCCCCTTGGCGTGTGCCTCACATAAATCTGCTTCAACTCCTCAATTGCCGGGTCCTCTCGAGCAGCAGCATTTGCCCTCTCAGTTTGCCCATGCACTGATGTACTTCTTCTTAAGGAGGACATTCTAGGAGTGACTGGCCTGCTATCTGTATCTGAGTGTCTAGCTGGCTCAAACTCGAACTGCTCCTCAGTGTCATCAACCACCCTAGACTGGTGCGCATGAGTATCTCTGGCCCTCTTTGATTTGCTTCTTAATTCGGGATCTCTTGCCTCATCTTCATCAAGTATGCCCTCTGCCCATCTTCTATCATCAACATCAAAAACGGGCTCATCAACCTGCTCTCGTATCTCCACCCAAGACTGCAAGGGATTATCATCATCAAATAAGCCATCCACATCAATCTCTGCGGCGGCATCCTCGGCGACGCGTTTGTCTCGCAGCTGTTGTCTCAACCTCATATTCTTTATTCTCAACCTCATATTGTAGTGGCAGTACACTAATTTCTCTAACCGATCAGCCTTTAGCCGATTGCGAACCTTTGAGTGTATAAGGCTGAACGTGCTCCAATTCCTTTCACATTGGCTTGCTGATGTGGTTTGACTCAACACCCTGATTGCAATGAAAGCCAATGCAGAACTGCCCGATTGTCTATTGTTCACCATGATCCACCAGTCAGCTGTTACACCAACCAACCATAAACAAATAAATATAAGATGTAAATAAAAATTAATTAAGGAAGATGTAATTGCAAAGAAAGCACAAAGATGAAGTATACCTGGGCTCACTCTTCCCACTGCGTATTGCAATTGGGAGTCAGAATACGTCCCACTTTTCATTCTATAGGACGTCATCTACAAAAATTACATAATAGATTAGCATTACTACGTAAGTAAATTCTATACCTCTTATTCATGAAATCAAACAGGCCAACCTCTACTTCCGCCTGAAGCCTCTTATCTTGTGTCCTCGATAAACGACCAATGACTCTTAAAGTGCCTTGAAGCACCTCGGCATCAACATGTGCATTGGCATTGTACATTAATCGAGGGTTCAGAAAATAACCTGCATTTGTATATAGTTAATGTATGGTCAATAATATATGAATACAAATAATCACTCACCAGCTGCATGCAAGTCGTGGTGTAATGTGGTGTCCCATCTATGGTCAATAATCTTCCACCACTTTGCATGTTCTTTGGGAATGGACTCCTGCAACTCCAATTTCGCACGGTCCATGGCCTCATAAAGATATCCCATATCATTCTTGTCATCGCCATCCACCAATCTTAGGACCTTCACGAGGGGGGTGACTACTTTCATGTATCGTGTTACTCTGCCCCAGAATTTGTTGTCGTCCACGATTCGACAGACATCCAAATAATCCATCTGAGCATCAACATTGCCCTTGTCGATGTATTCCCGCAGGGTATTATGGTACATGAAAGCTTTCAACTCATTCTTATACCTGTGCAAAGAAATAAAATTTGAATCAAATACGGATCATAACTATAAGGATAAAGAAGTAATAATTGAGTTCAACAGTATACCCATGTAGAGACTCCAAAGAAATGAAATTTGAAGCAAATCTGGTTGGCCCTGCACGGATAATATCTCGCCCCCCACTTGCATGCTCCCTGAACATGTTCAATATCCTAGGATGGCCATAAATATACTGGGTAATCTTTTGTGCCCTTTCAACCGTCTTCTTCACATGTTTGTCCTTCCCTATGTCTTCAAGTATGAGATCAAGACAATGTGCTGCGCATGGGAGCCAATATAAATGCCTGCGCTTATGCATCAATTTCCTCCCTGCAGCCTTATAACTGGCTTCATTATCAGTCACAACTTGTACAACATTTTCTTCACCAATTTCGTCTACCATGTTGTCCATCAAATGAAACAAATAATTGGCATTTTTTTCAAAATTTGATGCATCTACAGATTTTACAAATACTGTACCTTCGATGCAATACATCAAAAAGTTAATTATGGACTTTTTCGTGGTACCAGTCCAACCATCACACATAATAGTACATCCTCTCTCCATCCATATATGCTTGAAGCTTTCAACCCACTGATGGAGCTCCTCAACCTCTGCCTCAAGGCCACGCCCGTATATGTCCCGACGTGACGGCGCCTTCAACCCAGGGCCAGCATCTGCTATGGCATCCAACATAGGTTGAAAATATTCACTTTCAGCAGCATGTGCAGGGACACCTGCATGAAAAAACCATTTACAGATGCTTTTAAATGCATGCCCTACAACTTCTGCAGATTTTTTGACCCCTCTTAATGCACTTTTGATCTTAGGTTGTGTAGCCTGGGGCCTTCTGTGGAGATAACTGTCCATGAGGCCTGCTCTCTGCGTCTGCGGGGGCGGGGCAGCAACATCAGGACGTCGTGCAGCTGTACTGGAGTAGGTCCCTCCTGAACCCATGGGTGCCTTTCCTTTCCTTCGAGCGGCTTCTTCACGCTCCCTTGCTTCAGTCAGTTCCGGATCAGAATCTTCAGTGCCTTCCTCATCATCATCCCTCCTAACCCTTCTGCCAGAAATCTCCTCAGCAATTTCCTCCTCATCCTCAGCCCTTTGTTGCACCCTCTCCTTTTTCCCCACAAGGCACTGGCGCATCTCCTCTCGCACCTCTCGTGGACAGTGGTCGCATTGTCTCACCTCTCCTCGTACCCCTGCCAAATGTTGCTTGCCTCTGGTAATTCCGCCATACATCTCCTTACGACAGTAATTACATTTAACCTTCCTTCTCTTAGCATCAACTAAGGACATGTGGGCCCACCCCGGATCCTCCTGCCCTTGCTGCTCATGTGTTTGCTGACGTCTAGGCATGATGCTGCATTAAGAAGTTACATAGTCAAAGACAAACAATTGTAAGTACAAAACAAAAGACCCAAATTTATGAATGAATTAGGGCTTAATTACCAAATAACCCTTAATCATGTGTCATAAAAATATAATCCCAGCATGATCCTACCCCACATTCATCAATGAAACTTAATTAACGTTCAATTGTGGCTAAGAAACTCGAATTAGACAAAAGGCCCAATTTTTATGAACTAATTAAGTCTTAATTACTAATTAAGCCCTAATTACCCTTCATAAAAATACAATCCCAGCCTGATCCCACCCCACATTCATCAATGAAGCTTAATTAACGTTCAATTGTGGCTAAGAAACTCGAATTAAACAAAAGGCCCAATTTTTATGAACTAATTAAGTCTTAATTACTAATTAAGCCCTAATTACCCTTCATAAAAATACAATCCCAGCATGATCCCACCCCACATTCATCAATGAAGCTTAATTAACCTTCAATTGTGGCTAAGAAACTCGAATTAAACAAAAGGCCCAATTTTTATGAACTAATTAAGTCTTAATTACTAATTAAACCCTAATTACCCTTCATAAAAATACAATCCCAGCATGATCCCACCCCACATTCATCAATGAAGCTTAATTAACCTTCAATTGTGGCTAAAAAACTCGAATTAGACAAAAGCCCCAATTTCTATGACCTAATTAGGGCTTAATTAGCAATTAACTATTAATCACCCTTGGGAAAAACTAATTACCCGCATGATCCAATCCCAAAATCCTCAATGAACCTTAATTTAACTTCAATTGAGCCTAAGCAAACCAATTTAGACAAAAGCCCCAATTTTTAAAATCTGATTAGGGTTTAATTAGCAAATAACCCTTAAGCCCTTAATCACCCTTGGAATAAACTTAATAAGCAAGACTTGCTTACCCCAAATTTTTAACCCAACCAAAAGAACACAACAAAATAATCAAACAAAACCCAATGAAATTAACCTCAAACAAAATAATCAAACCCTTGAAGTTGAAGTTGTGTTGGCGCAAGAAGGCTCCCTCAGACCTCAGTCCCTCTCGGCCTCTCCCTGTCGGACGGCCTTTCACCCTTGGTCGGACAGCTGGCAGCAGCCGCAGCAGCCAGCTGGAGCAGCCGCAGGCAACAGCCGCAGCACAGCAGCAGCAGGCCGCCAGCAGCAGCAGCAGCAGGCAGCGGCAGCAGCACAGGCGCGGCAGCGGCAGCAGCGGCAGCGGCAGCAGCGGCAGCGGCAGACACCACCCGCGACTGTCACACCAGGGGGGGAAGGTTTCGGCTGAAACCTGTGGGTTATGGGGTTTCGGGGGCCAACATTGGCCATAAAGTCACTAGTTTCGGCCGAAACCAAACGGTTTCGGGCCGAAACCGTTTGGTTTCGGGCGAAACTCGTATCGGTTTCGCCCGAAACCGATACCCCCCTTTAGTTTCGGATTGCTACAGTGTTTAATGTGTGTTTCGGATCGGTTATGGCCGAAACCGATACGTTTCGGCCGAAACGTATCGGTTTCGGCCGAAACTGCCATCTATGTTATGGAGGGGTTTTCATCTCCTATTTATATATTGTACACCTCATTCTGCAATTCACATTGTGCCAAAATTATTTCCCACTGTATGATGTAACCCCCTAAATGGGATCTAGGATGCACTGCCTGTATCCATTCAAATGGACTGGATGGTCTCCTCAACATGGAGTTTACAACATATTATTGCATTATCCAATTGGACAAACCTTCCTCAATGTGGTTCACGCTGTGCCACTTGATAGCATAGTTGGACTGAATGAATTTGTTCCAAATGTACTTTGAAGTATATGGGTAGCACAAAAGTGGGTCCGTACTATATCATGAAGTGTAACACAAATCAATTTATCTAACCGGGCAATCCTTAAAATCACAAATGAATGTTCAAATAGCTGTTTATATCTCATAGAAGGTGATTTCATTCTACTTAATCCAGCCCAGTCCTATGAGTAAATCACATTGGATCAGCTAGTTCAAAATTATGAACAGGGAATTTAAATGTCTTGAACAATAACCTTCTAAAAAATAGGTCTTGAACAACAAAACCAATATCAAAATTTCACAGGTATTCAATTATGCTGAAGACCCTGGGTTACAAGTAGCTAGACTAGAGACTCTGGAAGTTTTCGTTAAAGGTAGATGAGAAAGGCCAGGCGTGCGTGGGGGGAATTTGAGATGTGGGTTATGTGGAGGAAATTGTCTTCTTGTTTGGAGGATCCCTAAAATCAAACAAATGCACACTCATCCTCATGTCACCCACAGTCCTAATATGCAAGAAATGTCATCACCCACCACAATCATTGATGTTAAAAATTAGCTAGGATTCAATTTTATGTAATAGTGTCTTTAACATATCCAGCCAAATTTATATAGATGGATAAATTCAAGTATAGATTTGGTTGGTGAGTATGGTAGGTAAATCAAACCAAATTATCAGCTACCTGTTGCTCAGCTGGCATCATTGAGACCATGGCCTAGATATTTGCAGCCTAGTGTAATTTAGTTTAATCTATGGCATGAACTGCACACCATGAGTAAATAGCTGATCAATTCTTAGAAGATAATCCTTTGTTATTTATATGGTATGTTTGCTGTTACATGTTTGGATATGCAATTAGATTGTATATCCTATGATTCACTTTTTTCCTATAATCTCAAAGATCTTTGGGAGAGAGATAATTCAGCATCCTGGTTCTTTTAGCAGCATCTGCCCTCCCTCCCCTCCATCTTTATTTATGTCTGAATTTAAATTTACACCTGGTTAATATATCTGCTTCACTAATATGCAATTACTGACTGGACCCTTTTCAATTTAACACTGTACATATATTAGAAATTGAAGCTATATTCTGTCTATTAGCACCTGCTCTAAAATGTGGCTTTTTTCAGGAAAACGAATTCAATAGAGCATTCCCATGTTCGAGATGCTGATTATAATCCCAATAAACAGTATATACTTGTGAGTCACTGCCCATTGTATTTCACCAATGCTTAGAGCCACTTCCATTGGATACATCATTTCTTTCCTATCGAAATGCATGGAACGTGTGCTGCTGGCTCCATCCCTACAACCTCATGGCATTTTTCTTGCAGAAATTGGAATTTTTCTTGTGAGTTCTTCATATTGATGCATGTTTATGGCCCTGCGAGTTTTGGTCCTTTTTGTTTGGAGATAGTCTACTTGTTTCTTTATTACATCAGAATATTTGATTATCACTGTTATAGGATAGGCATCATGTTAATGGTTGAAGTGAGGACAATCTTTTCAGGCTACTGCAGAAGATGAAGCTGGAATACGCTTGTGGGACCTAAGAATGCCGAATGTTCCTTTCAGGGAACTCCCAGGGCACGCACATTGGTACTTTCTCTTCATCTACTTTAGGGCAGCAGACATGAATCTTTTCCACTATCATCAATCTTTTTTGGTGCACTCCCATTTATGCTCTGTACATTTTTCTCCTATGTCTACTTTCTTCTACTTTCCTTCATGTAGTGCTTTTACAAAACGCAACAAATATCTAGTTACCTGCATGTGCATGTTCCTGTACTTTCACTAAATCTATCGAAAGTGGGTTTGACAATATTTCAGGACGTGGGCTGTTCGGCACAACCCTCAGTATGATCAGCTGATTTTGGTCTCTTTCTCTCTCTCTCTCTCTCTCTCTCTCTGTATATGTGTGTGTATTTTCTGTATGCTAACAAGTCATCAAGATATATACATGTGTGTATTTAATTTTCTCTCTGTATTCTGTATGCTAACAAATCATCAACTTCACAGAGTGCTGGAACAGACTCAACTGTTGACTTGTGGTTGGCATCGTCCAGTGGCAGTGATGATTCTATGTCTGATAGGTCATATGCTTTCCCAAAAGGCTAATCGATGCTAATTTCTTTACTATCTCCTATTGCTAGTTTTACCTTATTGTGTTGCTGATGCCTTTTTTATTTTATATTTTCTTGACAGTCATGTTGATTCTCCGACTAGGAACATTGATTCTTTGCTCAATTCATATACTGATTACGAAGATAGTGTTTATGGTAATATTGAACAGTATTTCTTGCTAGTTGCAGTCCTAATCAAATATGTGCTAATGGTTTGCCAAACAAAATGCAGGTATTGCATGGAGTTCCCGGGAGCCTTCATTATTCGCTTCATTGTCATATGATGGAAGGGTAAGCAAACTGCTACTCTGAATAAAGAGGAATAGTTGTTTAGATCTCATATTCTTTAAATGCACTCCTTACTACATTTTCATCAAAGAAATGGTTTTCTTGTTAGAAATTTGCCTTTTGAATATTTACTGCTGCATTTTCTTCAATAATGCTAGCTGCAGAAAGCTGTTGAGATGTTCAAGAAAAATCTTTGAAAGCTGTTGAGATGTTAGTCTCATTGTCAAGATTGGAGCTTAAATTTATATTTGTATCATGCAGGGACTGTGCTAATATTTGCATCTAAAATAAAGTTGCAGCTGAATTGCATTTTATGGCATTTGTTTAAATGCTAACTTCGTAACTTTGTAATGATGTTAATGCGTTAGGCTATAATTGTCTTTGCAGCACCATCTCTGCTCTTATTGTCAAATGCATGGGCCAAGTCACAACATTATTTCGAATACAAGCACAAATTTGTTAATTTCTCCCCCCACAGTGATGGAATTCACCATCTATACTGAATACACAGCATAAATGAGGGTGTGGTATCAATTACCAAAATTTAGCATTTTGTGGATAACTAGGAGAAATAATTGTTGGACCCCACAAATTTTATGATATTTTTTCTGATATTTCTAGGAAAAGAAAATTTATTAATCCATCACATGGTGGCGCATGATGGTATAAAACCCCGCCGTCATACGTGTGGATAGTTTGAACGCCCTCCGGATGCCGTCGGGTGGAATTAGTTACACAAAGTCCATGTGTTTTCATAACGGGAATTTCATCAAACACCTTGTGGGCAGGGCAAAAGCCATTTACCCACGTGCTAAACCAACACAAAAACAATTATTTTCCTCCTTCGGGGATCGTCCCCGATGTGTTGCGTGGAATTATTTACACAAGGTCCACATGTTTCTACACACGGGAATTTCGTCGAATATCTTGTGGGCGACACAAAGCCACTTACCCATGTCTCAAGTCAACACAAAAAACAACTATTTCTTGCCTCTGGGGATTGTTCTCGACACGCCGGGGTGTGGTCCCTGCACTCCTGATTTTGTGAACAACAAGGTGGTGTCAAGAACCACAAAGAATCACCAAGAAAACCCCGAGGAAGAAAATCCCACGTGCTGCCTCCTTGGAGTGTGTGCAAAGAGCAATAAGGAAGTGATTGAAAGAGACTAGGTGAAGCTTTTTATAGTCTCCCTAGGCCCACTTCATCCTCTCTCACTCTACCTGCACACCCATGGGGCGGGCTGATGCCCGGGTGGGCTTGCAGCCTCACTGATGCCCGGATGATTTGGAAGGGGGAGGCTGTGGGCTCCGCGCCATCCTCTGATGCCCGGAGGGGATGTGAGAGGGTGCCATCCTCTCCTCTGCCCTGAGCCATACCCGGAGGGAGTGGTGGAAGCCCTTGCTCGGAGGGGTTGTGAGGGGTTTGTGGGCCCCGCGCCCACCTGCTCTCTCCCCTATCTCTAACAGCAAGAAAGAAGAATGGGGGGAGGATGCTCAGGGGTCCTAGCTATGCAGACATGCTCGGGGGAATCCTTTGGGGTCCTGGCTGCACGATGAAGCTTGAAGGGGTCGGCTGCCTGTCCAATGATTTCCGGAGGGGGTTCTACTTGTTCACGATGCCCGGAGGGGCTGCCCACCTGCTCATGATGCTGGGAGGGGCAAACAGGGATGTCGGCATGCGCAAACAAGCCCGGAGGGGCTGCGGAGGGACCCAAGTGAAGGACGGCCTCTTGTGCATGTTGGGGGGGGGGGTGTTGGGACTTGTTTCGCCATGCCCGGATGGCCCTGGGAGGTCTGCGAAGCCAGGGGGGGCTCCTTGTTCATCCCTTGCCTGGAGGATTAGGAGAAAAAGGGCGTACCTTTTTCCAATTCCCGGTGGGCTGCAAGGCTTTCCCCCTCTTCTCCTCAAATGCCTGGATGATACTGCAAGGCCTTCTCCTCCCTTTCTTCAATGCCGGATGGGCTTCAAGAGGTTGTGGCCCTCACCTAATGCCAGGAGGTGCTCGAAAAGGCACCACCCTTCCAGCCGCCTATAAAGAGTAGGCTTGTCGAAGAAGGAAAGGAACTTTGGAACCTTTGCGTCTTGGAATTGAAGACTTTCCATTTTGGGAGTGTGGAGCCAAGGAGCACTAGGAGGAGCTGCCCCCCAGGATTTGTAGCTGCGATAGAGGCAAGTGACCTGCAAGGGTTTATTTGTAAAAAGGCTCTTGCAAGAATATATATATGTAAACATGCCCCTTTTTATAAAGGACATGTCCAAAAATTAGGAAAAAGGTCTGAAAAATCTGGAAAAAATCATGGAATGTTCAGAAATGTTCCTAGTTTGCATTAATGTTCTCGAAGTTGGGCTAAAAAACCTTATTATGTTCAGAAATTGCATAGATTGTAGTCTTATCCTGAATTTTTTCAAAATTGTGCAAATATCCGAGAAACCATAAAAAAGTCAAGAAGATCTCAGAAATTGCATCAAAGTACTCCTGCTACTCAAAAATTACGGTTAAACCCTACAATTTTGAGAGAATTGCAAACATACCCCAGTTTATGGAAAAATTGCCAATATAACCCTGGTTAAGGAAAAATTGTAGATTTGCCCCCGTTTAAGATTGCAAGTATATCCTTATTCAATGAAAACTTGCAAATATACCCAGGTTTTGGCGAGGATTGCAAGTACACCCTTGTTTAAGGGAAAATTTCAAATACACCCGCCTTGGGGCATGAATGTTCTCCTCGGGCACAAATGAATTTGATGGTCCAGTTGCGATCATACAGCGATCCCATCGCGATGATATCCAAATCTAACGGTTAGATCCAGAACTGGAGTAAATCCAATGGTCTGATCTAGACCAAGTCCAAATCCGACGACCGGATTTAGATAAAGCCCTCTGTAGAGGCAGGAAAATAGTTCTTATGCCACGTAGCATCTTCTCTATTTATTTGTTGGGGAAGTCGTCCCGCACCCGTGGAGGCCTGCAAGCATCAGGAAACAAAGGGCGTCAGAAGGAGTCCCGGGTGTTACCCCAGGGGACAACCCTCCGATGCTTAAGTCAACAACGGTATTAAGAGAGGAGCAGAGAAGAGCATGGGAGAGAGATGTGGAGGCCGTAGTAGAGGATCCGAGAGACGTGTAAGCTTTCACCACGAGTGCTCGCTGGGTGGTAAGGTCGCGTAGAAGGAGTGCTCTCTCTGGACGTCGTAGCTGTGGCATCTCTATCGCTGCAGTAGGACTGGTTGCTCTATTTTCAGTGAGAAGCTTTTTTTGGCAGAAGTATCCACCGTGTCTCTCTTCTCTGTCGCTCCCCTTCTTATAGGGGTTGTCCTTGAGCGGGGAGTCTTATCCCTTGATAGGGAAGGGCGTAAGTAGTGGAATAACGTCTTCCCGCTATAGTGGCGGGAGTTTCCCGTTGGAGGGCGCTTACCCCGGCGTCGGCTAGTCCCGGGGCGAGTCTCACGGTGCTCATGGGACGTGCTCGTCCGTTATGGGATGGTGGCCGACGTCGTGAGGGGTAACGGTCGTCGTCGGAGGGTCTTCCGCCGATCATGGCGCTTTCCCGTGATGTAGAATCCAATACCGAGTCGAATTGGGTCGCGCCCTGGTGGGCCGTACCTGTTGGGCGTGATGTAGGAGCGGGGTTGGTTTGGGTGGTTTGGGCGGTTTGGGCCCGCCGCTATTGGGTCAATCTTGGGCCAACTAGATTTACCCTCCTCACTTCCCCCCTACTCTCAGTTGCCGAGCACTTTGCAGGAGACTGAGAGTTGAACATGAGAGGGTCTGTTGGAGCGTAAGACTCGAGGTCGATTCGTCTGAGGCACGAGCGTTGATGAATCTGGTGGCAAGCTTGGCGCGCAAGGCGCCTCCGGTGGTGGCAGGCGCTACTGCCGTAATCATGTCGTAGGTCCTGTTTTGTCTGGGAGCGCGGGCTCTGAACGGGCGTGGGGCGTTGGCAACCGTACCGCGATAGCGACAAGTGCCTTTTCACCTGCCCCTTGGTTTGGAAGCCCTAGGCTATCGTGGGCAGTTATAAGGATGATCGTGGGGCATCCCCAGAGACTCCATCCTCGTTGGTCGTCGTGCTCGTCATAGGTCTCTTCTTCCTCCGGCTGGTGAGGATCTTCTTTTCTTTCGTGTCTTTCACATTTCGTCGTCATGCCTCCTCGTAGGAGGATCCTTCGCGCCAGCTCCTCTTCTTCTGTCGAGGAAGTGGCGCCTGGTTGTGTAGTGTTCCGAGCACTTCATGTGCCGGAACCAGTCGTCCTGATTCCCCACCGCTAGTGGCGTATAGGGTGATTCGAGGGTTGCGAGAGGCTTTCCAGATCCCCCCGACTTTGACATCATTTTCCCAACTGTAGACGACGATCAGATGAGTCTCCCTTCGGGCGGGCTTATGGTCCCTGTGGCCTCTTTTCAGGCGGGCTTTCGCCTGCCTGTTCACCCTTTCATTGCGTCCGTCCTCCATCATTATGGCCGGCACCCAGGGGAAATAACCCCCAATTCCTACCACATCCTCTGTGGGTTTGTTTATGCGTGTCGGAGAGCGTCAGTGGAGCTAAGCGTCCATCTTCTCCGGCAATTTTATTACCTTCAGCGCTGCCCGTCCGATACAGCTTATGCCTATTTCAAGGCACGGACCGGTCGGGACCTTGTCCAGGTCTCTGCCACTGCGGCCAACCTCAAGGGTTGGTCGCAGCGTTACGTGTATCTCGTCAGATCTACCGACCATGATTCTTCCGGTAGTTGGAGACACAGGGGCGTTCGTCCTGTTTGGCCCGATAGGAAGCCTCCGGCCAACGCCGAGGAGCGTAAGAAGCTCGACGCCATCCTCCGGTTTTGCATGGTCGATGCGGACTTCGTGTTGATTCCGGGTTGCTCCGGGAGCTGGGGTTGAGTCCTCCGTTGCCGCAGGGTATTGACTTTGATGCTTCGTCGTGTTCTTGTTAATGGCGGATTGGACTAACCGATTTTACTCTGGAATTAGGGGTGCCCGAAATTCCGGCGTGGCGCTACGAGGGTGTCCGGCTGCCGCGGTGTGCTCCTCGCCTTGTGGATCACGTTGAGCCAGGGGCGGGTCACGTGACAGTCGTCACCCCCCAGGTCGAGGCCGCATTTGCGCCGGGTCGTCTCCAATATCCGATCCCTATGGGCGTCCCCCTAGCGAGACCGACGATAACTTCGTCCGCTAGCGGAGGATCTAGCACTCGGAGGGGTGCTTCCGAAGGAATCGCCAGTGCTGCTGAAGCGGAGTCTGCCATTGCTGGTGGCAGTCGTGCCCTACCTTCCGAGGATGAGCTGGCGGCACTGGACAGTTAGCGTCGCTCAAGGAAGAGGGGTAGAGTTTCAGTCCCGGCCCGAAGTCGGGCCCGGGCGCCGTCGTCGTCGGAGCTACCTCCTCCCGAGGTTCCACCGCCGCCGCCGATCGGGGGGTCGGTGACTACTCATCCTGGGTCCGCTCCCGGGACAGGGAGGCGCGATAGGGGCAAAGCCCCTGTTGTCGACGACTCTGGTCATCCTCCGCCGCTGGAGGTTTCTTTGTGCAATCAGTCCTTGCCATCTGAGAAGGGAGCATCTAGACCGGCGGGGATTGCTACGGTTGTGGATCTTATAGGGAGGAGTGTTTGGTGGCACGAACGTACTGGGAAATTCAGTCCCGAGGCCGAGAAAGAGGTGACAGACCTGGCCGCGAAGGGCGTATGCTCGGTCCTTGGGGCTTTTGGCCTATGGAAGTATCATTTCAGTGGCCTTGCTCTGGAGTTAGAGGCCTCTCATGCCATCCAGGCGGAGCTCTCGTCCAACTGCGGGGTGCTCGAAGGGCTCCTGGAGATGTCTGAGGCTGATAACGCCGGGCTTCGTGAGCAGCTGACCCAGTAGGGGTTGGCTCTCACCGGGATGGAGCGGGACCGCGACTTCTTCCGTGTCCGGGCTGAGATGGCTGAAGCCCGTGCAGTCAAGCTGGGGGCGCAAGTCCAAGTCGTGGAAGCCCGAGCTGAGGAGGTCGAGGCGCAACTTGCTGGGCTGCGCTCGTCGATGTCTACCGCTGGCGAGGAGGCGGTGGAAAGCCTTCGCTCCTCTTCGGCCTACCGGGACGAACTGACCGCGGTGGCCTTGGGGCATTTCGGCCCGGCCCGTGACCGTGGCTTCCGGGAGGGCTGGAACGCTGCGGTCGTGGCCACGGCCGAGAAGCTGGGTTCCTCGGTTCCGTCACTCCCTCCCCCCTCGCTATTCTATGGTGCGGAGGCCAGTGATGGCGAGGAGGGGGCTTGCGACGAGGAGGTTGGCGGTGAGGGGGCCATGGCCGAGGAGCTGGCAACGGGGCCGAGCACAGATGTGGGAGCACCCGTTGACGCCCCATCGGTTGAGGAGCGCGTGGTGGACCTGGTCGGGCCCTCACCTTCTTCAGAAGTTGCTGCTACATGCGAGCCTGAGGAGGCTGGGTCACGTGATGATGTTGCCGGGGAGAACCCTTAGGAGGGCGCTCCCAGTTGTCCTCTTGAATTTCTTTCTGGTTTTGCTGAGGCGGTTGCCTCTTCCTTGTAAGCTTTTTGGAACTTGAATGGAATCTTTTCCCTTTTCTCGTAAATTCCGAAATCTTTTCCGCGTATTTCTCTCCCTTCTGAGCGGCTACGAGATCCTCTGGGGATACGAAACAACGCTCTTCAGGGTTATTCCGTAAGGGCACGACTTTCGGGATCCGTCGCTTCGGTTTCCGTGAATTTGCTTGGGACGGTAGGAGTCCTTTAGCCTTCTGGGAACCTCCATCCTTCCTATAAATAGCTACCTTCGTCCCGGTCTCCCGGTGTCAAGGCTTCGAAGGAGAAGGCCCCGTAGGATGTCGTCGGGAGAGTCGGGCACTCCATCGGACGACGAATCTCTGCAGGCTCGTCGTCAACCCTTGATCCTTCGGAGGGAGCCTCCCCCGGCGCCGTGGCGGCCGTGGCCGGAGCCGGGAGCGCATGGCCCTGCCTCCGAGGACTACAGGCATGGATACTTGGACGGCTGGCGGAGGCTTTGGATAAAGTCAACCGTTTGTACGCCGGCAGGGGGGTCCTGCTTTTTGAGCCGGACAGATTCCGTCCTTAAGGGGACGGATGATACCTTTGTATTTACCCCCTCTACTGTCGAATGAAATCCTTCCTTCTTTTTGCTGCCTTCTTATTGCATGGTAGTGACTGCCTCCCTTCGCCCTTCTTGGTCTGCAGGTGTGCGATGAGGTATCTTCCAAGCTAAGGAGAGCACTTCTCTGCTTGAAGATGACGGTAGGCGGAGCGGTAGGACTTGCTTGCCAGTTTGCAGGCATGGCCAGTATGCTGCATTGGTCTCCGTAATGTGTGGGCCTTGTTGCTCCACTGCCCGTCGTCGACCAGGGGCGGACGGGTCATCCGATCTCGCTTCCTGGTGCAGGTCTCTTCGCCAGCGGCATCCCTGTTGGTCCGCTTCCACGGAACAAAAGGGATGCTAGGTGTGGTCTTCTCATGAGCAGGTCAAGGGGTGGAGGGTTTGGCCCTCTTCTCTAGCATAGGTGGCTCCCTCTTTTGGTCCACTTCGTCAGAACAAGTAACCAAGGAGCAGCCGTCTGCTCGTGGACAAAAGAGATGCTAGGTGTCCGCTCATGGACTTATCATAGTTGCTGGTAGACGACGACGCCCAAAAATAAGGTGCTGGAGTTGCACATCGCCATAGGTGGGCGCGTTTTGTCTTTCCATATGCTTGTGTATTGGTCGCATAATAGTGACTCGCCAGTCTGACAGCTTGTATTTTGACTAAAGGAATAAAACTATTTAGTTCAGATCTTGTTGTGTACTTTTGGTGGGAGACTCCTGCGAGCTTTTGGGTAGACTTTCCTCGTGTGCATCGCAGTATTTGTGCCTTTGCTTACTGCCATCATTTTTGAGGGGAGCGGTGTTCGCCTCCAGGGAACCCTTAGGCTACCTTCTCGTTTTCAAGGGGGGCAGTGCTCGTCTCTAGGGAACCCGTGGGTTACCTTCTCGTTTTCAAGGGGAGCAGTGCTCGCCTCTAGGGAACCTGTCGGTTACCTTCTCGTTTTCAAGGGGAGCAGTGGGAACCCGTGGGTTACCTTCTCGTTTTCAAGGAGCAGTGCTCGCCTCTAGGGAACCCGTAGGTTACCTTCTCGTTTTCAAGGGGAGCAGTGCTCGCCTCTAGGGAACCCGTGGGTTACCTTTTCGTTTTCAAGGGGAGTAGTGCTCGCCTCTAGGGAACCCGTAGGTTACCTTCGTGGAGTGTGGCTAGCAACGATTTTCGTTTTCAAGGGGAGCGGTGCTCGCCTCTAGGGAACCCGTGGGTTACCTTCTCGTTTTCAAGGGGAGCAGTGCTCGCCTCTAGGGAACCCGTAGGTTACCTTCGTGGAGTGTGACTGGCAACGATTTACTGGAAGAATTTTCTGAGGTTTACATAATTCCACGTCCTGGGTACCTCTTGCCCCCCCAGCGTTGCTAGTCTGTACGCTCCTTTGCTGAGTACTTCTGTTACCCTGTATGGGCCTTCCCAGTTTGGTGCGAGTTTTCCGGCAGCTCCTCTGGGGTCTGCCACGCTTGCTCGCCGTAGTACCAAGTCTCCGGGGAAGAAGTGTCGTTCCTTGACTCAAGCGTTGTAGTACTGAGCCAGCTTTTGCTGATAAGCCACAAGCCTGACTTGGGCATTTGCTCTATCTTCTTCAAGCAGGTCCATATTTTCTCGTAATGCCTGGTTGTTTTTGACTTCGTCGAAGTGTCCCACTCGTAATGATGGGTTGGAGATTTCCACTGGAACTACTGCCTCCGTCCCGTATGTGAGGTGGAAGGGTGTTTCACCCGTAGTAGCTCTGGCAGTGGTCCTGTGGGCCCAGAGGATGCTCGGAAGTGAGTTGATCCATGAGTCACCTGCTTGGTCTAGCCGGGTTTTGATGCCATGGAGGAGCGTTCTGTTGGCGTTTTCCACCAACCCATTGGCTTGAGGGTGCCCTACTGAAGTGTCGTGATTTCAGATCCCCAACTCTGAGCACTTTTCTTGGAAGGTCGTGCTCGCAAATTGCCTGCCATTGTCGGTGGTGACTCTTGGTATCCCGAACCTGCAGATGATGTTTCGCAGCACGAACTTCCACGTTGCTTCGCTCGTTATCTTCCCTAATGGTTCAGCCTTGACCCATTTGGTGAAGTAGTCAATAGCGACTATGAGGAATTTCTTCCTTCCTTGTGCTTCGGGAAATGGACCCAATATGTCCACCCTTCATCGAGCAAATGGGCGAGGCTCCATCAGGGTATGAAGCTGCGTAGCCGGTTGGTGGTGGAGGTTGGAGAATTTTTGGCATTGAGGACATCTCCGGACATACTCGAGGCAGTCTTGCTGTAGGGTGGGCAACCAGTACCCTTGCCGGATCATCGTTCGCGCGAGTGCTCGCCCCCTACGTGACTTCCGCATAGTCCTTCGTGGACTTCTTGGATAGCTTGTCTGACCTCCGTGGGGAATAAACACTTTAATAATGGGGCTGAGAGGGATCGACGATATAACCGACCATTCACTATTGTAAAGTGGGCTGCTCGGGCCCTCGTGCGACGGGCTTTGGCATGGTCGCCTGGGAGTTGTTGCCGTAGGAGAAAATCCAACAGGGGATCCATCCAACAAGGTTCATAGTCGATGGCATTTACCTGTGGCGTTGGCTCTTCTATGCTCGGCGCCGACAATTCTTCCACCAAAATTGACCTCGAGTTGGAGACCGTGGTGGCAGACGCTAAGCGAGATAGGGCGTCTGCTCGGACGTTCTCCTCTCTAGGGATGTGGACGATCTCGAAGTGGGAGAATTTGTCTGCTGCAGCCCTGGCCTTCTCCAGGTATTTGACCATGGAAGGATCGCGTGCTTCAAATTCTCCCCTGACTTGGTTAGCGATGAGCATGGAGTCACTGTATGCTCGAACGCTTGACGCCCCCAAGTGTTTTGCCGTGCGCATCCCTGAGAGGAGGGCTTCGTACTTGGCCACATTATTTGTGGTCGGGAAGTTGAAGCGCAGGGCGTATTCAAGCTCTACCCCTTCGGGCAAAAGTAAGACCAGTCCTGCACCGCTACAAGCAGTGCAGGATGATCCGTCGACATACAGTTCCCAAGTCGGTCTCGAGGGGTGCTTGGGCGAGTCTTCGGCTGGTATCGTACATTCGGCGACGAAGTCGGCGAGGGCCTGGGCTTTGATCGCGGTCCTCGGACGGAACTTAACGTCGAACTCGCCCAGCTCGATCGCCCACTTGACCAGCCTTCCTGAAGCGTCAGGATTTTGGAAGATTTGTCGTAGTGGCTGATCGGTGAGGACGGCGATTGAGTGAGTTAGGAAGTACAGACGTAGTTTGCGAGCCGCCGTGACTAGGGCCAAGGCGAACTTCTCGGTTCGTGAGTACCGAAATTCCGGCCCTTGTAGCGCTCGGCTAACGTAGTAGACGGGCTTCATGACACCATCTTCTTCTCGGGTGAGTACGATGCTCATCGTGCTCGGCGTCACCGATAGGTACAGGAGTAACTGTTCTTTTTTTGTGGCTTGGAGAGTACGGGAGGAGTGGCTAGGTAGTGCTTTAGCTCTTCGAATGCTTGCTCGCACTCCTAATCCCAATCGATCTGCCCTTTCTTCTCTGGCGTCTTGTTGGCCTGCTTAATTAGTCGGAAGAAGGGAAGACACCTTTCGGCCGCTCGGGACAAGAAGCGGGTTAAAGCGGCGATGCGGCTGGTGAGGCATTGGACCTCCCTCACTCGTCCTGGTCGCTTCATCTCCAACACTGCGCGGATTTGATCTAGGTTGGCCTCGATCCCTCGATGGATAACGAGGAATCCGAGGAACTTCCCAGATCTGACACCGAACGCGCATTTAGCTGGGTTGAGTTTTATATTGTACCTTCTGAGTGTGGCGAAGGTCTCCGCCAAGTCTCCCAGGTGCTCGGCAGCTTGGAGGCTTTTTACGAGCATGTCATCGATGTAGACCTCCATGTTGCGGCCGATCTGCGAGTCGAACATATGGTTGACGAGGCGTTGATAGGTTGCCCCCGCGTTCTTCAACCCAAACGGCATGCGGGTGTAGCAGTACAAGCCATGGTCGGTGACGAACGCCGTTTTGTCTTGGTCGGACTCGTGCATGCTGATTTGGTGGTACCCGGAGTAGGTGTCCAGGAAGCTCAGCATTTCGTGCCCGGCCGTGGCGTCGACTAGTTGGTCGATCCATGGCATGGGGAAGCTGTCCTTGGGCGTGGCTTTGTTGAGGTCGGTATAGTCCACGCACATTCGCCATTTCCCATTGCTCTTAGGGACCAAGACCACATTGGCCACCCAATCCGGATATCGGGTAGGCCTAAGTAGTCTTGAGCATAGCTTTTCGCCCACTTGCTCTCTGATGATGGTTTGTCGCTCGGGGTTGCAGCGCCTTCGGCGCCGCTGGACCGGGCAGCATGTTGGATCTAGCCGGAGTTGATGGGTGATGACCTCTGGCGGGATTCCGGGGAGTTCGTCTTCAGACCAGGCAAATACATCCTGGTTGGCTGTAAGGAACCGTATGTAGGCTTCCTTGTCGCGTTTGGGTAGAGTGGCCCCGATCCTCAGCGTTCTGCTTGGGTCTTCTCCCACCTGGATGAGGTACAAGTCTTCTGCTGGAGTGCTCGCGCTTGGTCCTGGGTCTCCAGTCCTCGCCTTCTCAGGTGGAGTCTCCTCAGGTTGTCGGTCGCGCGTTGAGATGAGGTAGCATCTTCTGGACTCCCTTTTATCTCCTCGGATCTCCCCTACCCCTCGAGGGGTAGGGAACTTGCGCTTTTGGTGGTACGAAGAGGGGACGCCGTGAAGGGTACCGAGGATCCCCCGCCCAATGATGGCGTTGTACCCGGTCATCGCGCGAACGACTGTGAAGTCGGCGAGGAAGGTTACCGCTTTTGGTGCGGTCCCGAATGTGATTGGGAGTGATATGTCCTTCGGGGCGGACCGTCGTGCCGGAGAACCCGTAAAACGGTGTATGTAATGGTGCAAGTTTAGATAGATCTGCACTCATAAGCACGAGACAGTCGTACGTGATAACATCAGGGCCGCTTCCATTATCCACTAAAATGCGACGCACGGTACATTGGTTGATAGTGGTTGAAACCACAAGTGCGTCAGAATGGGGAGTAGTTACACCATCCAGGTCATCGTCTGAGAAGACAATAGGATCTCTTGGATGGTCTGGGGTGGTGGTTTCTGGTCGAGTGTCGTTGCGTCGTTCCACGGTGTGGACGGTCGATGCGTACCGCCGTTACTTGCTCTCGCTGTCCCCTCCCGCGGTCGGCCCCCCTGAGATCATCACGATCTCCTTTCCGTTGGGCCGATTGTCGATGGGCGGAGGCGTCCGCTGTCGCTTGTCGGCGGCTTTGGCGAGGAATTTGTCGAGGAGTCCTCTCTCGACGAGGTCCTCGATAGCATCCTTCAAGTTAATGCACTCGACAGTGTCGTGTCCGTGGTTGCGATGATAGTGGCAATACTTCTTCTTGTTCCTTGAGCTCGGATCTGACTTCATCTGGGGAGGCCATTTGAAGAATGGCTCCTCGCGGATCTCCATCGGGATTTGATCGAGCGGAGCTGTCAGGGGTGTGTAGTTGCGATAACTGCCCATTTCCCTTTCTGGGCGGTCGCGGCGGTCTCCGTCGCGACGCTCCCGCTTGTCCCGCCCTTCTCGTGATGAGTCGGCGGATCTCTTCCGGTCGGATCTCTCGGTTCCGACCGTGCGACCCAAGGCCGCGTTGTTCTCCTCGCAGCGTGCATGTTTCTGTGCCAGGGCGAGGAGGTCTGGAAGGGTCGCCGATGCTTCGACTCCGAGCGCGCGTCGGAGAATGTGTCCCACGTCCCTTGAGTGAGGGCGGTAGTCACGAGGCTGACATCGAGGTGCGGGATCCGGAGGGCCTCCGGGCGGAAGCGGGAGACGAAGTCCCACAGTGTTTCTTCTTTCCCTTGCCTAAGGGCGAGCAGGGTTACCGCTGACTTGGCCACCTTTCGGCAGCCAATGAAGTTCTCTTTGAACAACTTCGTGAGCTGCTGGAAGGAGGAAATGGTCCCGGCCGGTAGAGACTCGAACCAGGCCCGGGTATTCTTCTGAAGGGTCGTAACGAACGCCAGGCACTTCACAGTATCCGAGGCTCGGTGAAACACCAGATGAGACTCAAAACTGTGCATGTGGTCGGCCGGATCGGTGGTGCCATCGTAGGAGGTGAACAGCGGCAACTGGAGCTTCGGCAGAATAGGGACTTCCATGATCTCCCTAGAGAAGGGAGCATGAAAGTCTTGGTCGTCGTCGATCAAGCCGCGATTTCTCTCAGTCAGGAGGACGTCGTCCAGGTGTCGGACCTTGTCCTCTATCTCGTCGATGCGCTGGAGCCGGCGATCCATCTCTGGGTTAGAGTGCAAGGGGCTGCGCACCCTGGGTGCGGGTGTGTTGCGCGATCGTCAGGTCCTCGCGACCGAGGCATGGGAAGCTTCCCATACCCGGCGAGGATTCTCTCCACTCTGGGACCTCTCGTCTTGTCGTCGCTCAGGCAAGATTGGCTGGGGTCCCATCGGTCGGCTCGCCAGGTCCCGGTAGAGTCCGGTTAGGGCTCGGATCTCCTGACGGAGTTCATCTAGGTCACCCGGCGTGACCTCTTGTCGGGGATGGGCGGAGGAGGCTTCCTGCGACCCCCGGCGAGAGTTGGGTCCCTGATGGGAACCGCGCCCCCGATTGCTGGCGTTGCGAAGGCTTCCACGAGGTGCCATAGCTTTTCGCTCGGCTTCCTACAGACGGCGCCAAGAAGTGTAGAGGCAGGAAAATAGTTCCTATGCCACGTACCATCTTCTCTATTTATTTGTTGGGGAAGTCGTCTCGCACCCGTGGAGGCCTGCAAGCACCAAGAAACAAAGGGCGTCAGAAGGAGTCTCGGGTGTTACCCCAGGGGACAACCCTCCGATGCTTAAGTCAACAACGGTATTAAGAGAGGAGCAGAGAAGAGCAGGGGAGAGAGATGTGGAGGCCGTAGTAGAGGATCCGAGAGACGTGTAGGCCTTCACCACAAGTACTCGCCGCTCCCAGTGGGCACTCGGAGAGTGCTCGCTGGGTGGTAAGGTCGCGTAGAAGGAGTGCTCTCTCTGGACGTCGTAGGGTGTGGCCTCTCTATCGCTGCAGTAGGACTGGTTGCTCTATTCTTAGTGAGAAGCTTTTTTTGGCAGAAGTATCCACCGTGTCTCTCTTTGTCGTTCCCCTTCTTATAGGGGTTGTCCTGGAGCGGGGAGCCTTATCCCTTGATAGGGAAGGGCGTAAGTAGTGGAATAACGTCTTCCCGCTATAGTGGCGGGAGTTTCCCGTTGGAGGGCGCTTACCCCGGCATCGGCTGGTCTCGGGGCGAGTCTCACGGTGCTCATGGGGCGTGCTCGCCTGTTATGGGATGATGGCCGACGTCGTGGGGGGTAACGGTCGGTCGTCGGAGGGTCTTCCGCCGATCATGGCGCTTTCCCGTGCTGTAGAATCCAATGTCGAGTCGAATTGGGTCGCGTCCTGGTGGGCCGTACTTGCTAGGCGTGATGTAGGAGCGGGGTTGGTTTGGGCGGTTTGGGTCCGCCGCTATTGGGCCAACTAGATTTACTCTCCTCACCCTCAATATCACAACGAATATTGTAGAGGTCTAAAGATATCTTTTGCAGTTAATCAAGGGTGTTCGGACTTTATGTTGATATAAATTAATATTGACCACGGACAGTGGGGGATTATCCAGAACACGAACCCTTAATCATCTGATAAATTAAACTCGCGAAATTAATAACATACATGCTAAATCAGTTAGCATAAAAATGTACACAATTGTTCAACAAATGAACACTTTTCACAAATTATTTATTTTTGTTAATTCCGCATGTTAAGCAATAATATTTACTAAAACACCCACCTATATATTCTAATTCTTATTTTTAATTTTTGGTTAATGGCCAAGTAAAATTGGCAATTGTGAAGACAATGCAAAGTTGGATGCACTTTCGATTCTAAAAGTATTCTTTCATGGTTATTTCTTCAATAGACGTTTCAGTATCGTATCATTTGTAGTGAATGACAGTATCCAGTCTTTGCCAAATGCAGGTCGTTGTGGAGTCGGTGAAGTCATATCTACCAAGGAAATAAGTGTTGTCTTTGGTGACATTTCAGTCATTTACTCATGCTTAACAAATCCACGAGGAAAACACTCTGCATAGCTTTTGGTGTTCAGCCTTCAATTGAAACCCTCACACCTTTCCTGGGCCATATTCTGTCTTGTAAATCTTATCTCTTCGAATGTAATTTTTGCTATGAAAATCATGTTCATGAATTGGATTTTAGAGACGGTCATTTTTTTTTTTGATGTTCTGAAGCTTTGATTGTGAACACGTTTCAACCGGTAGCTTTTCTTGCTTCTCTCGACTTTTCTAATTTACTGTCTATTCTCAGAAATAATGTTGGGTAATCAGCTTTTTCAGAAAATTCCTTTGAGGGATCTCTCTTCAGAGACTGCATCGCTTGTTTTATCGCCAGAACTTGAGCTTCTTCATAGCTCATAACTAGTTTGTGAAGTTCAATTTTGAATTGATTGTCTGGAAAAGTCCTGATCAATCAATTAGTAGGGGATCCATTTTTGTATTCTTCCCCGAAGTGTACACAAATTTCTGGGAATAGTACAAGTGGATTGAAATGTGGCCGGGTGCCTTTGGTGGGGAATGGCATTAATTCATCCGTTTCAATTTTTTTTTTTTTGATTCTGGGGCTAACGACAAGGAGTAAAATTAGAACTTGCGGTGTTCCCGCATTTTTGATTCTGCAGTTAACGAAAAGGGAAGATATACGTTTCATCCATTCCTTTAGGTTTGTATATTGCGTGCATCAATTTGCATGTGTTTGCAGGTATGAAGAATTAACGTGCTAGTGTGCGTGCATATGTACGTGCATATTGCACGTCTGAAGGGCGTATACTCGTGCGGCCAGAGGGCATGCATGCATGGTGTTCCTTGCGATGGGGGTATGTTTGTAGTTGGATGCACATGAATGTCCTACCAGGTGCACCTATATGCACGTACATGCCTGCATCCATATATTTGTGACTGACACCAAAAATTGAAAAACTCTCTCCTCGATGGGTGGATATCTTGTAATAAATTGTAGAAGTATTGTAATTAAAAAAGAATCTTAATTCATGTTTAATCACATCAGAACTATTTCAACGAATTTCTCTCTCTCTCTCTCTCTCTGTCTCCTGACTCAAGATACATCAAGACACATCATTTATGATGCCCCCTCCCCCCCCCCCCCCCCCCAAAAAAAATAAAAAATTTGGGACTATTTGTGATGTGATACTCATATATAAATGCAGATTTCTAGTGAGTTATCAAAATGCGTTAACAGATCACATCCCCAACACCATGGCACATGAAGACACCGATCGACATATATCCATCTTTTCTCTTCTGGTCGTGATAATGGGGGGTATACACCGACATATATCCATCTTTTCTACTCTGGCTAAATAATATTTTTCGGATTAACTTCGAATATCGACCAAACATGCATGTAATTTCTACTAGTAACACAAACAGGGTTTTTACATTTTTTTTTTGCCTATATATACGCAGTCTATAATCACCCAGTTTCGTTTTTTAACATAAACACCAATTGCATTCTCCTGCCAGTACTTTTCCAACCCTGGAGTACTTGCAGTGGCTCAACTGTATTAATTAAGACAAAAACTAGAATTTGATCATGACGTACGTCTTTACCAAAGAACGAACGATCAAGTGGATCGAGAGTTCAATTCTCTCCTGTGATCGAGGATTCTGCATGCACTACGGAAGGAGGTGGCCTCGGAGGGTGGAGCAATTAGCAACAGTAACAGTTGATTGATTGTTCTCAACACCTCATATGAGTTAGACGATGCTATTTAACAATAATCAAAGCCATAAGCGGGTAAGAGAGGACGCCAGTAAGAAGAAATTAGTTGGAATTCCGCTCCCCTCCGCGGGACGTCGTTGTTAAATCATATTTGTAATTGCTTGTATACATTAATTTTTCTCAGACATTTACTCTCACCTACGTACATCTTTTTAAGGTGATCATATCGCCTAGTTTCAGGACTTAAAACTATATATATATAAGCCTAAAATACCCGAGCATATATATTGGGATCCTCATCAACGTACCATATGGATAGGTTTACCAAAAAAATTAAATCTGAATGATAATTTAAAGTTAAATGTATACCGTGGTTAATTTAGAGTTAGACATATATATATATATATATATATATTACAGTATTTGCATTCCTTGAGAGATAACTTTAATTTGCTTTAAAGCTAAATACATACTGAAAAGATAACTACCCCTTGAGAGAGAACTTTTATTCATTCCATTTGGATATTACAATACCGTATACATTTAAAATCCACGGTAGCATAAATGTGTGAAAAGATGTGCTGAGAAGAAAAAGGTCAGATGGAATAATATCTATTCGGAAAAAATAATAATAATTATGGGATCACACTTCTACGCGTTCAGCCACACGAACATCGCTGTCCAAGTCAGAGTTGGTTCCCACATAAGTACCAATGTTATCTTCAGAATTGGATCGGTCTGTTGGATCGGTATTATCGTGAACCGATCTAAAAATTGATCCGATTAAGGTTGGTACGATCTAATGTTAAAGAATCATACGAATCACAATTCGATCGGTAAAATCGATATGAATCGATCTGACCCAATCTATCCTTTAAAATAAAAAAATATAAAAATAATTAGATATTCAAAATGATATTTATGTGAATAAAATTACCTTATTATTATTAATTTGTTATTATTTATTATTTTATTTTAAATATATTTGAAGATTAAAATTTTAAAGAACAATAGATGTCAACTATGAAGAATGAAGGCTAATGAAATATTATAAAATTTTAAAATCACTTTAATTAATCATGTTATTGTTACTTTTTTACTTATATAGTTATATAATCACGATTAATAATTATATATGTATATTTATTTATTTTTTATTATATTTTATTTCTTATTGTTTGAGTTATACAATCGGGTCGAATCATGTATCAATATTATGATGACGTCACGGTTCAAACCGGTTCGATTGAACGATCCAATCAGTTCGAACCGAACTAACTCATTGACCGATTCAGATATCGATTTGATTCTGATAACATTGATAAATACAATAATTTCATAATGCCAAGAATGCTGCGTGAATTAATAAATACGATTTGAAGTTGAAATATTGAAAAGCATTATAATTAAGATAATGCTATGATCAGTTCCCACATAAATCATTGACGCATAATAAGATTTGTCAGATCGGAGTTTTGACGTCACTTACACTCAACCCATAATATAATTTGGACCTAGCTAGCTAGCTCCTCTGCATCCAGATATACTTGCTTAGTTTATAGAAGATCGGTTAATTGTTTCTTGCCTTAAATAATAGAAGTTGAATAGAATGACGTGGACGTGGACATGTCATTGATCCAGTTGTGAAACCTTGTTTAAGTTTATTACGTAGAGAAGAATATGATTTAAAATGCCATTTCAGATTTGACGTGGATTAATGACAGCTGAGCGTATTTACCTTGAATTTACCCATGGATCGAGCTAGTGTCGGACTTAAATCGACCTGGTTCATATTCGATTCATCAATTTTAAAGTCTGACTTGAATTCGAATCGGAGCTATGTCAGGTTGAGTCGGGTTGATCGGGCACGACTTCTTCGTAAGTTCGATTTCGACTCGATAAGTTAAATAAATAATACAAATATAATATAATAAAATTTATAATATCATTAAATTAATTAAAATTTTAAATATTAAGTTATTTAAAAATAAAATTTTTATTTAAATAAAACAATATATTTTTAATTTTTAATTAAATATAATAAAATTTTAAAAGAAGAAAAAAAAAAGAACAAGCTAGGTCAAACCTGCTGCCTTAGTCGGCACGGAAATTTTAAATCTGATTAAAGTTTCACAGGTCAAATTTTTTTTAACAATTCTACCCAAAATTAGGTCAGACCCGCATACCTACCGAGCCTTAGATAAGATCCGTCCCCCCTTGTACCCCTCCCACATGCATGGTCCCATTTTGCTGTTCCGGCGGAACTTGATAATGATTCCAAGCCATCCTCACGGACCCCCCCCCGCGGTCAACGTAAGAATGTAAACGATACCGGAGATAGATAAAATCGTTAAGTAACCCCCTCCAACTTCGATCACAAGTTAAACACATACTTTATTTCATGTCGGGATCATCGCCATGGCCTGAGCCTGTACGTACGTGCCACTGGAAAGCCTTGTCTTTCTGTTAGCTTCTCTCTATAATTATGCCTAATTTGTAGATTTAATTTAATCCCTGGCCATGCAACATCTGCCCCTTCTCCACCTCCTCCGGCCTTGTCGCCTCTGCTCGGCCACCCTCGTCAGCTGGAGAGAGTTGGGGGTGGCCACGGCATCCACGATGAGGTAGGGGAGGCCGATCGATGTAACAAGGCATCCGCTCGTCACCAGTCTGTGACCGTCGTCTACACAAGCCGTAGACCAGTGACCCCTGCCTCTTTTATTAACATTAAAGAAGAAGCCATTCCCCTCACAGGTTGAATCTCTTGTGAAGATTCCCTTCTCCCTCCTTGTCTGGTGGTTTCATATCAGGTACACGTCCAAACAGTCCCTAGCATCTGACATAATATGGAGCAATAAATGTAAATTGCTATTTTGGGACCCTTCAAATGTTTGAAGACACACCTCTCTCCATAACCACCATACAGCACCACTAAAGAGGATTTGGGCCAGTCTAGTAGTTGGTCTTCTGCCTGGAAAATTCTTTCTTATTTCATGAAATTCCCAGATAATACCTGTCATAGGCTTTAGGTGCATATCAAATCTGATCAGTATCTCTTTCCGGATCCACTGAGAGTATTGGCATTCAAAGAAAACGTGATCTCCTGATTCCTCTGCTCTTCTACATAAAATGCATCGACTTGGAATCTGAATTCCTTTCTTCTTCATATTGTCTATGGTTGGTAATTTATTAAGAGCAGCTAGCCAAGCACATGGTGACATTTTTTTGCACAGTTGGCTGCCTCCAAACTCATTCTTGAAATTCATATCGCTGATGATGCTCCCTTAGAATATCCCATGCGGAATGAGTTGAGGACTTGCCATTTTGGTGATTCCATGTGATGGTGTCTGTACCATTTCCTGCTATGGGAATGCTATTAATGATCTGCCATAGCACATTCATCCCTGGAGACGTAGGAATAGGAAGATTCCAATCTTCCATCAGTTGTAAAAGCCGCCACCTTGGTGTCTTCAAATAGTCCTAAATCCAGCCTAATTTGATCACCATACAGCCGCCAAATACTATTGCCTTGGACCCAGGGATCAAGCCACATTATTTGTCCATCTGTTATAGAATAAGAAATGCTTTGCTTTAGCCAATCCCTTGCCTAGAGAATGCCTTTCCATCCACTGGAATGGTTTGGTTTTGCTTTTATTTCCCAAATATTATGCTTTGCAAGGTATTTACTTTGAACGCATGATGACCAAAGAGTTGGCAGATCTTTTAGAATTCCCCAAAGATGCTTGATCATGCTTTGCAAGGTATTTCCACTCTCTCAACCTTTTCAAACCCAGGTCCCCTTCGGTTGTTGGCTTACATATGGAATCCCATTTAACCATGTGCAATGATTGTTTTCCTGTGGTACCATTCCAAAAAAAAAATGCAAAGAAGTTTTTCTAATTCATCAATCAATCTTGCAGGCAGAGCAAAAGCAGCAGACCAATAGGATGAATAAGAGTATAGAGCACTTCTTATCAACTCCAACCTTCCAGCTTAGATGAGCAATTTGTTTTTCCAGGAGTTCGATCGTCTTTTGATTTTGTCAAGAAGAGGGAGACAATGACTTTTCTCAATAGATGTAGAGAAGAGAGGGAGCCCCAAATAAGGAATTGGGAGTGTCCCTTCACTAACATCCAAAATTCTGAAAATCACATCCTTATTAGTGATCCCAGCACCAATATACAGTTTGCTTTTCACATTATTCAACCTCAGGCCTGAAAAATCAGAAAACTTCTGGAGCACATTCGCTACCTTTTGGATTGAAGGGAGATCATTTTTAATAAAAACAATCAGGTCATCTGCAAAAGTGATGTGGGAAACTTGAATTGTGCCTGCTGTGGGAACTTTTATTGCTTCACTTCTAACTGCCTCATCAATCAAACAAGTGAACCCTTCCATGGCGATGGTAAATAAGTAAGGTGAAAGAGGATCCCCTTGACGCACCCCATTTGTACTTTTAAAGAACCCTGTTGGTGATCCATTTAATGGAATAGAAAACATTGGTGTTTCTAGGCAGCTAGAAACCCAGTCTATCTATATCTTCGGAAATCCCATCCTCTCCATCATGTAGTATATGAACCTCCTACTTACCAAATCGAAAGCCTTTTTAAGGTCAGCCTTCAAACAAACAATTTTCCCTGCTTCTCCAGAGTGTAAACCTCTCACTATATCATTTGCAAGCAACACATTGTGATGAATGGCTCTCCCTTTTATAAATGCAGATTGATTTGTACTTATAATTTTTGGCAATACAGTCTGCAATCTGTTTGCTAGAATCTTAGAAATCAGCTTATAAATAAAATTGCAAAGTGATATTGGCCGATATTCATCTAAGTATTCAGCTCCTTCTGTTTTGAGAACTAGGGTCATAAACGTGCAATCTAATTGCTTCAGCATTCTCCTAGAAGTGAAAAAATATTTTGTTGCAGCAATCACCTCATCTCCCACAATATGCCATGCTTCTTGATAAAATTCTGCAGAAAATCCGTCCGGCCCTGGACTCTTATGTTTGGGTGCTTGGAAAACTTCCCTCTTGATCTCATCAGACGTGACTGGAAGGCATAATGTGCTTATGTCTTATTGAGAAAGTCGATACTTTGGGTTCACTTGGAATTGACATTCCTGTGGTTCTTGATTCAGGAGTTTTTGAAAGAAGTCCACAGCATGCTGTTTCACTCCACAAATGTCATCTATGGATGGCCCATCTTCCAATCTGCACCTTCGGATAGTATTAATAGCTCTCCTTGCTTTAATTGCTGCGTAGAAAAATCGAGTGTTAGAATCACCCAAAGATAGTATTAATAGTTCTCCTTGCTTTAATTCCTAGCTCAATGCCCAATATTTGGAGTTCCACAACACAGGGATTTACATGAGACATGGTTTACAGTTAATTTCACAAAATCATACATGACTAGGACATGCTACACACAATCTCATGCTACACACATATTAGCATATAGCTCACTACTATTTTTGAAAAATTTGCAAATATGTCGTCGCCGAAACGTCCCGTTACCACCCGTCAACCTAACCATGGTCAAGCGCAAGCAGACATGAGAATAAACAATAACTAATACCCTTCCCCTATCGGAAATCTCCCCCTCGCCCGCCCACCCTCCCACCTGCCATTGGTCTGCAACCCCCCTCCCCCTACCACCCCCCTTCCCTCTGTCAGTCTGCAACCACACCCCCCCTCGTCCCCCTCGCTGCTCTCTCTCCCTCCCTAAATGGTGTGGAGAAGAGGGGTATTTTAGTCATTTAACTTCAACTAATGAAAAATTGAATCTTTATGGAATATTGGAGATCCCATCGACATAAGTTAGCCGTAGTGGCATATTTGTAAGTTTTTCAAAATAATAGTGATGTACGTGCTAATTATATATTTTTTGGAATGATATATCTATAAGCGTGATTTCTATCCAAAAAACTCTTATAATAAATTGATAAAAATATCTTATTTTATTTTATAAGTACCCAAACAAATTAAATACTTCTTTGTTTTAAAATCAGAAGACTGCATACCAGTTTTAAAACCAGAGAATCACATCAAAATCATGTATAATCGTTATAACAGGGAGGTTACGCGATTACCTGACTGAGCCATTCTGGTTAAAGCCGCATACAAATAAGATTATTCATCTTTCTATCTCTACGTCAGGAATGTGGGATAATAGGGGCCAGTCAGGGCATCCCTTCTTTTTGCAGCGATCCGCCAATTCAGGGCATCCACCGATGTATAAATTGTCTAGAGACTTGGGCAGGCCCGCAGACGGCAAGGACTCGATCTTCGGGCAGCCAAATATAACCAAAGTATCGAGGGAGGAGAGGTTCCTCAACATGGCGGGCAGGACTCGAGGTTCTCGCAAGCGAACAGGCGTAGATGGCACAGGGACGGGGCCAGGTCGAGCAGGGCCATCTCCAATTCCCCATCAAGGCAGGTGAGCTGGGGGGAATTGTTGATACTCAATTCTTTCAGAGAAGGGCACTGCCGAAGCCCCGGGCTGCTTGACCCGATCCAAAGGGTCATGGGGGAAACGTCACCCAGGTGGAGGAGCTTCGGGCAGTTGTTGATCTTCAATTTCTCAAGTGCCGTGAGACGACGCCGCACCTCTGAAGAAGAAGCCAGGGTCGTGATGGCGGAGCAGTTGGAGATTGACAGAGATTTGAGGGAGGTGAGGCCCCGCAGGCATGTTGACAGGGCTGTGTCCTCCATCTCTTTGCAGCTGGAAGTAGGTGGAGGCCGAGGCCCATGATAGACCCTCCATCCATCTCGGAGAGCTGATTCCCCCGTAGTTTTTGACAAGCAATTCCCTGATGCTATTCACAGGTTGCAGGGCATCAGCAACTTCCTGATCACGCAACAACGACGGATCTTGATACGGCCGGTCGTCACTCCAGTTCAGTTCCAACACATCCAGATGCACTTTGTCTTCTAGTCTCGCTTGAAGGGCCTGTTCCTTGCTTGTGACCTCCTCCAGACGCCGGATTTGAAGCTGCCGGAGCATGCCCATGTGCGCCAACTCCTTCAGCTTACCTCCAGTAACAATTAATTCCTGAAGAGCCGTCAATTTCCAAAAATGTTGGACGTAATCGGATACCAATTCATTGTCCACCACCAAATGACTCAGGTGGAGCAGTGCGCTCATATTGCATGGCAAAGAGCCAAGCAATCTGCAACCTGAGAGTTTAAGAACCTGCATATGCATGTGCATGTGTGATATATATCAAGAATATATGGTTGAATAGGATATTTTAACGAAATAGTAATTAATAAATGGCAATGCATGTGCATGTGTGATATCAAGAATTAGTTGGAATTGAAGAGGAAGAAATCTTTAACAAGGTTGTGCTCATCGAAACTGTCTAGTGTCTGAACAATTAAAATATCTTAAGAGCATACATGTAAAGACAATTATGAATGGTGCTCACCTGGTGATTGAATAGTGGGATGAAAGTGTAAAACAAGTGATAGCTAGTCCATTAGTTGGTCGACCTTGGTCAAATGACAACTTGTAATTTGTATATATTATCTTTGAAAAAGATGCCAGTCTCAACAAAAGCATTGATTTTTGGAGAATATATATTAATTTGCATGTTTGAGAGCTACGTTGCTTGTAACTAAGTTCATCACACAAAATTTGTAAAATGTTGATCAAGCCTGAACTATGCTAGCTTCCACTTGACTCTGCTCATTCATATTTTTATCACCATACTAATTAAACAAACAAAGAGCATGCATCATATCAGCTCCTATATATATATATATATATATATATGTCAGAAATTAATAGATGCGGCTGTTAGTTTAGCAGTGATGTATGCATTCTTACCTGCAGGTTATGAAGGTTGCATATGGATTCGGGCAACATGGAAATGAGGGTGTTCGAAAGATCAACATAACGGAGATGTATTAACGTGCCAATTGATTCTGGCAACTCCTTAATCTTGCACCTACGTAGACTCAGAACACACAGCCGTTTGAACTTCATAAACAAAGCATCAAGATTCAAGTCAACAAATTCACATGGGTGCAAGAATAGAAGGGTCCGCAACTTGCATAGTTCGCCCAGCCTCATAGGATCAAAACTATCAGTAACAATTGACACATGACGAACTGTTTCAGGTATTCTCTCATTTCTGTCATTCTGCACCACCTTAAAGTTATCATCCTGAGAAACTGACTCAGCCAAGTCATGTATTAGATCGTGCATCACAAAGTCCTCTTCACTACTCTGTTCAAAGAAAGATGTATGCAATAAATCATCGAAGTTTTCGTTCATGGCACTCTGATCTGCATGGGAGCCTTTCGGAACATGGATGAAATTTTGGGCCGTCCACAGTTGGACTAGCTCATCTTTAGAGAAGCTATAATCTTCAGGGAAAAGGAGCAATATGCAAAGCACTGCTTTAGATGTCCGGATAATTGATCATAGCTAAGCTTCAAAATTGGTAAGATATCACATCCAATCGTACTATTTGGATCACTTGACTGTGCCCATATCTCACTTCTCAAGATGCTTTGCCAATACATCACATCCAATCGTGCATTTAACAGCCGGCCAACTATCTTTGCTGCCAGCGGCAAGCCCTTTAACTTGTCAGCTATTTGTCTGCCAACAGGTTCTAGCTGTGTACGGTAATTTGGATTACATCCTTCAAAAGCAAACCTTTCAAACATTGACCACAGATTCTCACTTGACAGAATTGCCAAATATGACTTCCTCTTACCATATGTGCTACTTTTTGGCTTCGAGCTGTCACTACTATCTTGCTTCCCTTCCCACCATACCTCAGAGGGCTTACACAAACTTTCCCACTTAGCATGATCATTTTCTTCCCACATGTCGTCTAATACTAACAGAAACCTTTTTCCTTCTATTTTTTCTTTGATGCTTATTTGAGTTTTATCCCAATTTGTGATCTTGCGTGGTTCCTCTCCCTTGTCGGAACTAGGAATGGCATCCATTATTTCTCTGCTGATCCTTTCCAAATCAAAATCATTTGAAACACAGACCCAAATTAATGTTGGGTGAAAATGTTGCTTCACTGGTGGGCTGTTATACACGAGCTTCACCAGAGTTGTTTTCCCGATTCCCCCCATACCAGTGACAGTAATGACATGGACATTATTGCTGCTAGTTCCTTCGGTTCCATCTGATAATAGTAACTCCTCTAAGCTCTTCTTTTCATCATCTCTGCCAATGATGTCACCACCATCAGTTGGTAGAGAACTAGTTGGCGGTCGTCTGGGTCTACTGAACTCAGACATGCCACCTCCACCTAACCTTTCCAGCCCAAGTTTACCTATCTCAGTTGATTGAGCATCTAGCCTCTCCTGATGTGTTTTATCTGGTGTGCGATGCCGTGGTCAGCCAAGAAATTATGTACGGTACCAAAACAACAACAGATGATGTTGCATACCTTGGCTCCCACAACGTTAGTCCTCACTAACTTGCGGTCTCTTCTCCGAAGGGCAGCATCTGTGGCCACCTCGTTGAGCATCTGTTTAAGGGACGAGAGCCAAGTACGAACGAGTTCCGATCCCACCTGCTTCCCTTCGGCATCTTGAAGCACAGCCTTGATGATGCCGACGGTGGATCTCAGTTTCTCGATCTCCTCCTTGACGCCCCTCACCAGAGCATACTCCTCAAGGGCAGTGTTGATCAGCCTCTCACACACCGGGTCCAACAGGGCCGATGCAACCGCCTGTCCCGCAGCGAACAGTGCCATCCCTGCCTCAGCTCCGCTCTCAGATGCGCGGCCAGAAAAACAAGAGAACTGAGAACAGAGGCAGAGAGGAATTGGCGAGGTCTCAGATGCACGTTGGCCAACCTAACTTTACGATGCTTTATGATGCAACAGAGGCTTAAATTCTCAGATGCACGTTGGCCAACCTAACTTTATGATGCTTTATTTTTTTTTGTAACAACATGATGCAACCGGCTTATATTATGTAATTTCCTCCAGATTCCAAACAAACGCATCACTCCAAACAAGAGAAATTGGCAAAAAAAAAAAAAAAAAGACCCCCATTGCAACTCAAAGTCTAGTCGACGCAAACCGACGAATCAGCTTCTGCCGCCATCACCAGGTTCTCGAATTCCTTAAGTTCAATTTTACGGGGAGTTAAATTAAATCAAAGGTGTACTAATTCAATTAATTTAAAATAATTTAAAAATAATTTATTTTTAATTTTATGAGAGTGAAATAATTTTAAATTAATATTGATGATAATTAGAATAATATATTTATATCTCTTTTTCATATTTTTAATATATCTCTCGTCATCTCTCTGTCTCTCTATCTCTCTTCCCTCCCCCCACTCTCTCACATCACTCTCTCTCCCTCACGTTAATTACGAGGTTAGATAACTGTCTCATTTTAAAGTTTTTATTTTAGTATAATTTTAAATTATTTTTAATATATACTACAATTTAAATAATTCATAAATATAAAAAAATTATAAGTAATATCATTAATATCACTAATTAAAATTTAAAATACAGAAACGTCACTAATTACTACTTAAGTTACTGCTCAACTGTAATTTTTTATTTAAATTTAATTTTAAAATATTTTTATATATGATACAAATAAAATAACATTAAAATAAAATATATTTGATAAATAACACATTTAATCCCACTAACTAAAATTTAAAACACAGAAATGTCATTACTTAGGGTTTCGATTAATGTTAATTTTAAAAATATTTATTTTAATTTAATTTTTAAATATTTTAATATAGTCTATAAGTTAAATTTATCATGAAAATAAAATTTTTATAAATAACATAACTAATCTCACTGATTAAATTTCAAACACAAAAAATGTCATTAATTACGGATTTTGATTATTGTTCATCAGTAAAAATTTATTTTTTAATTTACTTTTTAAAATGTTAATATATTTTATAAATTGAATATACCATCAAAATATTTTTTTATAAATAATATCAATAATTTCACTAATTAAAATATAAAAGTAAAAAATGACACTAATTATGGGTTTAGGTTACTGTTCGTTTTAATTTTTTTAATTTTAAAACATTTTTATTATATTCTATTAGTTAAATATGCTATGAAAATAAAATTCTATAAAGAACATCAATAATCTCACTAATTAAAAATAAAAAATAAAAAATAACATTAGTTATAGGTTTAGGTGACTGTTTATCTTGAAAAAGTATTATACTTTAATTTTTAAATATTTTTAGTATATTCTATAAATTTAATATATCATGAAAATATTTTTTTATTAATAGCATCATTAATCTCACTAATTAAAATTTAAAAATCATAAATAATTTTAAAAGTTATTATTTATCTTAATATCTTTATTGTTTAATTTTTATAAATATTTTTAATAGATTCTATATGATAAATATAGTATTATAATAATAAAACTTTTGATAAAAATTATCATTAATATTATCAAAGAGGTGCTTATTGTCTGGCCACACGTTAAGTCTAGTTAGTGAAACATTATATTCTCGATCATTGAACTTTAACCTTTTTTTAACCTCTAATGAAACATTATATTCTTTATCTAATTATTTTTTTGTCCTCGTGTGTCCTCAGTGTTGTCTTTTAATTTCATTTTTAAAATTACTACAATATATGTCTTGTGCAGGGGACACCACACCAATGTCACTAGACGTAGATGTAGGAGGGGCATAGGTTAGATCTCCATCTTTTATCCTTGTAGGCAAAAGAACAAAATACCCATAAAAAAATGCAGTATCTGCCCCCCCCCCCCCTTTTCTGTTTGCAATGATACTATTCGTGATTTAAAGTTAGATCCGATAGTTCAAGATCTAAATTCGATTTGAATCTAAAATAAAATAATATTTTGGGTCTAGATCCAATCAAATCCAAACGTAAACATTCGGATTAGGATCTAACTCGACTTATTATATATATATATATATATATATATATACGAAAATATTCACATGGGGCCGGTCCCATGACCATTTGCCATGGGACCGATATCTGGGCCCTTAAATGCATGAGACCGACATATAAGGAGATACCGACCCCATGATAATTTGCCATGACGCCTACACCATGTGAACATTTCCATATATATATATATATATATCTATATAGGTATCAAGCTAGGGGGTTTCACATAGCGACAGTCTTGCCCGTTGCTAATCTATGAACCACCGTTATTAAAAAAATTTGCATTAGTGACTCCTTTAATAGCTGTTACTATTAATGCTTGTTACTAAAAGCAGCAATCGCAAACCGTCACTTTTAATCTGTTTATTTGTTTCCGTCAGTTGAAGTCATCGCTAATAGTCCAAACGACTTTAACCGTCACTAGTAACTAATAGCAACAACTGAAAAGCCTTTAAGAACACGGCCATTTGTAACCTAAGTTTAGTTCCAACACATCCAAATACTCTTTGACTTTTAAGTCGCATTTGATATTAAGATAAATTTTGAGGAGAATAGACGTAAGATATTTTCGATTGATTTATCCCTATTCTTATTCTCACGTATAGTTGGTATGCGACGTGATAAGAATAGAAATATTCTTATTTTCGTTTGGTAAAAAATGATGATACTAACGAGGATAGGTGCTAAAAAAAGATTTTTTTATTTTTTTTATTCAGGATTAAAGGATATGATGTTATTCTATGTTTAGTTGAGATTAAGAAGACTTAGTCAATTTTTTCATATCTTCGACATAGTGAAATGACTTATTTAACTATTGTTAACAATCATTGTTACTACTAATATCTTCAACACTTCTAATTAGTGCTAATGAAAATATTATTTAATAACTTTTCTTAATAAATATTAGTACACATAATAACCTTGTTTGAGACATTATTTTTTTATTCGTATGATTAAAATTGATTAATTGTAATAATGATGAAATGATTATCCTTCACTATGTTAATTAGTAGTAATTAGGCTACTTCACAAATAATATTTTTTATTCATATGATTAAAATAATATTAATAATCATGTTCTTTTAAAATTATTTGTTATTTATATTCATCATTAGCAATAATTTGACTCTTAATTAAGGAGACTTACGTAAAATCTTACATAGTCAAATAAATTAATTATTTTTCCTTCATTGTCATATTTATCATTAATGAAAGTTCTAGTTAATTTGTTATTAAAATTTTGATAAGTACTAATGAAAATTAACGTTCATATTTTTTCTTAATAATCATGAGTAGTACAAATGAAGATATTTGAGCTGAATTTTATTTTTTTCGTAATCATCGTTAACTTTACTATTTTGATAAACCCGTATTTTGAAGGGAGATATAAAGATGAGATCATGTGATGTTATTTGATTATTTATGATTATTCATAGTTTAAAAAGTAAATAAACTTGCATGCAAACAAATAAAGATGCATAAGAATAGAGTACATATATAATTTTTCTTAGCATATTTTTTCAAGTTATTCGAAGTTTATTAAAGTTAACAAAGATAATGCATCCTTAATTACGTCGATCACGATAAGAACATGCTACAGGGTTTCCCTATGAATCTCATAGGTGAGGAGAGGAACCTCGGGAAAAGAGACCCAGAGTGAGATGGATGTCAAACTATCCAGCTCCAGATTCAAATCTGCGTACCATCCTCTCAAAATCATAGGGTGACCTCTCACTGTCTAGAAACCTCCCAAAACACTTGAGATCACCTCGATGTAATATATTTATTAGCGTCCTCTTGATGTAATTTATTGATATATTTATCGAGTATGTATCATTGGTATATTCTTCATCTGCTCTTTGAGGGATGAAGAGACGCACTGGGAAATGTTGTTAGTTATCATCCTAATCAACTCCGTTGCTAATATATGAACCATCATCATAAAAAAATGTTAGTGACTACTTTAATAACAGTCAGTATTAATGCTTATTACTGATAGTGACAACCGTTAAACGTCACTTTTAATTTGTTTATTTATTTTTGTCGGTTAAGGCTATCGTTAATAGTCCATCTTAAGTAGCTAATAGCAACAGTTGAAAAATCTTTACGAACACAACCAGTTGCAGTTTAGTTCCAACACATCTAAATATTCTTTAGCTTTAGTGAATTTCTTGATGTAAGTTTCTCGTTGTCACTGGACGGATAGTTATGGTTTATTAATCTTGTAACCAGCTGGCTAGCTAGATTAATTATTCATGAATCACCCCCGTTACTTACATATAGGGGTGCTAAACGTGTAACAAGTATTTTTTTAAAAAAAAATTAATGATTTTCACACTAAATTAGATCGGTGTGTCGATCACTTAACGCAACTTGGGGGTCACAAATTTATAGATGAGATCCTCTCATAAATATTATTCGAAATAGCATTCTATCCTAGGTGTTAGAATCCAACTCAATTCCTAAAATTTTGAGACGATCCTCAAAATTTAGTGCAGGGAGAAAGTCAATAGATTTATTTTAATTCACCCATTTTTAATCGATTGACTCGAGTTAAGTTAAAATTTTTAATCAATATATATATATATATATATACCTAACCAGGGTGCTACAACTTTTACCAAAGAGTACGTACTCTTGATCGAAGTTACATGGACCACATGGTGCAGTGGAGACACATTAGTCATCAATGGTCCGCGCGCATCTCTATTAGTGCTCACCAATATTATTAGAATCGAATCGGTGTCTGAATCAGTCAATGAGTTGGTTCGGTTCGAATCGATTGGACCGTTCAATCGAACCGATTTGAACCGTGACGTCATTATAATATTGATACATAGTCCGACCTGATTCTATAACCTAAGACAATAATAAATAAGATATAATGATTAAAATAAAAAAATATACATGTATAATTATTAGTCATGATTATGTAACTATACAAGTAAAAAAATAACAATAACATTTAAATAAACTTACCTTAAAATTTTGTAATATTTTATTGATCTTCAATCTTCACAAATGATATTTATGCTCTTTTAGAATTTTAAATTTTAAATATATTTAAAATAAAATGATAAATAATAACAAATCAATAATAATAAGATAACTTTGTTCACACATAAATATTATTTTGAATATCTAAATATTTTTATATTTATTTTTTATTTTAAAGGGTGAATCAGGTCGGATCGGTTCAGACCGATTCACTGATCTAACTGCGGTTCATCTGATTCATCTGATTCATTAATATTAGACCAGACCGACCTTAATCGAATCGGTTCCTGGACCGGTTCACGATCGGACCGATTCGACCGGCCGATTCGGTCTGATCCAGTTCTGATAACACTGGTGCTCACACGTTTCACTGCATTAATATGAAACCATGAATCCTGACATTGACAATGTCACTTGTAATTACCACCTCATTCATGTTGCTCGATCTACCAAGATTTTCTACACAAAATGGGTGGGATTGGTGGTGCCGTTGTGTGGCGTGAACGTCGGCAACTACAATTTTGGAGAGATGGATGTCTCCAAAATATCTCGAGAGAGAAGAGGGCTTGAAAGTCAGTGTCATCGTCAACTAGCCGTCTCGTCTTAGCAGCCTAGATTATGTTGTCTAGGTAACAAACTTTCCTCTCCAGCTCACACTCGACGTTATCGTACCACCGTAAACGCCTCGCCATTCTTAGGTTGGAATGGAGTGAGTTTACTAGGTGGTGAGGAGAAGTAGCACACGGGAGTAGGGTGTAGCTGCAGACGCTATCGACGGCTCGTGATCGCAGTGGGAGCCAGCCGCTGACTGGCCGTTGCCTTTAGGAGAAGGGGCAGTTGCGGCGCGATCTTGCTCTGCCTGGCAATTTAAGAGGTCCTAATAGGCCTCTGTCAACATTCGGAGCTACTGATGCATCTCGACCGGCTCCACTACCACGAGGTTGACTGGTGGTTACAAATGATCTCCCACGAAATGGTGTTCGCTTGCTGAGCCACTCTTGGTTGACTGTCAGGACCCAACCACTCCCTGGCGGTTACGTTACGATAGTTTTATCTGGGTACTAAGGCTTTCTTGTTCCTTTCCACATATGACACCAAAAAGTGTCGAGATAGAAATATGATATCTCAAACTACGTGTTACACTTCTAGAATTTGTTTGATAGGGAAGGAAGAAATCACCAACGAGAAAACCTACAACCAAAGAAATCATGTCAAAAGGACCCCTTGGAAAGATCTTAGGGGATAACTCTCCGATGCTTAGGTCAGGAACATGTTGAACAAAGGGGAAAAGTGCTTGGACATATAGATATAGTGCTCAGATAGAGAGAGAAGATGAATAAAAGAAGATGGAGAGTGGTCTGACGGCTCAGTGGAGGTGGCGAGCATTCTTGAGCTCTGTGGAGACTAGGAGACAAGTAGAGAGGAGGTCGAGTTGAGTGTGAGAGAGGAAGTGAGCGTTCGAAGCATAACCCCCTAACTGTCTAGCCAGGGTACTTCTTATAATGTCCTATTTGAGAGCTCTCTGTTTCTTGATTTCGTGGGGACGTGGTAGTAGAGTTATGGCTGTCTTGATAGTGGAGTTATCTGTTATCCGTCCGCTCGCATTACAGGAGATTAGAGGGTCAAGACTCCCTGAATTCTCACCCTGCAGGTAACGTGGGGGGTGGGTGATAACCTGACGCCCATTAATCTCTAAGATTACTCCTGCAGTTATTGCGGTAATAGCCACTTAGTAATACGCCACAGGGATGTGAGGTCAAGACATGCGTGAGCACGGGTTTAGATCTTGAGCCAATCTTTGTTGGGTATGAGTAAGTAGCACTATAGATTATGGGCCGATCCTTATTAGGTCTTAGTGGGTCCTGACGAGTTTCTCTCTCCTTTCTAAGTAATAATTACCGATTTGTAAAACCATTAGAATATCAATATATACCCTCATTGTCCACATTCTGGAAGCTCAGTACCATCTCCGTATATATCTTTCCAACGTCGCGAACATTCAGTAATTGGGATAACTTAGTAGCACAATCTTAATGCATGGTTAATTTGGTCCAGCATATAATCTTGTGCCAAATAAATAAAGCATGAAGCGGCGAATCCTCAAAAAGGAACTGGCTGGCTCCCTCAAGCGTTATTAATTCACAGATCAAAGCTAGATAAGTTCAAAGTAATATCTCCCTTGCAAACGTACAAACTATATAATGCTATACAATTCGACGATGGATCCAGTATATGTATCGGCCCAATGTCCAGTTCAATCTACGAAATTATTGGGCCAACCCGGCCCAATGACACCTCTACCACCATTCATCTTACCTTTTCAGAGTACTTAGGTCACGTTTGGAACAGATCGAGGGTGGAGAGATTTTTTCAAAATCCATTATAAGAGAATAAACACCTTTTAGATAATTTTTGGAGATTTTTTAATTCTCTTCCCTTTCTTCTTATCTCTCTAAATCTCGAAATCGGCTATAAAATAAAAGTTGATGAGACATTAGGATATTTGAAAATATTTTTAGAAGAGGAGAGATTATAATGATTAGAAAGTCTAAAATCTCTCTCCTCAATCCGTTCCAAATGCGTCTTTAAAGTCACTTTGATAATATGTTAAGATAACTTATCTGAGATGAGTCTGGATGAGTTATTTCTTAGATTTTTTTGTGAGTTTGATAATTTACTCTTACCTTAGAAATAATTCATTCTATGTGAAATGGTAGAATGAGTTATTCTTAGAATAAGAATCTTAACCCTAATCAATCTTAGATATCTTAACCTTGTTACCAAGCTCGATTAAGGGCGAGTTGACATAATCATCCTATTCACCCTCGACATTCTATTATCAAAGTCATCCTTAGTGAAGAAAGCTCCGAGAAAAGGGAGGCTTCGAGGTTTTTCAAACATTAGACTTTCCCTCTTTCTTATGGGTCAGGGTGGGGGTTTGGGTCAAGCTAGGCAGCACTAGGTGACCTTCCACCAGGGGCCGAAGGGGATTTTGCTCACCGACTGTTCATGCTTGGTCCTGGATGGATCGAGCTCGGGTCTGGGTACCGGGCCCAACATTTTTCAAAGAAGATTTCATTCAAACTGAGCTGTATTCGGCTGATCTTTTTTAGAAAAAAAAACAAAAATGTGTGGTGAAATTTATTTAATTATATGGATTCCCGTGGCATTAAAATTCACCTATTGTGTTTTACGATCCACGTCCACTCAAAAAAAGATAAATTACAATCTAAAGAACAACCTTTCAAACATTTAGGAATAAATTTACTAAATTTCTAGGAACGACCTTTCAAGCATTAATGTTTGTCAAATAGGGGCATAGTTATAATAAAATTTAAATATATATTTAAATTAGAAGAGCTAATCCCTAAATATAATAATAAACTACTTACGAGAGTTTTTTTTCTTTTTCTTTTTGGATCAACAATCTTTGAGAGTTGAAAATTGCAAACCCGTACGTACAACGCATTAATTGGTCGTGGAGGTCAGTGGAACCGTGGTCAAGGTGGCACGACTGCCCAAGGCAGATCTCCCCTCCCTCAAGTCAAGTCGGTGGAGCTTTCTTCTCCTCTTTTTTCTCTTATAAATTTAATTATATATATATATATATATATATATATATATATATATATATATTTGTTATGACACGACCACTCCGACGGACATAGTGACGTCTCAAGATTTTGATCCGCACAACAAGAAGAAGGGAGGAAGAAGAAGGAACAATCACACAAAATAGGAACATAGGGATTTACGTGGTTCGGAGGTTAATTACCCCCCTACATCCACAGGCAACGGCGACATTAGAACTTCACTAGATGTGGAGAAATATACAAAGAGTATACACCCCAACCCAGAGGAACAAATCATCGCACACAAAACTCTCTCAAGCTCTCACCCCCAAGATCCTCTTGTTTCTCTCTACAAGAGCTCTTTTGTCTCTCATAGTGGGGATAGTAAAGGGAGAGGAGTCTCCTATTTATAAGAAGTCATTTTCAACCTTTCTTTATTGAATGGCTCTCATTGCATGAAAATGGGAGACCATTTCCCACCTCCCAAAAATTACATAAGAACATTCCTTTTATAGTGGCTGAAGGTGAGCCACTAACTCACAATATTAGAGATGTTCAGATGGTGCCGACGCCCATTTAAACGTACCCCTATTATTTATTTATTTTTTTAATATGAGAGCGCATTTAAGTGAGCGTCGACACCAAGTGGTGCTGACACCACCTAAACATCCACACACACACACACACATATATATATCTATATATATATATATAACACATTAAGTTTTTCCTTAGTGATTTGTTCTCGTGCTTTTGGAAAGTAGCTCCGTGGACCCAATTTTAGCCCGACGTATTGAACACAAGTGCAGAAAACTTAACAAAACAAGAAGAATCTAAACTCTGAATCGGAGGTGTTTGGAATGGATGTTGGGGAGGGATTTTGGAGATTTTCACTAACTCAAAAATATTTTTAAATATCTCAATATCTCATCAAATTTTATTTTACGTGAATTTTGAGATTTTAAAAAAATAAAAAAAAGAGAGGAGATCTCAAAATCTCTAAAAATTATTTCAAAGTAAAATTTTCACGCTCAACATCATAATATTATATACTTATGATTTTTTATGTCATTAACTACGACTTTCGTCATAGGTATAGATTCTTCTTAGCACAGTGAATGACACCGACTAACAAAAGAACATTTTGCTAATAATTATAATGTTTCATCACTTTCAAAAAAAATAATTATTATGATGTTTCATCAACATGTTGGGCATCAATTGAGAAAAGCATGCCAACTCCTTTTGTCTCACAGAGCAAATAGAAGGGCTCCTACTGCAATAATTAGATTGGAAATGGAAACCCATGCATGCCACAGTGAAGATTAAGCCCCTCTAATTAATGCTCCAACTTCTAATGCAGATATTCTTGATTTCTTCGGAACAAACTGATAAGACAACATAGTACTCAACGTTATGAATGATCAATGGCCTCCAAATTAAAATGTTACCTAACTGCTAAAGTTTTGATTTAAATCCCATGTATTGTTATATGCTCTACCTTCTCCTTAATTTCATGTTATCCCCGTTGCTTTTATTCCTGTCAGTGGTGTTTTCCCTTTCTGGGCGGTTGCAGCGGTCTCCGTCGTGACGCTCTCGCTTATCTCGCCCTTCTCGTGATGAGTCGGCGGATCTCTTCTGGTCGGACTTCTCGGTTCCGACTGTGCGACCCAAGGCCGCAGTATTCTCCTCGCAACGTGTTTGCTTTTGTGCCAGGGCGAGGAGGTCCGGAAGGGTCGCCGGTGCTTCGACTCCGAGTGCGCACCGGAGAATATGGTCCCGTGTCCCCTGAGTGAGGGCTGTAGTCACGAGGCTGACATCGAGGTGTGGGATCCGGAGAGCCGCCGCGCGGAAATGGGAGACGAAGTCTCACAGCATTTCTTCTTCAATTCCCCTGCCTAAGGGCAAGCAAGGTCACCACTGACTTGGCCACCTTTCAGCAGCCAATGAAGTTCTCCTTGAACAGCTTCTTGAGCTGCTAGAAGGAGGAAATGGTCCCGGCCGGTAGAGACTCGAACCAGGCCCGGGCGTTCTCCCGAAGGGTCGTGACGAACGCCAGTCACTTCACAGTATCCGAGGCCCGGTGGAACACCAGATACGACTCGAAACTGTGCATGTGGTCGACCAGGTCGGTGGTGCCATCGTAGGAGGTGAACGACGGCAGCTGGAGTTTCGATGGGATGGGGGCTTCCATGATCTCCCTAGAGAATGGAGCATGAAAGTCCTGGTCGTCGTCGATCAAGCCGCGATTTCTCGCAGCCAGGAGGACGTCGTCCAAGTGTCGTACCTTGTTCTCTATCTCGTCGATGCGCTGGAGCTGGCAACCCATCTCTGGGTTAGAGTGCCATGGGCTGCGCACCCTGGGTACGGGCGTGCTGCGCGATCGTCGGGTCCTCGCGACCGAGACATGGGAAGCTTCCTGTCCCCGGCGGGGGTTCTCTCCAGTTTGGGACCTCTCGTCTTGCCGTCGCTCAAGCAAGTCTGGGTGGGGTCCCATCGGTCGGTTCGCCAGCTCCCGGTAGAGTCCGGTCAGGGCCCGGATCTCCTGACAGAGTTCATCTAGGTCACCCGACGTGACCTCTTGTCGGGGATGAGCGGAGGAGCCTTCCTGTGACCCCCGGCGAGAGTTGGGTCCCTGATGGGAATCGCGCCCCCGATTACTGGCGTTGCGAAGGCTTCCACGAGGTGCCATAACTTTTTGCTCGGGTTCCCACAGACGGCATCAAGAAGTGTAGAGACAGGAAAATGGTTCCTATGTCACGTACCATCTTCTCTATTTATTTGTTGGGGAAGTCGTCCCGCATCCGTGGAGGCCTGCAAGCACCAGGAAACAAAGGGCGTCAGAAGGAGTCCCGGGTGTTATCCCAGGGGACAACCCTCCGATGCTTAAGTCAACAACGGTATTAAGAGAAGAGCAGGAGATAGAGATGTGGAGGCCGTAGTAGAGGATCCGAGAGACGTGTAGGCCTTCACCATGAATGCTCGCCGCTCCCAGTAGGCACCTAGAGAGTGCTCGCTAGGTGGTAAGGTCGTGTAGAAAGAGTGCTCTCTCTGGATGTCGTAGGGCGTGGCCTCTCTATCGCTGCAGTAGGATTGGTTGCTCTATTCTCAGTGAGAAATTTTTTGGCAGAAGTATCCACCGTCTCGCTCTTCTCTATCGTTCCCCTTCTTATAGGGGTTGTTCTGGAGCGGGGAGTCTTATCCCTTGATAGGGAAGGGCGTAAGTAGTGGAATAACGTCTTCCCGCTATAGTGGCGGGAGTTTCTCATTGGAGGGCGCTTACCCCGACGTCGACTGGTCCCGGGACGAGTCTCACGGCACTCATGGGGCATGCTCGTCCGTTATGGGATGATGGCCGACGTCGTGGGGGGTAACGGTCGGTCGTCGGAGGGTCTTCCGCCGATCATAACGCTTTCCCGCGCTGTAGAATCCGATGCCGAGTCGAATTGGGTTGAGCTCTGGTGGGCCGTACCTGTTGAGCGTGATGTAGAAGCGGGGTTGGCTTGGGCGATTTGGGCCCGTCGTTATTAGGCCAATCTTAGGCCGAACTAGTTTTACCCTCCTCAATATATATATATATATATATATATATATATATATATATATATATATATAAAATGTAGGGGAGCAAATTAAGATAACAACATTCATAACCCATGCACGACAATTAAGAGAGGGGGGAACAGATCGATCGAAGAAGACATGAGAGAAAGCCAAGGAACTGGAGTCGTATCGATATATATATGGTCGTCACTGGAAGTGGAGTGTAGGACTGCCCCGTGACGTCGACGTCCACGTCGCCGGTGGCGGGCGGGGGCTTGTGCCTGGGCTCCACGACGGCTTCCGGCGGCTTGTCCGCGCTAGCTCTGGCGGCCGCGCCGGCTTCGCCGCCCCCCCGGCGTCGATGCCGTACAGCCCCCGCCGTACGTACGCGCCCTCCGTGACGGGTCTCATCTCGGAGATGTGGTGGCGCGGGTGGTGATCGAGCCCCCGTCCTCTCCTTCTCCTCCCCCCTTCCTCTCCTCCTCCGTCTTCTCCGACGTCGTCGCCATGCATCTCTGGAATGGTTTCGTGTTCCTTTGCCTATTCGTTCTCGCTTTGCCTTGAAGTTTGCCGCCTCCCTCGTCCTCATTATCTTGACGACGAAGTACGTAGCTGTGTATATACGTGGCTTCCATGCAAATTAAACAGCAAAGGTGCTAGATCCGGTGGACACGGTACTGTCGTCTTGGATCAATGATGTTTGCAGTCGGATCATTATATATATATTATATAAACTTCAGTTTTCAAGGTGACCTCTGATGAAGTCATTTTAGCTGATGCTGTCATTGCTCGAGGTATTGAGTCCTCATAATTGTGGATTGGATCTTTAGATGTTGATGTTTGGAATGTACGTGGAATCCTAAACATATCTGCTAATTAATGGCAATTGATTCCGAGTAGTACTCTTGGACGTTTTCGGATGTCCACTAGATATTTAATATATATATATATATATATATTAGTGTTAATTAGGTTAGTCCCATCTAAGCATGACTTATCAATATTAAAGTTTAAGTCTAATCCGAATTAGGGGTGAACACAGTTTGATTTGAAAAGAATATTTTTCAAATCAAACTGAACCGAATTAAAACTTCAACTTGAACCAAACTACTTTGAAACCAAACTTGGTTCGGTTTGGTTCGATTTGAATCATATTCATCTCCCCTTTTAGAAATTAAATTAGATTCAAACAGGAGTAGAGAAAGATAAGATAAAAGAATTTTTACCAAATAAAGTAAATATTTAAAAAAATAAAAAGTTATAACTTGTAAGAACAAGCTCCATAATATTTTTACATAAAAAGCTAAGAACTTCAGTTACAGTAAAATAGAAAGTGATTTGAAACCTATTTCATAGAGTCAAAAACCCTATCAGGATGGTGGAGATTGGACTTTTTAAACTAGGATTTATAGTTACATATACTCTTATATTAACTTGACAAAAATATCCTTATATTCGGTTTATTCGGTTCGATTTCCTGAATTTCAAAACCAAACTAAACCAAAATTTTTAATACGGTTCGGTTTGAATCCAAATCAAAATTTTTTAAATTTCAACCCAAACCAAATCGAATCAAATCTATCGATTCGGTTTAGTTTTCAGGTTGAACCCGAGTCCGACCCCGATCTATGTCCGGTCGGGCCGGATCAGGTCTGACACTATTTAAAAAATATAAAGTCCGACTAAGGTCCAGCCCGGCCCGACAACTTAAAAAAATTAAAAATAATATAAAATAATAAATTTAATAATATAAAATTTATAATCTCACTAAATTAATTAAAATTTTAATATTAATTACATAATTTATGTGAAAAGAGAGTTTTAAAATTTTTAATTAAGTAAAATAATATAATTTTAATTAAGTAATTTTTAAAATTTGAAGTGAGAATAAAAGAAGAGAACGAGTTGGGCCGACCCGCGGGCCGAACTCAAAGCCTGAGCTCGGGCCGCGGGCCTAGTCGGATCAGGCTTTTAGACCCGACTAAAAATTCGCGGGTAGAAAAAGACCTTGCGATCCGTCCCGAAATCAGATCAGGCCTGCGGGCATGTGGGACAGCCTGATCTATTGACAGCCCTAACCATAAGAAGTTACAGTGCTCTCATTTAATAATAATTTTTAAAAATATATATTTAATATTTTTATTAACATTTATAATTTTAATAATAACATGTAGCATAAAAATATTTTAAAAAATCATTAAGACCTTTAATTTTTTTTAAAGTCCCATGTGATCCAGTAGACTCATTTAATCACCAAGCAAACACGTATCTATCACTATTTATTTTGAAAGATTTTAATTTTTAATTTTTAATTATTTTTAAATAAATTTTATAAAATAAATTTATTATCAAAATAAAAAATATTATATATATAGAGTCAATAATAATAATAATTAATAATTAAAAATAAAACACGAAGATATTAATTAACGATTCACTTTCAAATAATACTTCGTTATATTATAATAATATTTTTTATTTTTTTATTTTTTATTAGATTTATAATCTGTATTTATATTTTAAGAGATAAATTAATTTTTTAATCAAAATTAGAGATAAATAAAGATAAATCATTCACGTGTTATATTTTAAAAAATTAAAATGATCATTAAAATTTCACCGAGGTAGACGACCGATTCATATGTAGACGCCATGAAAAATCTCACGTGGTACTGTCGTTATTTGATCATTACCTATATTAAAATGGTTGGAATGAGGCGTTTGGTGGACTTTTATTCGTGCATATTTTGATAGACTGCGTCTACAAAACTACGATGGGACAGAAAAGTGAGAGTGTTTATTATTATTATTATTATTATTATTATTATTATTATTATTATTATTATTATCAACAACTAGTGCCCTCTCGTTTCTCCATTTTTACAGGAAATCACGCCCCACAGTGGGAAGAGGAAGGCGGTGAAGGGGGGCACTTAAAACTAATTAACTACCCCGTCATTGAATGTTCATGGTGCGAATCGTTCCATGTTGATTTTTTGTTTGTTTTTAGTTTTCTTAGTGAGAGAAAAAAATTTAAAAAATACGTGCAAATCACCTAATTAATTGAGTTAAATTATATAGAGGAAAGATTCTTTTCATCTTAATATTTAACGATATTAAATTATATTATACTATACTGATAAAAGATTAATACGATTGATACGAACAATCAATCGAACTTTTACTGATACGGCCAGTATGATACGTCAATCAGACCTTGGTTCCACAAAGGGATATAAGAAGATCGGGGAAGTTAATTATAGGATGTTTGGAAATGATTTTTTTAAAGAAATTATTTCTATTTAAAAATTTGTATTATGTTAATTTTTAATTTAAATTTTAAAATTGATAAAAATTGACACTTTCTATTTGGTACTAATGTCATAATTTTTAAAATTAGTGTAAATATGTTTGGCAGATAATTTTTTATAATTAAAATAATACATAAATTGATAAAAATAATTTGTGACCTCCGCTTGAAACTCCCTCGACGGCGTCGCCACCGTTCCCCGGCTCAGCATCTGCGGCGCCAGAGCTGTCTCCCCGGCTGCCATCCGGGCAGTTGCAGATGTGCTTCACCGCCATGATCTTGTAAGCTGCCGCCTTCTCAGGTGGTGGCGGGGTGGTGAGGTCGATGACCCACAGTCCCGAGAAGGCAAGGCCCCGTTATTTCTCTACTTCCCAGGTCGACTGAAGCTACTTTAATTTCCCCACGTTCAAGTGAAATGCCTTGAGGTCGTCGATGCATGAGACGGTCGAGCTCCTTGTAGGATGACCCCCCCTCCCTCACTGCCGCCCTCGCCATGGCACAGTACTCTTTGGCCCTCTTCCTCAGCGCCTCCACATCCTCGTCGGCCTCTCCGGGGCCACCGAACCGCCACACCACCCCTGCGATCGCCTCCGCGCTCACCACCACCCGCGTCGCCTCCTCCGACAGGCTGCTCCGGTACCCGCCCCACATCCGCAGGCCCACCCGGAGCGTGCCCACCACCAACCTCTCCGTGATGAAGTGCTCGTACATGAGCGGCCATGTGATCATGGGCAGCCCGGCGGCCAGCCCCTCCAGCATCGAGTTCCAGCCCAGGTGGATGACGAAGGTCCCCGTCGAGGGGTGGTTTAGGATGTCCACCTGCGGCACCCAACCCCTCACCACCAGGCCGCGCCACGCGGCCTGGACCCTATCCTCGAACCCCTCCGGCAGCCACTCCGCGGCGCCACCCGCGTTGACCACCCACAGGAAGGGGTGCCTCAAGGGAGGGAGAGGGAGGCTAGGGGGACGCCGGGGAGAGGGGAGGGGAGAGGGGAGGGAGACGTCGGACGCCGAGGAGAGGGGAGGGTGACGCCGGGGAGGGTGAGGGAGGGGGACGCGGGAGAACTGCGGGGGACGCGGGAGCGGACGCCGGGGAGTCTCTCTAGAGGGATTCCTTCGTTCGAGTTCATACTTTCAAAAAAAAATTGGTGGAGGGTTATTTTTATTTAGAAAGAGATTATAACGGGATGAGATTTTAGTCCTAAAATTTAAGAGAGGAATACCAAACAGGATAAGATAATCTCTTACTTTTTTTTTAAAATTGAGAGAAAAAAGAGATAAAAAAAGTAACCAACCATCCTATTAAATATATATATAGGAAACACACGTGTGAATCAAATGGGTAATGATCCAAGCCTGTTCATGATTGAACAGGTTTGGAGTAGACAGCTCATGAGGTGCTTTTCTATTATTTATAATACGTGATTCCATGCATGCTGCGAATTAATGATGTTTCTAATTAAATATTTTTACAAATGTATTATATATCCTCCTTAATCCGAAGTCAATTTAGAGAACTATTACTCTTTTTTATATACTTTTAACAATTTCACCGCATTATTATAGTTGCAAAAATACCCATGTAGTGACGGTTAAAAGTCTGTTAAAGTATCTTATCTAACATCGATTAATTTCAATCAAAATTGAAAAGGGTTTAGCGTGTTCTTAATTATCTCCCCCCATCTCTCTCTCTCAATCTTTCCCTCTCATTGGTTCAATCTCCGGTCAAAAGGCTTCTTTTTATATAGGTATAAGAATCATTATCTAAAATTTCAACTTTGTAGATGAGAAGGAAATATCCATCGCATATTAAACATAGGTCACTATAAGAAAAAGTAAGATTAATGATGAAAAAATTATGTCTCTAGTCGAACTCTAATTCATCACTGAATAATTTAGCGATGGATTAGCGGTCGATCTACGATCGTCACTAATTAGCGAGTAATTATCGACGGCCAATAAAAATTTCGTTGATAATTTTGTCATTAATCCATCACTAATTCACGACGAAATTTTTTCGTCACAAATCCGTCACTAATGCACGGCCGATTAACGGTGAATTTTAATTTCATCGCTAATCAGAGACAGATTAGCGGCGGAATTTTTATTGGTCTCTGATAATGACTCGTTAATTCAGATCGATCGTTAATAAGTTGCGAATCCGTCGTTAAATTATTCGGTGATAGATTAGAGGCCGATTAGAGATAAATTTTTTTCGTCACTAATTCCGCTTTTTATGATGGGTTAAATGTACGCAGAGCTCTTTTTGTCACTATTTTAATTAAAAAAATTGTAAAAAATAATATATATGAGAGTAAGAATGATAAATCTAAGAAATAATTTATAAAGAGAATATATTTGGAAAATTCCTCGATCTCCAGTTATGACAGGAGCATATATCTAAAAGCCACAGTTTATCGAATGAAATATGTAGATATGAAAAAAGGAGGACAGGGGATCAAGAACGAAGATCTAGTGCCTAAATCAAAAAATAGAGATTTATTTAATTAGCTTGTTATTGAATAGTTTACCTCATTCGGTGTGGGCTGTGGTTAGATGGGCAGAAAACGTCACGTGTGGTAGAAGGCAAACTGGATTGTTATTAATGCCCACATTTTCGAACAACGAACCTTGATGTTTCCGACTTTGAGCCACTTGATCAGTCAAAAGCCAATTCTTAATTTAGACATAATAAACTCAAACAATAAATTAAATCCCCATGCGATGATAAATAATTATACTCTTTAATTTGTGCAATCGGAAATAGCCGGCCAGGTAAGAAATGCACTTTTGGAGGAGGTATATATCAAGCAGAAGAGTTCTGCATGAACACAAATTCGCCCAAGGGGGTGGGGGGGGGGAGGAGATAACGTTTAAGTTCCATATAGAGAACGTAATTGGATGATACGATTAATTTCTGTGTGTGATTTCAGTAGTAAAAAAAAAATGAACAGTGAAGTTTACATCCATGATCCATCGACAGGTCCTCGAAAATTCGGATGTCGCGCGGTGAGGGCTTTGTGAAGAATATTGTTTGCTCGGAGATGAACATCGTATCAACTATTGTAGGCTGAAGATGTTCAGAAGAGAGACCCTGTTTTGGATCAACCGCCTGAACATGGAGTCGAGACCCGTCTCAAGGCTGCCCATTCCGACCTCCAGCCTCCGCAATCGCTTCTGCGCCTCTTCCACCACCACCTTTTCAAAACCGGCACCTTTCCCCGAATGTTTTCCACGGATGGAACGTAAGGAAGCCTCCGCTTCGTCTATCTCACCGGTGCTCTGCTCTGATCCCTCGCTGGTTTTCGAGGTCGCCAGCCGCCACCTTCTTGGCTTCGCCCTGGACATGAAGGAAGAGATGGATCTGAAGATGACGATGGTGATCCCTCTCAAGTCTGTCAGCGCCCTCAGCGCAAGCGACGACAGGTGTTGGTCTGCATCAGAGATGGGGTAAACAGGCCGGTGTCCAGCAGCCTCTATTTGGTTCAGGGTTTTCAAGCACCCGCTGCTGTCCCTGTGCGCCTTCTTCCTCGACTGCAGGAAGGCGCGGGCTTTGCTTTCGACGATTGAGCCGCCACCCGATCTTCCGGTCCGGAGAGCCGACTGAAGGCCTTGTGCTTGCTCTTTCATCGCCAAGATGGCGTCCCTGGTGGTGCCGCACGCGTCCAGCAGCCTCAGGGAGTCCTCCAGCTCCTCGGCTGCCCATTTCTCGTGCCGGTGGCGGGCGAGGGCGCCCTGCGTGTGTGGGAGGAGGAGCAGCTCCTCCACGCAGCCGTACATCTCGCCGAGGGCTTGGAGACCGACGCACAGCAGCTCCGCCGTGGGTGAGGAGCCCTGGAGCAACGAGGACGTGGTCCAAGTCTTCAGCTTGTGCAGCCCTTCCTCCGCCCTGAGTGAAAGAGGGTGAGACCTCGAGGGAAGACTGATGGATCTGACGTGGTGAGGGTTGGTGTTTGGTAATGAAGTGGAAGCCATCTTTCTGTCCTTCTGAGAGCTGTGTGGAGGGTTTAGACGCAAGCGAATGGATCGATGCGTGAGACTGTGTTCGATGTATTCCCATCTGCATCTGCTCGTGTTATATATATATATATATATATAATAGCAATTAATCAACTATTAATTAAGAAAGGCAGACAGTGAGAATCCCGCCAGCCTCAGCTACCGGCCATGTGGTGTCGACATGGGCCCTTTCGCTTGCTACACTCTTGTAGTTCCTGCTGCAGACAGCAATATATATATATATATATATATACGGCACTTATTCGATGTGTGTAATGCGCCACCTGGCTCGTCGTTGCAAACAAAGTTTTCTTGCTCGTGCAGGTACGTAAGAGATGCATGATTAATGAATGATCAGACGAATAGCTGTTACAGATGATTGGGTGGCTGGCTAGACCGGCCGGCCGGAGGTGTTAATTGTCTGACTGAGGTGTGCATGCCTCACACCGGGCGTGGCATCCATTATGGGAGGGGAAGACGTACGTATTCTCTAGCTAGGAGCTAATTAAATACATATGATGCTGCGTATTTGCTGATCTCATGTTCCATCAGAGACCGGCCATCAGACGTTTTATAACGCATGAAATCCATTCAGGTCAGACGACGGCGCGCCATGTCCGTCATTCTCGTGTTGGTTTGTACGTACGTGTCGCGATCAATAATTAATTTATCTTTCAGAGTAATTAACATTAACATTGCTTAGCTTGGCCATCTACCATGCCGTTTTATGACCAAAAACATCTACCGTATTCTTTATGTTGCAAGAGTATATATAATTAAGAACCATCTCATAATCTTTATAATTAAGGGAATTCTACAATTTTGCTTGTCCCTAATAAAAGCACCATGCATGGAAGTCATCTATGTCCGCCAATATCAGAGAGCGATTAACAAGGCAAACGATCGACCACCCTAATTAATTTGAACCCAAAAATGAAGGACAGAATGGAAGAAAATTAATGGTCAACTGATCTAAACCAGCTCTCGAAGAAATAATTAAAGCATGAAGTAGGCCGATCGATTGGAGGTACGCAGAATGTTAATTTCAAGAAGAAAAAGATGGATATAGAATATCCAACAACTACCAGAGAACAGTTTAATTAGATGAAGTAGGCGTACCCATTAATTTGCTGCAGAGCAGGTGTTGTATTCCCTGCCACAGACTCAAGTGTACTAATTACTAGTCCATGCATCGACCTATATATATATATATTCACTGCATGCATATTAACTAAGTTGCATGTTTGTGCAATTCATGACCACATGATTAAATTAAGAATGGGCCAAGAGGCAGTTTAGTTAAGAGGGCCAGGCGGGAGGTCCTCTGATCGATCTATTTATGTAGTCGCCGTGGCGTCCATTCTGCCATGTACACGTACGTGTTGCTGCAAGTTCACTAGCTAGCTAGTATTCTAATCTTCACGTTCCAGTTTGAGGAGGGTAAAATCAATACTGACCATGCACGGCCCATTTACGTCAGGCCCATGTCGGCCCAAGGTCCGCACAACGCATAGCGGATCTTCGGCAGCCGGTGGCCCACATCAGACAGTCCAATAAAGACGTGCATAGGATTCGCCGGCTCACGAAGGGTATCGACCGAGACATATCGGACAACTGATGACCCTTCGACGACCGAATGTTACTCCCGTCATCATCGGCCTCCACTCTAGTAAAGGCGAGCACGCTCCAAGGGTGCCGTAATGTAGTTTTCTCCCCCAAGGTGGGTTTCTTCCGGGCGGGGTTGGGGACTCCGGCAAGGTGGTATTCTTCTAAGATATGTCGATCTCGGTGTGTACTTCCGATGAACAAGCCATCACTTGTTTATAGGGTGCATCACACCACCTCCCCTCTGTCCCACTACAATAGTGCACCCAAGACAAGATCCGGGAAACCCGGTGAGTGATTCCCAACGGCACTGTCGGTGCCATTATGGGTTGGCCACATGCTAACATCTCCCACTTGGCCAACAAATTATTATATCCCCACTGTCCGTGAGTAATATAATATTTCCTTTAAATCACTCCCACTATCCGTGAGTAGTGTTTCCACTCACCATTACTTCTATACTCTCATTATCCATGAGTAGTATTTCTGATACACTCCCACTATCCGTCAGATGTATCATTCTTCTCATTGTCTCACTATACGTGATACTGTTCCGATACACTCCCACTATCCGTCGGAGGTATCGTTATTTTCATTATCCATGAAAATATTCTTTCTTGGCTTACATATTCCTAAGCCCCATTAAGCCAACATGCTTAATGAAATTCTCTGCTGAGATACTTTTCGTCAATGGATCAGCAATCATATCACTTGTGGGAACATAAGTCACTTTTATTTCCCCTTTCTGTACAATATCTCGAATATAGTGATATTGTACTTCAATATGTTTTCCTCTTGAACTGTTTGCTCCACTGTTAATCAGGCTAATAGCCGCCTGATTATCACAGTACATCTCAATTGGTCCATCTACCAAGTTGAGATTCAAATCGTTCAAGAATCTTCTGATCCAAACTGCATGAGTAGCAGCTGTACTACATGCAACGTACTCAGCTTCCTGTGTGTATCGAGCAACACACCCTTGTTTCTTGCTTCCCCAAGAAACAGCAGCACCACCAAAGATGAACAAATGTCCCGACGTGGACTTTCCGTCATCTTTATCTCCTCCAAAGTCTGCATCCGAATATCCGAGAACCTCAAGCGTATCAGCTTGATAAAAAAGACTGTGGTGCAAAGTTCCTCTCAGATATTTCAAAATCCTTTTAACAGCTTCCCAATGTGCTGGGCCAGGATTACTTTGGTATCTACTTACCAAACTGACTGGGTATGCTAAGTCCGGTCTTGTACACATCATTGCATACATCAAGCTTCCGACTGCTTGTGCATACGACACCATGAGTGGCTCTTGTCCCTCTCCGGGGCATTGACCCTTACACAACCGTTTCTGATGGACTAACGGTGTAGGTGCCGGATTGCTATTATGCATTCCGAATCTCTTTAGTACAGACCTCAAATATTTTTCCTGGTTTATGCTCAACATTCTAGACTTTCTATTCCTTAGGATTTGTACACCAAGAACATAGGATGTCTCACCCATGTCCTTCATCTCAAACTTTCTACTGAGTTCAAATTTGACTTTATTCAATATTTCTATGTCATTACTGGCGAGTAAAATATCATCCACATATAGGGATAACATGATATACTTACTCCCACGATTCATGACATATACACAGTTATCCAATTTGTTTGAAACAAACCCTAGTTGGACAACTACTTCATGGAATTTGAGATACCATTGTCTAGAAGATTGTTTTAAACCATATATTGATTTCTTTAACTTGCATACCTTTTCTTCTTGACCTTCCACCTGAAATCCATCAGGTTGTTGCATATAGATATCTTCCTTCAACTCTCCGTTAAGGAATGCTGTTTTTACATCCATCTGGTGCAGCTCCAGATTAAAATATGCAACAATTACCAAGATCATTCTTATGGATGCAAACTTAGCCACTGGAGAATAGATTTCTTGAAAATCTATGCCTGGTTTCTGCGTAAACCCTTTGGCAACTAACCGGGCCTTATATTTATCAATAGACCCATCAGCTCGAAGCTTTTTCTTGAATACCCATTTGCATCCTATAGCCTTTCGATTCTTTGGTAGATCACATAATTCCCATACATTATTCCTTTTTATGGAATCAATTTCTTCATTCATAGCATCTTGCCATGATTCTGTATCATGCGATTTTGTCGCATCTATATAATTCATGGGATCTACGTAATTTTCATCTTCCATGTCTATCATCAGACATGAAGGCTCACAGGAATACAAATGATAATCATCCATCCATGCTGGTGGAGTTCTCAATCTTTTGTTGCCTATTCCGGGTTGACCAGGCTGCATTTCATTCATAGGTACTAGTTCATTTTCCATATTTTGAGGTTCTTCCTCAATTTCTGGATCATTTCTAGGGACATCGTTGTAATAGTCATCATCTATTACAACTAGATGTTCCTTCTCTTTTTCATGAGATTCCTCTTCTTCTAGATTTTCTAGAAATGTCGCATCCCTATATTCAATGATCTCTTTTTCTTTATGGAAAAATCTATAACCAGATGATTTCTCACAATACCCTATGAATCTACATTTCAATGTCTTTGAGTCCAACTTATCTCTAAGTTGACTCGGAATGAGAACGTGGGCAATTGATTCTCACTTCTTGAGGTGACTCAAATTGGGTTTCCTCCCATTCCATAATTCATAAGGTGTACTCTCTACGGATTTTGTGGGAATTCTGTTTAAGATATGATTTGCCGTAAGCAATGCCTCTCCCCACAAATTCTTAGGGAGACCTGAATGCGATAGCATACATCTAACAGCATTCATCAAAGTTCTATTCTTTCTTTCTGCCACACCATTCTGTTGCGGCGTATAAGGCATTGTCACGTATCTTTTAATTCCGTGTTCTTGACAATATAACTCAAATTCCTTTGAGTTATATTCCCCACCTCTATCCGTTCTTAACACCTTAATGTTCCTTCCATGTTGCCTTTCCACTTCCATTCTATATTTTCGGAAGCAATCAAACGCCTCTGATTTTGTAGAAATCAGATAGACATAGGCAAATCTGGAATAATCATCTATGAAGGTTATGAAATATTCCTTGTTGTTATATGTCTTTATACTTAGGGGGCCACAAATGTCCGAGTGGATCAACCCTAACAATTCGTTTGATCTATGACCTACTGCGAAGGGTTTCTTAGTCATCTTTCCTACTAAGCAATGTTCACAAGGTGTTAGTTCCACCTTTAACAAACTCGGTAGTAGACCCATCTTAATCATTTGTTCCATTTTAGATTTTCCGGGATGTCCCAATCTAAAATGCCATAGATCACATTCTGATAAAGAACACAAGGAATACTCAGAATCTTCAATATTATTATTCTCAGTGTCAATTACAGGGATACAGAATAAATCATGCTCGGGGACAAACCTCCCCATGGCAAGTACTTTCTTGTCCTTCCCTATCGACACTCGATTATTGTAGAATCGCACTTCTAGGCCATTTTTCATCAAGGCTGGTACAGAGATTAGATTCAGCCGGATTCCAGGTGCATAGAATACATCTTTGAGGACCATGATGTTTTCTCCAAGATCCAGCCTATATGTACCAACACCTTCTACATCCAGATAGGTGTTGTTACTCATATATATCCTCTGTTCTCCTGCCTTGAGCTTATTCAGCGTCACCAGCCCCTTCTTCGTCTTTGCAATGTGACGAGTGGCTCCAGAATCGACCCACCATTCATTTGAGTCGGCAATCGCGACATTGCATTCCATGACGCCGATGAATTCTCTCTTTCCAGCTCTTCTATTTTTCGGATATTTGCTTCCACCCTCATTGCCTTGCTTTTGGGGACAATTTGCCATAAAATAGCCAAACTTCCCACATGTGTAGCAAGCACCACGAGGAACCTTCTTTCCTTTGCCTTGGAATTTGTTGCCCTTAAACTTGGGCCTTTGCGTTCCGAGTGGACGATTCTGGCCGGTGGACTTTCGGTGTACGGCATTGGCCTCCTACAAGTGCGCTTCTAGTTCTTTTCTCCTGGCCATAATGTCCTGCTCAATCGCTAACCGAGCTGGCAAATCTGTGACACTTACAATAGAACCACTCATTCTTAAGGTTGTGGCAGCCATGTCTAATGATGCTGGCAAACTATTCAATATAGTCGCCACCTGCATCTTCTCTGGAATTTCGGTTCCAGCGGTCGATAGCTCCTTAGCCACGACAATCATTTTATTCACATGCTCTACTACGCTATCACCTTCCTGCATCTTACATGTGTTGTAACGATGCAATAAGAGTTGAGTATTCACCTCTGTTTTGGTGTCATACTTCTCTTTGATAGCTTTCCACATTTCATTGGAGGTTTTGTAAGTTTCGAAAAACTTTATTAAATTATCCTCCATGAACATGAGCATTATGCTCTTAGCCTTTTTGTCATATATTAACCATTGCTCCCGTTTTTTCTTTTCCACTTCCGTGGACGTTTCAATAACTTCTGGAGCGTTGGTGTCAATGACATGTTCTATATTGTCATGGATAAGGGCATATCGGATTTTCCGGTGCCACATGTCAAAATTGGTTCCATTAAGCTTGTCCAACTTAGCCAACTCTGAAGCAATGAGTTTACTAGCCATTACGATTATAATAAATCTGAAAAAAAATGATAGCTTAATTTAATAACCCTAAACACGATAATAAAAATTAATCTAAGGTTTAAGTTGATTAATTCTATTATTTATTTGTGAAGGGTTTGATATTTTGTTCTATCTTATTTAATTAATATGAGCAAAATAACTAAGAAGTAACAATTAAGCTATAACTAAATAATTAAACATGCAAAAATAACATGTCCAAATATATAAGATTGTTTGTTTATTTATTTATTTTTAACTAATCACTAAAGGGCAAATATCAATATAATTGAGTTACATATCAATTCCTAATATCATGAATAGTTATCTATGTATATATTTTAAATGTCAATAAACATGGATATAATTATAAATACAAAATTGTTTAGACATTACTTAATTAAATATATTTCTACTATTTAAACAGATAATCAATTTAATCAATAATCAAGATGTTATCAGCATATTACGTTAACGTAGACATGATATATGTACAAATAACATGCTGTTATCAATTTTAAGATATGATTTGCAATTTCTTTGAGTACAACTTTTATTGATGAAATAAAACACAGACATTAATTTACGTGAATATGTTATATGTTCAACACAGAAGTGACATATCCTTTTATTACTTCTGATAAATGGGAGTTACTTTTGACTTAGTTTTTTTTTATGAAGTAGATTATATATATATATATATATATACGTATATAATGCAAGGATAAGAGTTACTCACGTGAACCACAACAAATGAATCACATGTGCAGTGAAGAGTTAATGATGACAGTGTAAATTATAAAAGATGTTTTTTTTTTCTAACTTCACATAAATGTGTCTTCGTATGAGTGTGAAGTGTGAATATAGATGTGAAGTGTGAATTGATAACATGGTCTATTGATAAAGTAATAGAGCAGACACTGGTCTTTCTGTTTTTATCTGACGGATTGCAGGAGATTTAAAATTTAAAAATTTAATATTTAGATACAATTATTATGTTCACATGAAAAGGTGGAGCCACATGTCTCTTCTTAACTTAAAAGTACTGTCACGCGTATGACAATAGACAGTAACTTAGGCTTTTACCTGAAGAGAGAATCACGGGAAGATTTCTCTCCCACCTTTATCTCCTCCTCTTACGGTGTGAAGATGCCTTACCTGGACGCAGGCCGCAGCGACGTTGAGATCGCAGCAGAGCTGCAGCGGCGACGGCGACGTTGTGGTCCCAGGGGCGTTGGTGGGCGCCGAGGAGTGGCCGAGCTGCAGCGACAGAAAGCAGCGGGGAACACCACGGCGGAAGCTCCTCGGAGGAGGTCGGCAGCAGTCACAGCGGAGATGTCGGTGGGCGGTGCGGCGGACGGTGGCGCGCGGGGCAACGAGCAGAAGGAGCCGCGGTGGCTGGAGATTGAGCCCCGATGGGGGCCGACTGCAGCGGCGTGCGATGATCGGCCGGTGGAGGCCGGCGGTGAGGAGGGGAGGCCGCGGCGGAGGGTGGCAGCCGCAATGGTACGGGCGGGGAGAGGCTCTCCCTGTCCGGTGGTGGCGGCGTGCGGTGTGTGCCGGTGGCGTCGAGCAGCAGCAAAGAGTGGCGGTGGAGGCCGCGGCGGTGAGGGCGGGGCGGTCCGACTGCAGCGACGGCGTCGGCGGCAACGGTGACCGACTGCAGCGATTAACAAGGCAATATCAGAGAGCGATTAACAAGGCAAACGATCGACCACCCTAATTAATTTGAACCCAAAAATGAAGGACAGAATGGAAGAAAATTAATGGTCAACTGATCTAAACCAGCTCTCGAAGAAATAATTAAAGCATGAAGTAGGCCGATCGATTGGAGGTACGCAGAATGTTAATTTCAAGAAGAAAAAGATGGATATAGAATATCCAACAACTACCAGAGAACAGTTTAATTAGATGAAGTAGGCGTACCCATTAATTTGCTGCAGAGCAGGTGTTGTATTCCCTGCCACAGACTCAAGTGTACTAATTACTAGTCCATGCATCGACCTATATATATATATATTCACTGCATGCATATTAACTAAGTTGCATGTTTGTGCAATTCATGACCACATGATTAAATTAAGAATGGGCCAAGAGGCAGTTTAGTTAAGAGGGCCAGGCGGGAGGTCCTCTGATCGATCTATTTATGTAGTCGCCGTGGCGTCCATTCTGCCATGTACACGTACGTGTCGCTGCAAGTTCACTAGCTAGCTAGTATTCTAATCTTCACGTTCCAGTTTGAGGAGGGTAAAATCAATACGGACCATGCACGGCCCATTTACGTCAGGCCCATGTCGGCCCAAGGTCCGCACAACGCATAGCGGATCTTCGGCAGCCGGTGGCCCACATCAGGCGGTCCAATAAAGACGTGCATAGGATTCGCCGGCCCACGAAGGGTATCGACCGAGACATATCAGACAACTGATGACCCTTCGACGACCGAATGTTACTCCCGTCATCATCGGCCTCCACTCTAGTAAAGGCGAGCACGCTCCAAGGGTGCCGTAAGACGTCACTGAAGACCTCCCAGCCCGGATAAACGGGCGCACAACGGGAAACTCTCCATGATTGCGGGGAGGCGTTATCTCATCACTCACGCCCTTCCCTGTTAAAGGATGTGTCTCCACCGCCAGGACAACCACTATAAATAGACCTCTGGTCAGAAGAGACAGGGAGACATACGAATAGACATAGAGACATTCGCAGAGAGGCATACACGCACGTATACGTACGGTCCCACGACGCTGACATTGATACATAGAGAGAGAGCCACCTACAAAGAAGGGCCAAGATCATCTTCTGAGCACACTGCCGGCCCTGTGAGTACTCTCCGAGCACCCGCTAAGCAAAGTGAGCACCTTCAGACGTCCCATCTTAACTCCAGGTTTGATCACTCTGCTCTCACCCTCCTCTCTCTTCTCTATATTCTGTGGATCCCCACATAACGCGGTCCTTACTTAAGCATCGGAGGATTGTCCCCTGAGATAATATCTAGGGCTCCTTCTGACCCCGCTTTCCTGATATTTGTATGCTTCCACGGGTGGTTAGACGTTCTTTCTCAACAAATAAATTTTAAAAATATAGTACGAGATTCGGGAGACCATTTTTTCGTCCCTACACAGTTCATGCACATTCATATTTTGTGTGATGTCAGCCTCAGCCATCTACCGTATCTTTTTTCAATGATATGGAAGAGATAACAAGTTTAATTTTGGATCGATTGAACATGGCCTACGTCTTACCCATGTCTGGATCAAGCTGCGACAAGCCACAAACATTATTCGAGGAGGAATTCATTAGTTTGTAGAGTGCACCTACGTACCCAGATCGATCGTTATTGTGGCATAATGCGCGCAGAAGAACTTAAAGAATTCATATAACAAAAGAAGTCGAATCTCTTTGCTCATACATCAAGCGAGAGAGAACCGCGCGCATGGGGTAAGACAAGATCTGCAGAATTTGATTAGAATATTTGCCAATGTTGGGAGGGGGTAGCATACGCTTGTGCATTCAAGGAAGCCGGCCGATCCCCAAGCTTAATTTGCTTTCTAGCTAGGTTAACTCGTAGACGATGAGGTGACACGAAAATGAGAAATCAGTCGAATGAGGATGGACAGAAGTTTTTCCAATTTTTTTAACATTTTTATAGCAATCATCACCATTCCCAGTCAATATTGAGTTTTTTTTTCTAGTTGGGCAGGCAAAACAGACCAAGCCAAAATGCACCATTCAAGGTAGTCAGCTATTGAAAGTAAATTGAATGAATCAAATTTTTTGAGAGACTAACTTCTCTTCATGCAGGAGGTTGGCTTTCACAGTGAGCAAATTAATTGTCATGGCAAAATCTTAAGTTTAACTTTTTACATTTTGCGCATGTATTTGTATACAAAATTGATGACAAAAGGATTACATCCATCAACGGATCCTCTAAAATTCTGGTGTTTGACGAGGAGATCGACAGTAGTAATGCAATGGCTAGTCAGCCATCATGGGCTGAGGATGTTGAGCAGGGAGACCCGTTCTGGATCAACCGCCTGAACATGGAGTACAAGTCTGTATCAAGGCTGCCCATTCCGACCTGCAGCCTCTGCAATCTCCTCTGTGCCTCTTCCACCACCTTCTCAAAGCCCGCATCTTTTCCTAAAGGTTTTCCATGGACGGAACGCAACGGAGCCTCCACTTTCTCTAACTCACTGTTGTTGCTCTGCTCTCCCTCGCTGCTGGTTCTGAACCACCTTCTAATTGACTTTGAGTACATGAAGCACGAGATGGATCGGAGGACGACGATGGTGATCTCCCTCAAGTCGTTCAGCGCCCTCAGAGCAAGGGACAGGTAGTCTTGATCTGAAGCGGAGAGAGGATAGGCGGGGTGCTTGCCCTCCATTTGCTTCAAGGCTTTCGAGCACTTGCTGCCCTCCTTGTGCACCTTCTTCCTCGACTGGACGTAGGCATGGAGTTACCGTTCGACAATGGAGTCCCCGACTGATCTTCTTGTCCGGACGGCCGACTGAAGGCTCTGGGCCTGTTCCTTCATCAACGAGACAGAGTCCCTGGCGGTGCCGCAGATGTCCAACAACCTTACGGAGCTGTCCAACTCCTCTTCCGCCCGCTCATGCCGACTGAGGGCTCTCTGGGTGTTCGGCTGGCGAAGCTGCTCCTCCACGCAACCGTACATCTCCTCGAGGGCTTGGAGACCGGCGCACAGCCAGGTTCGCTGTGGGAGTTGGGGACTGGGGCAGCGCGGATGTTGCCCAGGTCTTCAGCTTGTTTAACCCTTCCTCCACACGGACTGACGAGAGAGGATGAGATCTTGGGGGAAGACTGATCGATCGGACATGGTAGGGCCGGGGTTGGTGGCTGGTGATGAAAGTAGAAGCCATATCTGCTCCTTTGAGCTCTGGGGAAGAGTTAGAAGCTAGAGGATAAAATATCGACCTGGTTAATTAAATACCCACCTCACCTCCATCACTCGTTATATAGCGAACTACGCGGGAAAGATCAGATCAGGAGACAGTGAGAATATTCCTGGCTAACTTAACAACCCATGCGTCATCAAAGATAAATAAATGATCATTCCTTCGCCTCAAAGCAGATCTTGTAGTGTGTGCTGCAGACAAACGAGAAACCTGGCCCCCTGCACACCACCATTTCTTACGTATTAAACGAAATTGAGAGGCACGAGTACACATGGGTTCAGCTCTTGTCTGCTATTGTCTCCTCGGACTCGTCCCACCATCATCACAATTAAGTTTTAATTAATATTTCTGTGAATCGGAGATCAGACGGTAAAAACTTAACGTGCGCCAAGTCCTCTTTTTTTTTTTTTTGGGCACGAGAGGGTGCTGTCTGGCCGGTGTAGGTGCTCGTTGGTGAGCCATTCAATTAATCAGCTGGATACACGTGAGTTTGGTGTTGGCAAGGGATCGGCTCGGTGGTCTGCTCTAGCAACCATTCTTTAAAACGTCGTCCACCTCCTCTTGCTGCTGGATGTCGATATATGGTTGGGAGGGGGCACGTACTCTCCTCTGGTGTCAACGTAAGCTCCTCGCTAGCTGCAGGCCAAATCAATACTGCCGCGCGCAGACACAAAACCACTTACTCCATGCGCCAACGTACGTATTGCTGATAAAACTAAAATTTTACGTTCGTGCAACTCGAGAACAGATGATTAAAGAATATGCCAAGAAACAGGTTAATTAGGTGGCAAAGATACACGTGTTACCAGATCTTCGATTGTTGCCAGATCTTCGATTAATTGTTGGGGGGAGGGCTAATTATCCTACAACGTGATGAACATCGAAGGATGCTGTTTCTGCTGCATCTGCTGCATCAGGCTGATCTGTTAACAGTGCAAGACGTACGAACCTCTATTAATATTCTACTCCCCATGTGCCAATTTATTGCGTTTCATTATTGGTGGTGGTGGAGGTGTGGGTAATTAACACGAATGAAGAGATTAATTACGTTCAATCATAGGATAATCTTCTTAAATAAAATACTACTATTGCTAGCTTTCCTTTCGTTCGCCTTGTGCGGTTAACTAATTAATGCTTCCAATCCATAGTGTGAGAGAGAAAAGGCTCTGCGTCAGATCACACTTTGGAAGAGATAAATAAGGGTATCCGTACGTTTCTGTAGAATTAACTTGTTGGGTTAATTTCATATATACTCTCGTTTCATGTAAAACAATCAAAATGACTATCTATATGTAGCTGCCAAATATCATATATACCATCGTTTTTAACCACAAACTTTAAAAATATTACTAAATGATGAAAGTACCTCAACGTTCAAATCAACCATAAACCTCCCCACACTGCAGGTCCTAGGGGTATTTTTGTTATTTAATAATGTTTTGAAAATTTTTATTAGCGCACATGATATATATATATATATATAATATCTGACAACTAAAAAAAGTTTTCATGTAAGAGAAGAATATATAACTTGTTATACAAACTTAATTTTGTGTGTCAAACGTAATTATTGAATCGGCTGTGAACGGAAAGTACGAGGAGGCTCTGTTACTCATGCTTGCACCACTCAAGGTAGACAGTTATAAAAGACAACATGATTCGAAACTCATGAGAATACTGACCTCCCATATTTGCACGAACGTGGCTCTCACGGTACCAACTGTTCAAGCCAAAATCTTTTACAAGTTGGAGGATGCGACATCACACGGGAGCCAGATAAAAATTTAAAGACGTAAAATGGAGAAAAAATGATCCAGAACTTTGGGATATATGATCAATTCATTTTTTTTTGATTTTGCGCATGCATTTCTATACATAACTGATGACAAGAATATTACATTCATCAACAGATCCTCTAAAAATTCGGATCTCGATGACGAGACTGAGAGGGCCAGGCTGCCATCATAGGCTGAGGATGTTAAGCAGGGAGACCCTGCTCTGGATCAACCGCCTGAACATGGATGCCAGACCCGTCTCAAGACTGCCCATCCCGAAATCCAGCCTCTGCAAACCCTTCTGTGCCTCTTCCAACTTCTTCTCAAAGTCTGCATCCTTCCCCGAATGTTTTTTGTGGATGGACCCTAACGAAGCCTCCACTTTCTCTAGCTCACTGGTGCTCTGCTCACCCTCTCTTGTTCTTGATGAGGACGGGAGCCACCTTCTAACTGGCTTAGACATGAAGCACGAGATGGATCGGAAGACGATGATGGTGATCTCCCTCAAGTCTTCCAGCGCCTTCAGTGCAAGGGACAGGTCTTGGTCTGCTGCGAAGACCGGACTGGCGGCGGGCTGCTTTCCTCCCATTTGCTTCAAGGCTTTCAAGCACTTACTGCCCTCCTTCTGCACCTTCTTCCTCGAGTGGACAAAGGCGTGGATTTGCCCTTGGACAACGGAGTCACCGACTCTTCTTGTCCTGAGAGCCGACTGAAGGTTCTGTGCCTGTTCCTTCATGGACAAGACGGAATCCCTGGTGGTGCCGCAGATGTCCAGCAGCCTCACGGAGGTGTCCAACTCCTCTCCCGCCCACTTCTCGTGCTGTTGGCGGGCGAGGGCTAGCTGCGTGTGCGGCAGACGAAGTAGCTCCTCCACGCAATCGTACATCTCCTCGAGGGCTTGGAGACCGACGCACAGCAGCTCCGCTGTGGGTGAGGCGGCCTGCACGGGCAACGCAGATGCCGCCCAAGTCTTCAGCCTGTTCAGCCCTTCCTCCACCCTGACCGAGAGAGGGTGAGATCTTGAGGGAAGACTGATGGATCGGACATGGTTGGTGTTGTTGGCTGGCGTTGGAGTTGAAGCCATGTTTACTCCTTTGAGCTAGCTCTGTGGATGTGAGGTAGAATACCAGAGGATGGATCGACCTGGGTTCCCTCCTCACCTCCATCCGCTCGTTATATAGCTAACCTAACGGGTGCAGATCATCAGAGGATGGACGGTGAGAGAATCCTGGCGACCTCAACAACCCATGTGGCCTCAAGAGGGTTTCTTAATTTGCCTCCAACCAGATCTTGTAGTGCCCGCTGCAGACACCTTGAAACCAAAGCCCCATACGCCACCATTTCTTACATGTATATAAAGCTTAATTGGAGCACGAGTGCACACGCGTTCATCTTACTACCCTATTATTGTCTCCTTATCATCTCGGACTCATCCCACCGTCATCACGAGTTTCGATATTCTACGTGAAAAGATTGCACACACCCACAGAATCGAAGAACGGATGACCAGTTTAGTTATGTGGCAAGACAGGGTGTTGTCTGGGGTAGGGGCTGGTGGGCGAGGCATCCAGTCATCCGGATACATGAACAGTTTGATATTAATGTGAGGGCGGGCCAATTATAATTACATCATAATGTATCTGTTGGCAACCGTTGTTGGGACTTTGCCCACCGCTTGCTGCTGGATCTCGATACATCATTTGGATTTTCTAATGGGGTATCCTGTGTGTGTGTGACATTTTTTTTATATATCTTTTCTTTGGTTACCGAGTCACATGCCCTCCATCAAAATTTCAGTTAATCATCTTATAAATTGTCTTTAAGGCTAGGTGCTTGAATGCCGTGTAATATTGAAAAATCTTTTACATGCATGGCTGACATAATTAATTAAGACGGAGCGATGGGCTTTTCTGATCGTCAAATTTAAAAAAAACTTAAGTTAATAAACTTATTTTTCATTTGTAACCAACGCACGTACGTGAGCTAGCTTAATTTATTTTAAGGTGACTTTCATATGTATATGCATATGTACTCTCTGTACGTATATGTGAGTATTGATGATCAGGGGATGAGACCCTAGAAGACCGGTGGGAATCTCGCCAACTTCAGCCACCCATGCATGTGGTGGATCTCAACGTGAGCATTTAGCTGCACAGAGCAGATGCTGTGTTTCCTGTCGCAGGCAGGCACGAGTACTTAATTACTCTCCATGCGCCAACCTAGACGGTGCAGATAAAACTAATTTTCATGTTTGTGCAATTCAAGAACAGATGATTGATTAATTAAAGAATGGATCGAGAACAGTGTGATTTAGTGGCAAAGATGGGAGCTCGTCTGATCTGTGTAGTTGTCAGAGGGCCGGCGTGGCATCCACTCTGCCATGTACACGTACGTACGTGTTGCCGCTAGATCTTTTGAGTATTCGGGAAGGGCTCATCTGGTTAAACTTATGACACAGTGCTGCTTCACCAACCTGATCTGTTGTAAGGCTTTAAAATGCAAGACGTACGGCATTATTTATAGGGTAATCATAGGGTGATCTTGTTAATTAAGGAGCCTTCTACTGGTGCCCGTGCGTCTAACAGATGCCTTTCTTCCATTCTGTGAGACGGTAAAAGCTTCGCGAGGGTTTTCCACTTTGGCAAAGATTAATTGCGTTTGAGTGTATGGGCATTAATTTGTGTTTCTACCGGTGGGAGATGTTTGGGGTGCGAAAAATATATATTTCTCTTGTTTTTGAAGCAGCCTAAATTAATCGATCGATTTTAAAACTACTTCGGCACACACAGTATCTATTCTACCTGATGATTTCAGTTTTAAAAACCAAACCTTGGAGAATTTAAAGTTGGATCAGTTTATCACCCTCCAAGCCTCCATATATATCGTATTAAAAAACTACACGCTTTATTAGGGATGGAGCTAGATCCGGTAAAATTGAAACAAATGAGTACAGGTAAGAGTATGATTATACTCATCTTCTTTGTCGGACTACTACGTCTCCAACATAGATTGGAGCGGATCTTTACGTCATATAAGCACTCTGGAGATGTTTCGTCCCCCTTTATATTGAGTGTTCTTGTACCATCAATATATATATACTCTTAGACAGATTTTAAAAAAATCTACCATAAAATAGCGATAGATTGGTGACAGTAAATTCATCGTAATAGTATAATTTGAGATAGATCAGTGACGAAAATTTTTCGTGGCAAAACAAATCAATTTTACGGTGAACGTTGTGACAAATTTGTGACGAAAATTATTCATTGCAAATGATAATTTTCATTGTAAAATATAAATATAATTTTACGACGGATTAACGAAGAAATATGTCTGTCTCAAAAATTGAGACAGATTAGCGACGGAAATCATCCATCATAAAAATTCTTATAGATGGTCCGTCGCAAATTACAAAATATCAAACTCACCGTCTCGATGTTGATCAAATTTCGATTGGGTCAAAATCTAACGGTTAGATCTTGATCAGATATAGATCGGAAGTAAATCCAAACAGTTGTATGTTGATCAAACTTAAATCAAACGGTCAAATTTAAATCGGGAGCAAATCTAACGGTCGGATCTTAATCAATTTTAGATTGGAAGCAAATCAAACGCTCAGATCTTGATCAAACTTAAATTTAACAGTGAGATTTTGATCCAGAGTAAATCCAATAGTCGTATCTTGATGAGCTTTAGATTAGGAGTAAATCAAACAATAGGATCTTGATCAGCTTTAAATCAAGAGCAAATTTAACAATTGAACCTATCAAAAAATATAAATCCAACGATCGGATCTTGATCAACTTTAGATCAGGAATAAATCCAACAGTTAGATATTGATCGAACTTAAATCTAATGGTCAGATTTTGATCGGGAGCAAATCTAATGGTCGGCTCTTGATCAAACTTAAATCTAACGGTCGAATCTTAATCAAACTTATATTCAACAATCAGATCGATCAAACTTAAACCCATCAATCAGATTTCGATCGGGAGTAAAATTCAATAGTCGGATCTTAATCGAGAGTAAATCCAACGGTCGGATCTCGATCAAACATAAATATAATAATTGGATTTTGATCAGAAGCAAATCTAACGGATCTTGATCAAACTTAAATTTAACGGTAAGATTTCGATCAAACTTAAATTCAACGATTTAATTTTGATCTAGAATAAATCCAATGATCGGATCTTGATCAAACTTAAATCCAACAGTCAGGATCTTTAACAAACTTAAATCGAAGGATCAAATTTTGATCTAGAGTATGATTGAATGGTCGGATCTTGATATAAGTTAAATCCAATAGTCGAATCTTAATCGGGAAGAAATACAATGATCAGATCTTCGTAATGTTGAGTTGAGTATTGTTTAGAATGTCGTCGACCAAAAAATGTAATGAAGTACAATATAATCAGTATTTAAAAAATGTTTCTTTGAAGATCAACATAAATGTATCGTTTGTTTTTTTTAGTCCTTATTTGTAGATGTGCTAAATGGAAAAATATGTATTTCTTTTTTGAGTTCATATTCTTATATAACCTCGGTTATTCTCAAATCAAATAAATTATTAAAATAATTTTTAAAAATGTTGATTTTAGATTTAGAAATAGATTTGATATAAAAAATGCAATATATACTTGAACTTGACATATATGATTAAAAGTACTAATAATGTAAAAAAGGCCATGGGATGATGTTTTGCCATGTGCATTTATGTAGTCTTTCTACAGAAAAAAGATAATTCAAGAAAACCATCTAATGGTTTGTTTGCATATCATTGATATTTTTAACGATATATGTGTAATTAAAATGTATGAATGATGAGCTTGCATTTTCGTTTAAATGATATTTTATGTGCAAAACTTTCAAACCGGCCGGAGTTCTGATTGTCTTTGGTAGGGAATCAAAATTAACAGCTAATTTCTCAGTTTCCCTTAATTTTTCCCCCTCACCGCGTGTTCCTCTGCCAACACATCTTCACCATACCTTCGAGATTTCCCACATACCTATTAATTACCTTCCCGACGCCTACAGCAAAGAAATGATGAACCGGCCATGTGATCGAACTCTTGCCGGTATTTGGATTCTGCCAAACGTAGTTGGTCCACAAATGCCGAATGCCGAGCTAGGGCCGGGGATCCTGTGACTTGTATCATCCACTTTGCAGAACCTCTTACCTTATAAGCTAGTAAAGACAAGAAATTAAGTCATGGATTAATATCCCCTGCTTGCTTGCATGTTCAGAACTTGGTTGATTAGTCGGAGCAATGAATAGTTTAATTTGTTGAGTGCGACCTCTCCTATAATACTGTTATTGCATTTGACTTGGTGTATATTGGATCCCACTTTGATCTTTGTTGCATATATATATAAATATATATATCTATGTTTGGCTTTTTCACACGTTCGCGGGTATTGTTTTGTTGCTCCGTTTCATAACACTAACCATCTCATTTAGAGCATTGCTGCAGCAGAGTACAAACTTGATTAATTATGTAGATCTAGAATTCACTGCTTCCAACAGTGTACTACCCGACTGGTACATAATTTACACCCCGGCTGCATGGGTAACTTCAATCCCAGCACTTGCCTATGACTGTCCCCTTAATTAGCGCACCTATCTTCGGAACTCGCGCGGCACATCGGTCTTGCTCATGTACTAGTGCCCCACATATGAATATATATGCACCATACATACAGAGGACCACACAAGTTACCGAATGTTCACTCTCTCTGGATAAAAATCAGATGTGTAACCTTTTAATCTGACCGGCAAACTACGTTCGTACAGACACCAGATGGAGGAGGAGAAATATTCTCTAAGGCCGTGTTTGATAGCGGGTTGTCTGTCGATTAGCCGACATCGGCTAACTGGTGGGCTCTGCCTCCCCTCGCCTTTCCCCTTACAGAATTTCGGTAACCGACCCCGAAATCGACCCTTCATTGCTTGTTTATCAAACACGGCCTAAAGGTAACGGAATGTGAGAATTTTCTCGCGTTTGTGTGTTTTTCTTTGTACGTACGAAGATAAACAACAAAAATTGCACCCATCAACGGATCCTGTAATATTTAGATGCCGATGAGGTGAGTGACAGGATGGATGCAAGCCCGTTCACAGAGAATTAAATAGAAGCTGTTAGGGGCTGAGGATGTTAAGCAGGGTGACCCTGCTTGCTTTGGATTAATTAGACGCCTGAGCATATATGGGCTCCAGTCCCGGCCGTCTCCAGGCTGCCCATCCCGACCTCCACCCTCCGCAATGTCTTCCGTGCCTCTTCCACCACCACCTCAATGAAAGCAAGCCGGCATCTTAATTAATTTCCCCGAATGTTTTTTGTGGATGGAATGCAACGTAGCCTCCACTTCCTCTAGGTCGCTGGTGCCCTGCTCTCCCTCAGGCACAACTGAAGTCGGGAACCACCTTCTTTGCTTTGACATGAAGGACGAGATGGATGTGAAGATGATGGCGTACGGCGGTCTCCCTCAAGTTCTTCAGCGTCCTCAGTGCAAGCATCAGGTCACGGTCCGCCGCAGAGATGGGATAGGCGGTGCTTCTGGCCCCCCAGTTGCTTCGGGCTTTTCAAGCACCTGCTGCTTTCCTTGTGCGCCACCTTCCTCGAGTGAAGGAAGCCACGGATTCTGCTCTGGACAGTCGAGTCTCCAACTCTTCTTGTCCGTAGAACCGACTGAAGCCCCCGTGCCTGTTCCTTCAACGAGGAGATGGCATCCCGGGCCGTGCCGCAGCTGTCCAGCGGCCTCACGGAGCTCTCCAATTCCTCGGCCGGCCGCCCCTCTTCTCGCAGTGGTGGCGGGCGAGGGCTCTCCGTGTGTGCGGCAGGCTGAGCAGCTCCTCAACGCATGCAGTCGTACATCTCTTCAAGGGCCTGGAGGCTGACGGATAGCACCTCCGCTGTGGGTGAGGAAGCCTGGAGCAACGAGAATGCTGCCCAAGTCTTCAGCTTGTGCAGCCCTTCGTCCACCCTCATGATCACTGAGATAGAATGAGACCTCGAGGGAAGACTGATGGATGGGACATGGTATGGGTTGGTGGCTGGTGAAGAAGTAGAAGCCATATTTGCTCTCCTTTGAGTTCTGTATGGAGATATAATGAGGAAGTCAGCGGATGGATTGAGCTGGGTTAATTAATTGCCCTCCTCGGCTCCATCTGCATCTTTATATATATATATATAGGAAACACCTATCTATATATGGAGGTGCATGATCGGCGTGATTAGGTAGGAATCCTGACAGTGCCAACCTCAACCTGCACCCATGTGGCGTCAACGTGCGCGTGCTCCCTGCTTCAGACCACGCCTTGTAGTTCCTGCTGCAGACAGTAGAGTACTTACCCATATGCGCCAACACATTCATTGCAAATAAAATTTTCATGTCCATCCGCATCTCAAGAACACATGATTACCGGATCGATGAGCCAAGAAAATTGGTCGATTAGGTGTCATGAGGGGAGACCGTCGGATCGATCGAGGTGGCCGAGGGAGCGGCACCAGCCCCGTCGCACGAACACGTACGTACGTGCATGCTTAAATTATGGGTATGACGCACGGAATATTAATTATGAGATGAGGCCGTACGTGGGGCTTTTGCCACGCACCTCTCTCGGTTAGATCAGTTAATTGTGCGGTCTCCGTGGAGAAATTTTGTAAAATCTCTATGCAGTACGTGCTTTGACAAATGGTTGAATTTTCACGGGAGGTTCAATCACACATTTGGCAGAGGCCATCCGCATTTTGAGTCGTGGAGTTCGAAGGTGAAAGTCTCACGAGAAATTGACTGTTTTGCCCATCACTTTGCCCTCCATCCTCTTTTCACTCTCTTTACTTTTTCGACTTTCATCCTTCGGTAATAGGCGCCGAAGCTCCCTCCTCCGATCTCTCCTCCGAGGCCGCGTGAGGGTAGGGCTATGCGGGGCAACCGCGTGAGAGGAGTTTGCAGCAAGAATTGGGGGGTCCACTGTGTGAGCCGGCCGGGTTCCCCGGTGTATTGGCCGCTGCTGCTACTCCTCTTGCGGCGGCACTGCTCCGGCTCTCTCCCATCAGGCGGCGTGAGGGTGGGCTCCGTAGGGCCATCTGCGTGACAGGAGCTCTCAACAGCAGTAGCAAGCGTACACTGCATGAGTTGGGGCTTCGAGGCGTAGCAGCCGCTACTGCTACTCCTACTGCAGCGGCGCTGCTCCGGCTCTCTCCCATCTCCACAATCGTTCATTTGCAGGTGAGAAAGTTGTTTGAATGTTCTCCGTTAACAAGTTAACATGCATAACCTGCTTCCTTTATATATTTTTGTTTGAGCAAATTCCCACATGACCGCCTGCATCTGTATGACTCCCTGCTCTCATCGTCCAGTAGAAACATCTCATGCTTTGTTCCTATTTTGCTCGGTGGTCATGTGGGAATAAGGGCGTGGGCGTAAGTTAATTTGTAGTTAGGGTTTTCATTTACAGAGGATGACACCATTCGATTAGCGTGTAAACCTCCATTTGGTAGAAACTCACCCCCCTGGGGGCGTCCTCGGCCTGGGGAGAGCTAGCGTCACTAGTGGACCGCGACGCCTCACCCCTTTCGACCCGTTACTCGACAGGAACCGATGGTCTGACCCCCGATGGTGGTGAGCGAGTAGGCAACGACGACGGCGGTGGAGGCGGCCGAGTCCCCGAAGGACTAACTCTTGGGGTTGGAGGTGATTTAGTTGGCGGAGGAGGTGAAGTCCAAGCACGTGGAAGCTCGGCAGTCACCTGGCTGACGACGGTCTTCTTCATCTTCTCCTGGTGATGTTGGCGATCCAGTGCCACCACTGCTCCAAGGTCGATCCGCCTACGCTTGTCCCTGGCCATCGGTGAGAGCTCACCCGACGCACCTGAAGGACTCGTCGGAGCACTGGAAGCTCTCCTCGGGCTGACCGGGCGAGTGCCTGAACCGGCACTAGGCACGGATTGAACTGCTGCAGGGGGCGACGACGGTGGAGGGCACGAGCTCTCCACCCGAACCGCTGTTGGCAAAGGATGATACGACAAGCGCCCCGCCTCGAAGGCAACCTCTAGCTGGGGGCTGAGACCACTGTGACGGTTACCCGAGCAACCGTGGCCTCGATGTGGTCACGTGGGCAAGGATTGGACGCCGACAATTTCACCATTTCAAACTACAACTCTGGTGGCGCTAGAGCCCCTGCAACGTGACAAAGGGAGTTAGACCCTGAGGACGAAGGAACCGAGAAAGCAATAAGAGCCATACCATGAGTCAGTGGGGGGCTCAACCCTAGTTCCCAGAGAACGACAGGGGTTAGCCTCGTATCGGCATCGTAAAGGGGGTGACAGAGAATGACTTTGACCGCCTTGGCCTCCTAACAGGTCGGGGTAGGCAGTCACCCATGCGAAGCCAAGGAACTTAAACAAAGCCCCAGTCACTGGCCTGACCATCACCTCCTACTTTCGTCAGGTAGAGAAAGCGCTTAGACCAATGCTTGATATTCGATACGGCAGGAGAAAAGAATACTATGATCTATTGTTCCGGGACCAAAGGTAAGAATACGACAGTTCAGTTCCAGGGCAACGCTGAAGGTTGTAGAATTGACGGAAGAGGTAGACGGTAGGCGTGACCTCTGCCTGGTTATAGATATATAAAAAAACACAGAGAATGCGTCAAGAATTGAGGGAAAGGTCACATAGAGCCCTGCCATAGAAGTGGAGGACTGACTCTATGAAAGGGTGGAGAGGAAGACGGAATCCCGCCCGGAAGGACTCAATCGAAACGCTAATATCGCCTGAGAAATAGCACCCCAGAAGCTCATTCGCGGTGGGAAAGATGATTTCAATATCTGCCAGAGTCTGGAAGGCCTTCCTAAGGCCATGAACCACTTGGTAAGATACTAGAGGGGAAGGATACCGACGGTTGAGGCCGGCGCTCGAAGTACTCGGGACACCGACACGACAGTTCTCCTCTTCCGTGAAAGACTCAGGGCTGGATAGGATGACCCTCCTATGTGGCGCCATGAGATTCAGAAGGGAGAAGAAAGAAAGGAATCCTCACAAAGGCATAAAGCAGGTAGGAGAAATGCAACGGACACCTACGCTGGAGATGAAGAAGACGAGTGAGCCCTTCCGGAGGCCCTTCCACCTCTATTTGAAAGCACGAAGGGCGAAGCGACTACCTCGGACGGTCGCATGGGAAGAATACAACGGCCGCTAGCAAGGTGCGTGGCGGGAAACCCAAGCGATCGTCGTACCCACTTCTCCAGGAAAATAGCTACGCCATGATGGCGGTGGCGTCATCCGACATCCTGACGGAGGCTGCCTTGTGCGCCAAAGACTGCGGTAGGTGGCGGGGCCCATACACCAGGGAATCGAACAAATTGAAGAGATCCTTCAAGCAATTCCCTCTCAACTAACCCAGTGGAAGTTCCTCCCAAGCCTTGAGCATGCTCAACACCCGAGAGTGGGGGAGGTAGTGAGGGGGGTAAAATTTGCCAGGTCCAGCGCGGCCCGACATCGCCAGGCCCAAAACAACCCGACCCAATCAAGTCGAAGAAAGACCATCCAACGGTCTACGACCCAAGTTGGGTGGCCCAATTAAGACCCACATATAATTTGTTAGCCTACGGGTGAGATCGACGTGAGCGTCGTCCCGGGCACCTAATCGAAGAACCTACTAACGGCCGAACGTTGTCTCTGTCATTGCAAGTCCTTCCCTGGCAAGGACGGAGTCATACCCACAGCGTCGAGATTCTCACCACGAGGCCCCTCTACCAAAATAGACAGGTGCACAGTGGGTAACTCTCTCCACGATCAAGGAAGTGCTATTCTACGACCCACACCCTTTCTCCGTTGAGGAACGGGCAGCCACCAGTAGGACAACCCATATAAATAGGCCTCCCATCAGACCTAAGGACATACATGCACACAGATAGACACATAGAAACGGACTGATGCACATAGAGACAGAAACACACAAAGAGAGAAAAGCCCACCACCCACAGTTCTGAGCACTCCTCAGGCTCTCCGAGCATTCCCCAAGCTTTTCGAGCACTCCAGGAGCTCTCCTACACACATGCTTCACTTCATTCTTAAGCTCTCCCACCTATCTCCTCCTCATAGTTCTCTCTGAAGTATGCTACTGATTTAACCATCGGAGGGTTGGTTGTCCTCTAAGGTGACGCCCATGACTCCTTCTGATGCATTCTCTCTAGTGCTTGTAGACTTTCACAGGTGACTGGTTACTCTTCCCTAATAAATAATTCTTAAAAGTGTAGTACAAGGAATAGAAATCACTTTTATGCCTATGTGGCTGTGTATGAATCTTTCAGGGGAAATTTATCGAACACCTTACGTGATCCACTTGTACAGGTGGTTCCCAGCTAGCATACGGCCTAAGGTTTTCAGAACGAAAAAATCAGGATCCATTCTGGAGCTAAGGACGCAAGGATGGACTCGACGAACATCTTCGAAACCAAGCAGCAGCAAGCAATCTTTAGCACAGAAAAGGGGAAGGCGGACTCGTACGGGAGGACCATGGAAAGGAGCGTCTAGAAAGACAATGCCGCACTACAAAAAAATGGGTCTATAACGACCAAATCATTGGTGACCAATTATAATTGGTCGCAGAATAATTATATTAGCGACCAAAATAATTTAATGGTTGCTAAAGATTCCACGTATAGCCACTAACATAACATTGGTCGCTAACGAGTTGTAATAGCGACCACTTTATGATTGGTCGCTATGTGTGGTCGCTAATGTATATCACGAGCCACCATGCATGTCAACAGCGACAAAAAATTGGTCGTTATAAAAGTTTCATTAGCGACAATATACTAATAGGTCGCTAAACCTTAAGAAAATCCTGCGATCAAAGCACTATTGGTCGTTAATGGTGTCAACACAAATAGCGACCAACAATAGTCGTTGAATATTTATTTTAGTGAAATATTTTATGTTGGTCGCTATTTACTTGCAACTTAACAGAGACCGATATTTTTGTTGGTTACTAATTCTATATTTTAGATTACGATACAATTTTTATTTGAAAAATATAATTAAATAAATAATTAATATGAAATTATGCATGACATGCAATCACTTAATGGTTAAAAAATAATGTATTCATTCATAGTTCGTACAATTTAATAAGAGTAGTTTGAATGACCATAGCGGTTCAAATCGGTTGTGGCCAGAGATGATTAATTTGGCACGTACGGCCAATATGTTGTTATGTCATAATTGTTCACAATGGGCACAACAACAATAGACTATGGTAATATTTAAATACATATGATATATAAAAATAAATAAAAATAAAAATTAATATATGAATTGCGTATGAGATTTGTGTCAAGTTGTGATTAATTGATTGGGTATATAGACTGTATAAATCTTTGAAAATATAAATAAATATTTTAATAAGCTTAATTAATTTTTTCTTGTGCTAATCACTGTTATCAAATAAGAAGATTTTAACAAAAATATTAAAAATATGTTTAAAATATAATCTCTTTCTCTCTCTCTCTCTTCAATCTCTCTCTGGGGTGAGTTGGGTGGCGGGGGTCACTGGATGTGAGCTAGTGCTGGATGGTTGCCATTTTGTCTGGCAAGAATTCCATGGTTCTATGGGATGGGAGAGCGGCATTACATATCATGGCTGCACGGAAAGATTATTCGGTGCTTTTATATATATATATATATATATATATATATATATATATATATAATGATTTAAGAGAAAATCCCCTCCAAAATCATGATCTACTCTAATCGGAGGAGTGAGTTTTATTAAGCTTATATCTATATATATAGTTTTTATTATGATTTTTTATTTTTTTAATTTCACGATGATCAAATCTTATTATTATATTCAAATATTATGAACGATTATTAGTCAAAAAATAAATATTACAGACATATGTCAATAAAACTAATTTTAATAATTTTTATTAAACCGGAAGTAAAAGTTAGTAAGCCACTTGTAGTTGGCGGGCAAAGGAGGGAAAACAAAAACAAAAACTAAGTTCACCCCGCCGGCCGACCTTTCCCCTCCCGACCTTGCCGCTCCTGTCTTTCCCCTCCCCGCCGCGGTAGTGTGCGTGCGACGTTGGTTTTCCCCTCCCCGTGCCGGTGGTGGGCTTGGATTCCTCCTCCGCCTCCTTGCCGCTGGTGCGACGTTGGTTTTCCCCTCCCCAAGAACCGGCTTCTGTCAGAGGCAGAGTGGCGTGCCATCGGTGTGCAGCAGAGCAGGAGGTGGGTTCACTACGCGATCCACCGGCCGGAGCCGCACATCACGTTGTTCCGGAGGCCTCTCAACTACCAGCAGTAGCAGGAGAACCTGGCCGCCCAACAGATGGTGGGCAAGTGATCGATCCGTACTCCTAGGTCTCTCCTTTGCAACAGATGGTGGGCAAGTGATCGATCCATGCTCCCAGGTCTCTTCTTTGACTATGCCTCTGCATACGACTCTTCTTTCTCCTTCTTGCAATCTATCCCCGCTTAGTCTTCATCTATTAGTCTTCGCTGTTCATATAATAGGGTCTGGAAATCTATGAAAGTGACGGTGCTCTGTGATAGACTGTGAAATGATCATTTGTATCGCTTAATGGGATGGCTGTTACGTACAAAATCTCTCCTTTGTTTGTTATACTGGTCTTAATTTGGGAGAACAATGGGTGCTGTAATGGAACATGCTCAAATCTTTTTGGCACCGCACCGATTGATGCAATAATATATATATATATATATATATATATATATATATATATATATATATATGGGTTATGATCAGGTGGTGCCGGCGCCACCTGACTGTAAAAAAGAATTATTTTAAAATTATTTTTTTACACTCAGGTGGCAATATATAATCTTATGCATCTTCCTGGGGAGCTGGAAAGGACAAAAGAATTGGGTGAACGGAAACACCGGAAAATATTGGAAATTACCATGTGTGAGCACCTTTATGGTCATTTTGGAGTGGGAATGCCCTGCAGCAATACCTTGATGATATTTGCATATGCATCATGTTTGTATCCTCTTATTGGACAAGTGCGTTACTGTGGGAAATTGCCCCAAATATCAACAGTTGGTGGCTGAGCTATTTCTGTGAAGTTATTAGCCAGCTGGTTATCCCTACAATAACAAGTCTTGGCATTAGAATATGTGGTTTAGGTGCCCATTAGTATAATCTTAAAACTTTGTAGCATCCTCTAAATGATGTCATGAAATTTGAATAAGAAACTTGCTTAAACTGTTAAAAGTTGTTTGTAACTTTGTGTACCGATCAAATTTATTGTTACTTACATGATAAGCATACAATTCTGCACAGTTAAACATGCTCCTTGAGAGACAAGAACTGCAACAGAGGGTGAAAATGTTTTGTGCAAATCGTGTCTCTCCTGACTATTGGATGAACTCTGGAATATACAAGCGAGTTGACTTACAGAAAGCTCTTGGGAACCATCTCTCTTGGAAGGATCGGTGAGTCTTCTTCAAAATCTGGTCTGGTAGCATTAAGATGGGAACTCTGAAATTGATAAAGCAGTCTATATGAAGTGTTTGATCCTATGTTTTAGTCATTTATGTGAGGGTGTAGATTTCCATTTCGATATGACAATTGTTGCCTTGCAGTAAACTTAAATTTATCATCGTACTTTATCTTACTATATAACTCTTCTCAAGAAAAGTTGTTAACTGTGTGTCAAGCTCATCATTTTAAAATCTACCCTTCTATTGGGTCTTGTCAATAATGTTATACTACCTCTAAATGGCAAGTTTAAGACAGGGATCATTGGAGAAAATACAAGCCTGCGTCCTGCACCAAACAAGACTCAAACATCTTCTCAGTCTGGACCAACCCCTGCATCTGATATTCACAGAGCCTTCTATCAGAATCAGGATCCTGGCACATGTACTCATCTTTTCTTGGAAACAACAGTCATTGAGATACTTTCACTTCCAGCAACAGCTTCTCAGATGGTATCTTCACTTGTTTAAATAGTTGTGCATATTCAGCCAACATTGATTCAGTCCACTAATGGACTGCAAGGGGTATCTAGTGGCACTGGTCAAAGTTCTGTGCTACCTACATCTCCATCTGGTGGGAGCACTGACTCCTTGAGCACAAGTCGATCAAATCCCTCATCATCAGCAATAAATGCTTTGAACTTCATTTCGAAAAGTGGATATTCATGCCAACAATTATCTTGTTTGTGTATCCAAGCATGTGGTTTGCTTTTAGCCCAGCTTCCACTCGAATTTCAAATGCAACTCTACTCTGAAGCATCACGGATAATAAAAGATTGTTGGTGGCTGACTGATGGAAAACGATCACATAAAGAACTAGAGTTTGCCGTTGGCTATGCCTTGCTGGATCCATCATGGGCTGCTCAAGATAGTACCTCAACAGCCATAGGTGCTGTTCACTGTTCACTCATATCTCTTTCTTTTAACATTCATCTTGAAGGGCGTAGATTTGCCTTTCAGAATATAGAATTTTCCTCTGTGTGGATTTATGCACATGACATTAGTTTCTATTTCTGCAACCACTTGGGTGAATATTGATGGGAATGCTTATATTTTTCATTTCACTTACCATATATTGATCATGACAGCGCATGCTGACTTCTATGTTATCGGTTGTGACCAAATATTTAGCTGTGACTAAAATCAATAGTTGTTAAAATAATAATAATATTGATTAAATATTAGTTATGATAAAAATTAGTAGTCACGAAAATTATAATAAAAATGAAAAATAGTCGATCATTGACCAAAAAGTGTGCTTGTTAACATAAATAAAAATCAAATATTAAATTACAAATAAAAGTGATAGTCACTAATATTATAGAAATAACGATAAAAAAATTTATTGGGACCAAATATAATAATTATTGATATTCTCATGATAAGGACTAATGTGATGATCGTTAATATGGTAGAAACAACGATTAAATATTACATGCGATCACACTCAACTATGTCGTTATTTAGAGTTTTTTTAGCTACCAACGAGAATTAACGATCAATATTTATTCACAATTACGACCAATATTTTCATCGCTATAGTATTAAGTTATAGCGATCAAAATTATTTGGGTCATTAGTGGTTAAGGGTTTAGCGATCATTGTGATAGTCGTTAATATGGTAGAAACATCGACTAAATATTATCTGCAACTAAATTCAACTATGTCGCTATTTAGAGTTTTTTAACGACCAACAAGAATTAACGATCAATATTTATTCACAAATACGATTAATATTTTTGTCGCTATAGTATCAATCTACAGCGACCATAATCATTTGGATCGCTAGTGGTTAAGGGTTTAGCGACCAAACATAAAAATTGGTCGCTATGAGTATTAGCGACAATGATAAAGTGATCAAGGGTTAGCGATCAATGTGTAATTGCAAATTCTTTTAGCGACCAATTGTTATTATATTGCGACCATAGACGTTGGTCGTTATAGGTCAATTTTCCTGTAGTGGCCCTGGAGTACACGGATTGGTGCTGCAGAATCGACATGGCATTCCAGACGAACGGGTTGGAAGGGAGGAGGTCACCGACGTGGTGGCCGGCGGCGCTGACGCCAACGGCGGGAGGAGACACCGGGACCGCGGAGGGTACGCCTTGAGCATCCAGCGTAGCCTTTGGCGGAGACGGGTAAACGTTTATTCGGGGTGTCGGGTCGTAAAGGACGTGAACCGGGCAGTTGCCGACCTGAACCGGCTAACACACCCTCGCCCGCGCCAACGGTCGCATGTTGGAATGTTAAACCGACACAGAAAAGAACCGGGGTTACGAGGTTTGAAAGTTCGAAAGGATGGAATCCATCGGAGAGGAGGAAGAGAAAGGAGAGGGTAACTGCCAAAACTGCTCGCAGAAGAGGAAGAGAGAGAGAGAGAGAAACTGCCCACGGACAAGAGTGGACGTGGGGAGAGAAGGGGAAAATAGATAGAGAGACACAGACAGACTGCTCACAGACGAGAGGGGAGTTGGAAGACGCGCACACACACAAGCAAAGAGAGAGAGAGAGAGAGAGAGAGAGAGGTTTCCCAGTTTTTAACATCGCCTTGCGGTTAGCCCCTCCTTCGACTTAACGTTGTGAGCACCAACCAAATACTGACTAACTAACCGCCGCCGCCGATGGACAACCCCAATCCCCATGGCTTCTTCCCGAGGCAACTCAACCACGAACCCTCCTCGCCTCCCATCTCCGGCGCCGTTAGCAGCCACTGTACTACCCCCGGCAGCAGCGCGGACCCGCAGAGAGGGAGAGGCAAGGGCTCGAAGGACGCGCCCGTCCGGCTCGACGGCCATCTCCTCGGCGTCGCCGGTGCTTCGAAGCCCAAGATCAAGAAGAAGCCGCCGGACCAGTCGAGCGCGGACGCTACCTCCCCCTGCACCGAGTGCGGGAAGCGCTTCTGGTCGCAGAAGGCGCTGTTCGGGCACATGCGCTGCCACCCGGAGCGCCAGTGGCGCGGCATCAACCCTCCGCCCCATTTCCGCCGCCCTCAACCCACCTTCTGCAGCCCGTCGCCGCCGATCCAGCGCCCTCGTCTTCCCCCCGGTGCCCAGCAACTATTCCACGACGTGGAGCACGAGGTTGCCGCGTATCTCCTCATGCTGGCGAACGGGCCGACGCCGGCGGCCCCACCGGGGTTCATGGTGGACAGGGGCGGCCCCATGGACGGTACGAAGTCGTTTGGTTCGCACCAGGCGCACGGAGAGCCGTGGTCCGCTTACAAGAACGTGGCGGCCTGCTTCGCCACAGGAAGAAACGAAGGAGATGAAGAAGAAAGCGGAATTAGCAGCAGCAACAACGACAGTCCTGCTGCCAGGGGTGGCATCAGCAGCGGGCGGAGAGCCGCGGAGGGGATGGTGATGATGGGCTCCGATCATCGGCGCAACGTCTGCCCGAGTGCCTCTCCCTCCAGTGGCCACGTCGAGCACGAGGGACGCGACAGAGGGTACGAGCGTGCAACCTTTTCTCCCTTGTTCAGAGGCCACGTCCCGGACCTGAACTTGCCACCTCCACTCGAGAACAGCGAATTTTCTGCGTAACCCTTTCGGAATGGGGTCGGGGTTTGGAGCACCGCAGCTTTCTGCATGGGACATTAATTAGGGAGGTTCCACTTTGTGGCATTTCATCAGGCACTGATTTTTCTCGTTATCATTGATGTTCTTTCATACTACTTGTACCGTCATACAATGTTGGGCAGAGAAAACCACAATTGATCGCTGCTCTATCAAGTTAATAAGTAGATCATTTGTGCTAGATTGATATCATTATATAAATTTGCCATGTAGCAGTGTCAAAATTCCATATGTGTGGCTATCAAATGCACATTGAGATCACCTACCTACCTAGTTCCTTTTCTGTAAGATGTACAAGCGGCGCGCATCATCATTGTAGGAACAATTCTTTCATCAATTACTGCTATATATATGTACCCGGCCACCAGCATAGTTATATGACAATATCAATCAAATTGCAAATGACACTTCGTGCCAGGTTGCTAGCTAGTTCATGCTAAATGAAAAGGTGCCGAGGGGGGTGCACCAAAGAATTACTTAAGTTGGTATTATTTGTCTCAGAGAAATTCCATCTAAATAAAGAATTACCGCGTAAACTTACCGATGGAATTGCTTCAGAGAAATAATGTACAACCATATATATTAAACTTGTTGTTTGAGGACTGATGGATACTCTATATATACATATGACAGCACAATTTCAAAATGGACGATCAATATGGATATTTTCAAATGACAAATAGACTCCATGAAAGTAGCGCGAGTCAACTGGGTAGTACGTACCGTCCAAGGTGATCATGCCCAAATCATGCTGGCGACTGATGTTTGGTTGACAAGGAAACGATGCTATAATTAACCCTTTTTAGATTAAGCAAGCTAATTCAGTCAGTTGAAAATAGTAGGAAGAAATAATTAGTTGCACCAGTAGTATGTTTATTGAAGGGTTTTTTTATATAAATTATTGTTACAAACGACTCTGCAGATACGTCATTTTTAGAAACGCATTAGCATACATATCACTATTATTTTAAAAAAATTTCAGATATATCATCATAGTTAACTTCCATATATGAGATCATGAATATTCTTAAAAGATGTCAATATTCTTGTTAAGTGACGATCAATTGATAAAAATATCCAATACCCCAGAGAGAGAGAGAGAGAGAGAGAGAGAGAGAGAGAGAGAGAGAGAGAGAGAGAGAGAGAGAGAGAGAGAGAGAGAGATGGGGAGGGGGAGGGGGGCTCCAGTGTTGGGGATAGAACCGGAGTACCCAGACGAGGAGGACAAACAACAGAGGAGGAAGAAGAGAAAAAACCAATCACACAAGAACACACAGGGATTTTTACGTGGTTCGAAGGTAAGATGCCTTCCTATATCCACGGCCGCAACAGGATTCCACTAGATAATCACAGACTTATTCAAATACAAAGAGAGAGCCCATCTTTTTATACTAGGAGATTGGGGGGTCATTAGTCAGGGTATTAAAGATAATAATACCCCGGTTAAACCGAAACCCTCTTCCGGGATACATCAATCGCGCATGCTCGTCTATCCCCCCGGATGCTCTCCTGGGACCGAGTATGCCCTCCAGCGACTGCAGATGCTCCCCCACCATCAGACAGATCAAAGCATTGCCAAGGCAAGGTCGGCGCATCCCAAGTGATATCGACTTACCTTGAACCCGCAATGCATGCTTCCCTAACGCTAGCGATGCTCTCCTGGGACAATGAATGCTCTCCAGTGACAGCATGTGCTTCCCTGCTAGACCCGGACAGCATATGCTCCCCTGGAGTAACGAATGCTTCCCTGGCACTGAAAGATGCTCCCCTGGAGCAGCGAATGCTCCCTTGGAGATGCGATATGCTCGCTATGCTCCCCTGAGCTGAGGATGCTCCCCTGGAGCAGTGGATGCTCCCCTGGGGCAGCGATTGCTCCCCTGGAGCAGCGAATGCTCCCCTGGAGATGGCATAAGCTCGCCATGCTTCCCTGATGCTGTGAATGCTCCCCTGGAGCAGTGGATGCGCTCCTGAGACAGAGTGTGATCCCGTGCAGAGACGCACGAATGAAAGAGTTCTGACTCTACACTCTAACAATCTCCCACTTGGAGTCTGAACTCCAAAGAAAGGTAAACCTCTCACTGTATTAACCATGCTCAATATGACAATGGAAATAGTGCTACGGCATCCCTCCATCAATCATCCATGGAGGTCAACTGAGGACTTGCACAGCCTCAGTTTCTCTGTGGTAACCACCTTGGTGAACATGTCTGCTGGGTTCTCTGCACCAAGTATTTTCTCCAGCAGTAAAACATCATCTTCAAGCAGACCACGAATGAAGTGATATTTCAGTTGTATGTGCTTAGTCCTTGCATGAAAGACTGGGTTCTTGGCAAGGTGAATTGCACTTTGACTGTCACAAAACAACACACTGTTGCTTTGTTCCTTGCCCAACTCCTTCAGAAAATTTTTCAGCCATACCATCTCTTTGCTAGCTTCAGAGATAGCAACATACTCTGCTTCTGTTGTTGAGAGAGCAACAACCTTCTGAAGTTTTGAAATCCAACTCACTGCAGTGCCACCCAAGGTATAAACATAGCCAGTGGTACTTCTTCTGGTGTCCAGATCACCACCAAGATCTGAATCAACAAAACCTTGTAAGATAACATCATTTTTTCTGAAACAAAGTGACTTGCCTGAGGTGCCTTTTAGGTATCTCAGAATCCATTTCACTGCCTCCCAGTGTTGCTTGCCCGGATCTGTCATATATCTGCTCACAACTCCCACTGCATGTGCTATGTCCGGCCTGGTACAAATCATGGCATACATTAGACTTCCTACAGCTGATGCATAAGAAATTTTCTTCATGGACTCACATTCTTCAGCAGACTTTGGTGACTGCCTTTTAGACAGCTTGAAGTGACTTGCTAGAGGGGTGTTAACTGATTTTGCATCTTCCATGTTGAACCTGCTCAACACCTTCTGGATGTAACTTTCTTGAGATAACTTCACAATACCAGCTGTTCTATCCCTCGTAATTCTCATCCCAAGAATTTGCTTTGCTGCTCCTAAGTCCTTCATAGCAAATTCCTTTGATAATTACATTTTCAGATTGTTAATCTCTGTCATGCTTGATCCTGTAATTAGCATATCATCCACGTACAACAGTAGTATGATGTAACAATTATCAAACTTCTTCAGATAATAACAATGGTCAATATTGCATCTAATGAAACCATTGTTACATATAAATCCATCAAACTTTTTGTACCATTGTCTGGGGGCTTGCTTCAGACCATATAAACTTTTGTTTAATTTGTAAACAAGATTTTCTTTACCATGTTCATGGAAACCTTCCGGTTGTGCCATATAGGTATCCTCCTCCAAATTGCCATGGAGGAAAGCAGTCTGAACATCAAGTTGTTCTAGGTGTAGGTTTTCAGTAGTAACAATACTCAACACCAGTCTAATAGTAGTTAGCTTGACAACTGGAGAGAAAATTTCAGTATAATCAATACCTTCCTTCTGTTGGAAGCATTTCACAACCAACCTTGCTTTGTACCTCTTGCTGCCATCATGTTCTTCTTTTATCCGATAAACCCATTTATTGTGCAAAGCTTTCTTGCCAGGTGGCAGTTCAGTCAACACCCAAGTTTTATTCTTGTGTAAGGAGTTCATCTCATCTTTCATTGCCAACTCCCACTTGATAGAATCTTCCACCTGCGTAGCTTCATCAAAACACTCAGGTTCACCAGCATCAGTCAACAACAAATAGTACAAAGAAGGAGAAAACCGCTCAGTCGGTTTAGGCAATCTGCTTGATCTTCTTGGTTGAACCTCGGGTGTGATAAACTCTGGTTGCACTACAGTGTTTTCAGGATTTCCTTGAAATCCCTTCAACACATCATCTTCTGAAATTTCCTCCAACTCAACATGTTCAGATTTCTGAGATTATTGACATGCATCTTCAGATTTCATGACAGATCTATCCTTGTATAATAAATTCTCATTGAATATAACATTCTTTTCTCTAATGATTTTCCTATTCTCATTATCCCAGAAACGGTATCCAAAATCATCAGAACCATATCCAATGAAAAAACACATTTTTGACTTGGGGTCCAACTTATCTCTGTCATTGGAATCAATATGCACATATGAAACACAACCAAATACCCTTAAGTGTGAAAGAATTACCTGCTTACCGGTCCAAGCCTCTTCTGGTATCTCACCATTTAGAGGAACACTAGGTCCTCTATTAATCAGGTAAGCCGCACAGCTGATAGCATCTGCCCAAAAGGTCTTCGGTAGGCCAGCATGTAATCTCATGCTCCTAGCTCTCTCATTCAGGGTTCTGTTCATACGTTCAGCAACCCCATTCTGTTGTGGAGTATTTGGAATTATTTTCTCCATATGAATACCATGCAGTGCACAGAAATCTTTGAATTCCTTGCTTCTGTACTCTCCACCATTGTCAGACCTCAGACACTTGATCTTTGCGCCGGTTTGATTCTCCACTTCTGCCTTCCACTTGACAAAGGTAGAGAAAACATCAGATTTATTTTTAAGAAAATAAACCCATACCTTCCGAGTAGAATCATCGATGAATGTGACATAATAGAGTGAGCCTCCAAGAGATCGAACAGGAGCTGGTCCCCACACATCTGTGTGTACAAGTTCTAACCTTTCTAGCTTAGAACTTCTTCCAGCTTTGGAGAAAGTGACTCTTTTCTACTTTCCAAAGATACAGTCTTCGCATAGCCCAATGTCTATGGACTTCAATTCACCCAACTTCCCCTTTGCTGCCAGCACCTTCATTCCTTTCTCACTCATGTGTCCAAGTCTACAATGCCAAGTCTTGGATTCAACTTCTGACTTTGCCACTGCCACTGTATCTTTGTTGTTTGCAGTCATATAAAGAGTTCCAGTCTTGTTACCTCGTGCTATAACCATGGCACCTTTGGTTATTTTTCAGCACCCACTAACAAAGGTAGTGACATATCCTTCATCATCAAGTTGACCAATGGAGATCAAATTTCTTCTCAAACCTGGAATATGTCTGACATTCTTCAAGTTTCACATAGTCCCATTTGCTGTCTTTAACTGAACATCACCCTTCCCCACAATGTCTAATGGCTCATCGTCAGCAAGATAAACCTTCCCAAAGTTTCCAGCAACATAATTTTGTAAACTTTCTTTATGTAAGGTAGAGTGGAAGGATGCTCCGGAGTCTAGAATCCATGATTCAATGGGGCTATTAACACTTAAGATAAGTGCATCATGGACCTCTTCTGTCGTAGCATTCGCAGAATCTCTTCTTGTTTCTGACTTTGATTCTTTTTATTGGGGAGTCTGCAGTCCCTTTTCAAATGTCCTTTCTTACCATAATTCCAACAGCCATCTCCGCGGGGCTTAGACTGACTCCTTTTCTTGGACTTGGATATGCTCCTATTTTGATCACGCTGTTTTGTTCTTCCCCTGCTCTCTATATTCAAAGCAGAACCTGAGACTTCACCGGATTCCCTTCTACGAATATCTTCGCTTAGAATCAAGTCTCGTACCTCATTAAGGTTCAATTTGTTAGAACCAGAAGAACTACTTACAGCCGTCACAGTTACACCCCAACTTTCAGGTAAGGAGGATAAAAGAATCAAGGCCCTAATCTCATCATCAAAGTTTATTTCTACAGAACTCAACTGAGGTGTAATCACATTGAATTCATTGATGTTGTCTGTAACAGAAGCACCTTCGGCCATCTTCAGATTAAATAAACGACGCATCAAATATACCTTGTTTGAAGCTGAGGACTTTTCATACATATTTGATAGCGCCTTCATCAATCCTGCCGTGGTCTTCTCGTTCACGATGTTGAAGGCGATGTTTCTGGCCAACGTCAAGCGAACAACTCTGAGTGCTTGTCTGTCTAGTAGATCCCAATCTTCTGTTATTGTCCCTTCCCGCATCGTTCCAAGAAGCGGCTCATGCAACTTCTCCTGATACAAGTAGTCTTCGATCTGCATCTTCCAGAAACCGAAGTCCTTGCCATCGAACTTGTCGATCCTCACCTTTCCTTCATCTGCCGCCATTACTCCCACTACTCCCTCGAACCAGAACAAGGCTCTGATACCAGTTGTTGGGGATAGAACCGGAGTACCCAGACGAGGAGGACAAACAACAGAGGAGGAAGAAGAGAAAAAACCAATCACACAAGAACACACAGGGATTTTTACGTCGTTCGGAGGCAAGATGCCTTCCTACATCCACGGCCGCAACATGATTCCACTAGATAATCACAGACTTATTCAAATACAAAGAGAGAGCCCATCCTTTTATACTAGGAGATTAGGGCGTCATTAGTCAGGGTATTAAAGATAATAATACCCCGGTTAAATAGAAACCCTCTTCCGGGATACATTAGTCGTGCATGCTCGTCTATCCCCCCGGATGCTCTCCTAGGACCGAGTATGCCCTCCAGCGACTGCAGATGCTCCCCCACCATCAGACAGATCAAAGCATTGCCAAGACAAGGTCAACGCATTGCCAAGACAAGGTCGACGCATCCCAAGTGATATCGACTTGCCTTGAACCCGCAATGCATGCTTCCCTGACGCCATGTTAGTGTTGGTGTGCTACAGGCCAATTTCGGGTCGGGTAGGCCCAATAGTTGTACGATCTTGTTCATTAATAAAGTGGTGTTTGAGCGTAAATATGCGATTGTGTTACTTTACGTTGTCCCTAGGATATGTGGTTGTAAAGTCAGCTCGAGATGGGATCTCGAACATGAGATTGACTTTACATGTACACATACCTTAAACTGTTCCTGGTTGGAGGGTAATCACTCGGGGACTTTGATTACCTATTAAACCAGTACACATGATGTGTCAGTGACCAGTCTCATGGTCATTGGTGCGGGGCACCAACACATATGTGTAGGTGTATGTCCTTGGAGGATGTGCACTGAACTGATCCGCTATTAGATCTTCAGATGGTTGATTATACCTAATGTCAACTGAAGATCCAACGGTCACAGTAGCATCGTTGGTCCTTTGACCTGAGACATTGATCGGATCTTACACGAGGACTGGAATGGTTTAATTACTTAGCTAAGTGACTTTAACCATAAGTCATGAGTTGCCGAGTCATTAACCACTCCAGGATACGTGTGAAGATCATCAATGGTCAAGAGGGGATCGCTCACTGTCGGGTATATATCAGACAGTTAATGGGTCATGACATTGACGCTCCGTTAAATCCCTGGCCAGGGTCGTGTGAGTTCGTTTAGAACGGACGTCATACACTTTAAGGAGGTCATAGTCAAATGGCACGATCATGGGGTTTGACAGATACCGTACCCTCGATCGTACCAGACTCATAGAAGGAGCGAGGGATTATATCGATGCGGTAACTGTGGACTTACAGGTACCAGACATGCTGGTTTAAACCCTGCGTCATCTAGGATCACGCGGATTTGCTTGACCCAACGTGATCGAAGGTTCGGAATGAATTAAACTATTATTCGGCTCTTGTAGAAGCGAATAATATGTTTAATTTACTTCTAATTAGGAATTAGAAGTTAATGGGCCTTAAACTAGAGTGACTATGGGCCTAGAGGATCACACACAATGGATTCTTGGGTGACGGATAATTATTATACAAGTGTATGTATTATTTCCATTTAATTCCTTTTGGAAAGGAGTGTAAACGGAGTTTAATACATATGTATAATATGAGAAAGGACATATATACAGTTTTGGTCTTTTAGAACCCTTTTCTAATAAACCTAAACTCTATATATAGCCATCTACGTGAGTTCATTCGAACTCTTGGCTTCTCCCTTCCAACCCCCCTTAATGCTAATCAAGCATTAAGCATTAAGGAGAGGATTAGCCTCCCCCTTTCTCCCCCTTGCTCTCTCTCTCTCCAGAAGGTGTTAGAGCCGGGGAAAGTTGTGCCGGGGAGGTACCGTCGCTGCGCAAGGGTCCGTGTGGATCTGCTCTAGAGGCCGTACAGCTGTGCGGTTCGGTTTCTCTGCATCGGGCTTAGCGGACAGCGTCGTTCCGCGCAAGGTGAAACACGCAACCCGTAATTAGGGTATTAGAAACACCGATTAGAGCATAGATTAAGCTTTCCACAATACCGGGATCGGGCAAATTAAATTTTTGTTATCCGCTGCGTCGCCCGTAGGTGCTGTGCGAAACCTTACAGTGGTATCAGAGCCAGGTTCGCGCTCTGGTCGGTGTTTTAGCGCTGTTTAGAACCATGCTTTAGGGGCAATAAAATCTTCAATTATAATTTGTAGAAAGAGATTTGGACATCTCTGTTCTTCATGGATGCTAGGCATACAAACAGCAAATTTTTTTTTTAAAAAAAATTAAAAAAAAAATTTTTTTTTGGGCTCCCGCATGGCGCACTGCGCCGCTCGGCGCAGTGCGCCGGCGGGCGCACCCGCGTGGGCGGGCGCCGCCCACGCGGGGTGCCCGCGTGGCGGGCGCCGCCCACGCGGGGCGTCCGCGTGGCGGGCGCCCGCAGGCGGCTCCCGCCCGCGGGCGCCCGCAGGCGGCACCCGCGCGCGGGCGCCCGCAACGCGGGTCGCCCGCGTTGCGGGCGCCGCAACGCGGGTCAACGCCCGCGCGCGCGGGCGCCGCCCGCGTGCGCGGGGTTGACCTGGCGGGATTAAAAAAAAAAAGTTTTTTTTTTAAAAAAAATTGTTTTAACCTGTTTAATTTACTGTGCTCCTGTAAAATTATATATATATTAGATATATATATTAAAATGCTCAGTAAATTAAATAGAATTTTATCTAGTAGGTTAATTATGTTATCTCGATGGTAAATGTCAAAAGTTAATTTTTATTTAACCGTGTTGAATTTATCGAGGTGAGATAATTACTATTTACCTTGAGATAAAATGTAATAATTGAAGTTACTTCAGTAAAATTTAAGTTTTTGAATTTTTAATTATTAGATAATTAGAAAATTCAAATTTTAAATTTTATTGAAGTTAAATGTAGAAAATTCAATTATTTGAATTTTAATTATTAGATAATTGTTAAATTCAAATTTTGAATTTTAGAAAATTACTAATTGAGGATAATTGCATTATTTTAAATTTATTTTCAAACAAAAATTATTGGATAATTAGTTTGAATTTAAATTTAAATTATTGGCATGTTTAAATTTTGAATTTAAATTTGATTATTGGATAATTAAATTTAAATTTAAATTTAATTAATTATCTCAATTAGATGCCCCTGTAGAAAATGATGGTTCTTTACGTGCGTTACTTTATTTACCTTGTATTGGCCTGCTTGTATGTTTAATTTTAGTTAATCATGCTTTGATTTTTAAAATTAAACAAAGCTAGCCTGTTTTTGTTTGCACATCCCATTATTAAATTCAAAAGTAAGGATTATTTTCAGAAAATAACCCTTGATTGATTTTATTTGAATGGGTTGGCAAGTGATCATGGACTTGGATTAATGTAATTAATTGGGGTCTGCGAACCTCCTTTCTCTCTCTGTTAAAATTCCAATGTACTTCTATCTTCCTCCATTGTTGTACTCGCCCTAAGGGCTGCTGGAATTTGAGTCACATGTAATTTAATTTTTCCGGCCTGCGTGCCGTGTAAAAGTTGTAATTAATGCGGCGTCGGCGATTGAAAGCGTGGAGCACACCCGACGAGGACGATCCAGCTGCTTCGGAAGCGGGCCGGATGTCTTAGTTACATTAGGGTTAAAGTCCATGATCACTTGCGTTCATTTTTGCATTGGATGCATTTATTTTGTGCAAACTACTAGGTACGGTAAATATATTGGATATATTTATATTACCACCTAGGGTGAGATCAAGATAAAATTAAATTCCCTCGCGTTTAAATTTTAGATCTGGTAAGCGTGGCTCTAGGAGTCGTCGTGGCCCTCCATCATTGTGGAGTGAATGAACGTCTTCATTTCATGGATTTGTTGTGCTTTCCACAAGGTCCATGAGTTTGGGGGCGGGATTAAACTCCAAGGCTCGGCCTCAATGGAGTGAGGAATTGAACTCGGCCTTGTTGTGCTTTCCACAAGGGTCGGGTCATGAACTTATTGCTATGTAGTAATGATGGTTAGATCTAACCGAGAATATCCTTTGTTGTGCTTTCCACAAGGGGATGATTTCTCGGGGGCCGAATATCGGATATTGCATTAGATGCAAGTGCTTGTTGACTGCCCTTGAGATGGTGTATGGCTTGTTGTGCTTTCCACAAGGTCGTACATTAGTCTCGTTGGGATTCCGACCCACTAGGTTGATCTCGTTGATCTCCCGTTCTATATACTGAGGGTTATATAGTCCGATCGAAAAATAGTGGGACTAACTAAGATAGAAAACCACATCTAAGTTAGAATTTGAACACATGCTAAGTTGTCTTTTATTTCTTATCCAGATTACAATGTCGTCGTCCAACCCCCTCCGCGGCATCTTGGATGCAAATAGATTAATTGGACCGAACTACTCGGATTGGCTGCGTAATCTACGCATAGTCCTTACCGCCGAAAAGATAGCGTACGTGTTGGACACGGTTCATTCTGAGCCAGCTCCTGATGCCGACGAGGGCGAGTTACTGGCTTATGCCAAGTGGTCTGAGGACTCCTCCCTAGCCCAATGTTACATGTTGGCCTCTATGGCTCCCGAGCTACAGAGGCAATTTGAAAAGACTGATTGTAGAAGTATACTTCTCAATCTACGCCAGCTCTTCGGGGAGCAGGGTAGGATTGAGAGGTATGACATCTCCAAAAGGCTTTTCAGGACACGGATGTCTGAGGGTTCTTCAGTACAGGCTCATGTACTGAAAATGATGGAGTGGATTGAAAGACTCAATGCATTGGGGTTCAAGTTGGATCTTGAACTATGCATTGATCTTATACTCCAGTCATTGCCCGATTCCTTTTCTTCCTTCATCATGAACTTTAACATGAACAGGATTGAAGCAACTCTCCCGGAGCTGCTCAATATGTTAAAGAGTGCTGAAGGAACCATGCAGAAAGATAAACCATCTTCGTCTGTAATGATTGTTGGCCGGGCCAACAAGAAAAGGAAGGCAACCCAAATATCCACCACAAGTAACAAAGGGAAGGGAAAGAAAAAGGCCACGGGTAAGCAGCACGCCAAGGTTGACAAAGGGAAGGGCAAGAAGAATGAAAAGGAAGACAAATGTTTTCGATGCGGGGAAACTGGGCATTGGAAAAGGAATTGCAAGGCAATTCTAAATGAAGGTATTTTTGTCATAGACCTTAATTTGTCATATATGGAATCCACATCATGGGTATTGGATACTGGATGTGCATCTCATATCTGCAATTCTATGCAGGTGCTGGCAAATAGAAGGCGATTGGCAAAAAGGAGATTGAACTGAGGATGGGCAATGGAGCTTTAGTTGCTGCCAAAGCTGTCGGGACTGCACGCCTCAGTTTACCTTCAGGAGTCATTCTGGAGCTGAATGACTGTTATTATGTTCCTAATATTATTAAGAATATTATTTCAATCTCTGGCTTGTATAACATTGGATATACATTGGCTTTTAATAGCACTGGGTGCTCTATAATGAATAATGGTTTGGTTATAGCCAATGGTTCATTGGTCAATGGTCTATATGTATTAGATACACGTTCTAATGTTATGCAAATTTCTAATGCTGATGAAGTGAATTCTGCATATCTATGGCATTGCAGACTCGGTCATGTAGGTGAGAAAAGAGTCTCTCACTTACACTCAAATGGGTATTTGAATTCATTCGAATACAAGCCATTTGATACCTGTGAGTCGTGTCTCATGGGGAAAATGACTAAGGCTCCCTTTGGTGGACATGGAGAGAGGGCTGTTGACCTTCTCGAGCTCATACACTCGGATGTGTGTGGACCCATGTCCATAGAAGCAAAAGGAGGTTATCTCTATTTCATTTCTTTTATTGATGACTTCTCTAGATATGGCTATGTGTATTTAATGAGACATAAGTCACAAGCCTTTGAGAAGTTTAAGGAATACAAGAATGAAGTAGAGAAACAGACTGGCAAAAGTATTAAGGCTCTTCGATCGGATCGAGGAGGTGAATATTTAAGTCATGAATTCACTTCTTATCTTAAAGACCATGGAATAGTTTCTCAGTGGACACCACCGTATACACCACAGCACAATGGTGTATCCGAGAGGAGAAACAGGACCTTGTTAGACATGGTCCGATCCATGATGTCTATGTCAGGACTACCCTTGTCTCTCTGGGCTATGCGTTAGAGACTGCGGCTTATTTATTGAATAGGATATCAAGTAAATCAGTTCCTTCTATTCCATATGAGATATGGAAGGGCAGGAAACCAAATTTTAATCACATTAAAATTTGGGGGTGTCCTGCTCATGTAAAGAAGAACGAGAGTGATAAGCTTGAGTCAAGAACCGATAAGTGTAGGTTTGTGGGATATCCAAAGGAGACGTTTGGATATTATTTCTATCACCCTTCTGAGCAAAGGGTCTTAGTGGCCAAGAGAGCTGTATTTCTGGAAAGAGAATATCTACTCCAGAAAAACAGTGGGAGCCAGATAGAATTGGACGAGGTCCAAGAACCACAACCCATAGACACACACTCATTAGATGAGACTGTATCGGTTGATCCTATTCAAGGTGAAACACTGACACTACGGAGATCTGGTAGACTACCGAGAGAACCTGAGAGATATGTTGGACATGTCTCAGATGGGTCCTCTAAGGTATGCATCGATGAGGATGATGATCCTCAGTCGTACCAGGAGGCGATCCGTAGTGTAGACTCCGAGAAATGGCAAGAGGCAATGGATTCAGAGATCCAGTCCATGTACACCAACAAAGTTTGGAACTTAGTTGATGTATCCGAAGGGAAGGTCCCTATCGGCTGCAAATGGATTTTCAAAAGGAAAATCGGTGCAGATGGACAGGTTGACACATACAAGGCTAGACTAGTGGCGAAAGGATATCGTCAAAGGCAAGGCATTGACTATGACGAGACGTTTTCGCCAGTAGCCATGGTTAAGTCAATCAGAATCCTCCTTGCCATTGCTGCGTACCTGGATTACGAGATCTGGCAAATGGATGTGAAGACAGCTTTTCTTAATGGAAACCTGTCAGAAGAGGTGTACATGGTACAACCTGAGGATTCACTCCAAGCCACATCCTAATAAGGTATGCAAACTTCAAAGGTCCATTTATGGATTAAAGCAGGCATCTAGAAGCTGGAACTTAAGATTTGACGAGGCTGTCAAATCTTTCAACTTCATTCGGAATGAAGATGAACCCTGTGTTTACAAGAAGGTCAGTGGGAGCTCAGTGACCTTCTTGGTCCTTTATGTTGATGACATCTTACTCATTGGGAATGATGTAGCGATGTTGACATCAACTAAGTCTTGGTTGTCCAAGACCTTCTCCATGAAGGATTTGGGAGAAGCATCCTATGTGCTGGGCATAAGGATCTATCGAGATAGATCTAAAAGGATGCTAGGATTATCCCAATCCATGTACATAGACACTATCCTCAAAAGGTTTAGGATGGAAAATTCCAAGAGAGGTCTCATTCCCATGAGACATGGAATTTGCCTATCCAAGGGGATGAGTCCTAAAACTTCTGAGGAGGTGGCACACATGAATAAGGTACCCTATGCTTCGGCGATAGGGTCAATCATGTATGCAATGCTATGTACACGACCTGATGTTGCCAATGCTTTAAGCATTGTCAGTAGATATCAGGCAAATCCAGGCGAAGAGCACTGGAAGGCAGTAAAGGGTATCCTGAAGTACCTGCGAAGGGCTAAGGATCTTTTTCTGCTTTATGGAGGAGAGGACCTACAGCTTAGAGCTTACACAGATTCTAGTTTCCAGTCAGATCCAGATAACTGCAAATCCATGTCTGAATTTGTATTCATGTTTAATGGAGGGGCAGTCAGTTGGAGAAGTCATCTGGATGAAGAAATTCATCTTGGAACTTGGCGTAGTTCCCGAGATATCAGCTCCCATCCCATTATTTTGTGATAATAATGGGGCCATCGCCCAGGCGAAGGAACCGAGATCTCACCAAAGGTCAAAGCATATTCTCAGACGCTTTCACCTTATTCGGGAGATTGTTGATCGTGGAGATGTGACGGTAGAGCGTGTACCGTCAGAAGACAACATAGCAGATCCACTGACTAAGCCTTTGACACAGACTGTATTTGAGCGTCATCGGGATAAGATGGGCCTCAAAGTTGTGGGCAATTGGCTGTAGTTCAAGTGGGAGATTGTTAGTGTTGGTGTGCTACATGCCAATTTAGGGTCGGGTAGACCCGATATATGTACGATCTTGTTCATTATGATAAAGTGGTGTTTGAGCGTAAATATGCGATTGTGTTACTTTACGTTGTCCCTAGGATATGTGGTTGTAAAGTCAACTCGAGATGGGATCTCGAACATGAGACTGACTTTACATGAACACATACCTTAAACTGTTCCTGGTTGGAGGGTAATCACTCGGGGACTTTGATTACCTATTAAACCAGTACACATGATGTGTCAGTGACCAGTCTCATGGTCATTGGTGCGGGGCACCAACACATATGTGTAGGTGTATGTCCTTGGAGGATGTGCACTGAACTGATCCGCTATTGGATCTTCAGATGGTTGATTATACCTAATGTCAACTGAAGATCCAACGGTCACAGTAGCATCGTTGGTCCTTTGACCTGAGACATTGATCGGATCTTACACGAGGACTGGAATGGTTTAATTACTTAGCTAAGTGACTTTAACCATAAGTCATGAGTTGCCGAGTCATTAACCACTCCAGGATACGTGTGAAGATCATCAATGGTCAAGAGGGGATCGCTCACTGTCGGGTATATATCAGACAGTTAATGGGTCATGACATTGACGCTCCGTTAAATCCCTGGCCAGGGTCGTGTGAGTTCGTTTAGAACGGACGTCATACACTTTAAGGAGGTCATAGTCAAATGGCACGATCATGGGGTTTGACAGATACCGTACCCTCGATCGTACCAGACTCATAGAAGGAGCGAGGGATTATATCGATGCGGTAACTGTGGACTTACAGGTACCAGACATGCTGGTTTAAACCCTGCGTCATCTAGGATCACGCGGATTTGCTTGACCCAACGTGATCGAAGGTTCGGAATGAATTAAACTATTATTCGGCTCTTGTAGAAGCGAATAATATGTTTAATTTACTTCTAATTGGAATTAGAAGTTAATGGACCTTAAACTAGAGTGACTATGGGCCTAGAGGATCACACACAATGGATTCTTGGGTGACGGATAATTATTATACAAGTGTATGTATTATTTCCATTTAATTCCTTTTGGAAAGGAGTGTAAACGGAGTTTAATACATATGTATAATATGAGAAAGGACATATATACAGTTTTGGTCTTTTAGAACCCTTTTCTAATAAACCTAAACTCTATATATAGCCATCTACGTGAGTTCATTCGAACTCTTGGCTTCTCCCTTCCAACCCCCCTTAATGCTAATCAAGCATTAAGCATTAAGGAGAGGATTAGCCTCCCTCTTTCTCCCCCTTGCTCTCTCTCTCTCCAGAAGGTGTTAGAGCCGGGGAAAGTTGTGCCGGGGAGGTACCGTCGCTGCGCAAGGGTCCGTGTGGATCTGCTCTAGAGGCCGTACAGCTGTGCGGTTCGGTTTCTCTGCATCGGGCTTAGCGGACAGCGTCGTTCCGCGCAAGGTAAAACACGCAACCCGTAATTAGGGTATTAGAAACACCGATTAGAGCATAGATTAAGCTTTCCACAATACCGGGATCGGGCAAATTAAATTTTTGTTATCCGCTGCGTCGCCCGTAGGTGCTGTGCGAAACCTTACACGCCAGCGATGCTCTCCTGCGACAATGAATGCCCTCCAGTGACAGCATGTGCTTCCCTGCTAGACCCGGACAGCATATGCTCCCCTGGAGTAATGAATACTTCCCTGGCACTGAAAGATGCTCCCCTGGAGCAGCGAATGCTCCCCTGGAGATGCGATATGCTCGCCATGCTCCCCTGAGCTGAGGATGCTCCCCTGGAGCAGTGGATGCTCCCCTGGGGCAGCGATTGCTCCCCTGGAGCAGCGAATGCTCCCCTGGAGATGGCATAAGTTCGCCATGCTTCCCTGATGCTGTGAATGCTCCCCTGGAGCAGTGGATGCGCTCCTGAGGCAGAGTGTGATCCCGTGCAGAGGCGCACGAATGAAAGAGTTCTGACTCCACACTCTAACATCCAGTGGCCAAGGGAGAGACTGAGAGATAGAGAGAGAGAGTAGGGGAGAGACTGAGAGATAGAGAGAGAGAGAGTAGGGGAGAGACTAAGAGATAGAGAGAGAGAGAGTAGAGAGCAGGGGGAGGGATGAGGTCCGACGACCACTACTGTTACCCCCTCCACCCTCCTCCCTTGCGATCACCGCTGCTTTCTTAACCTCAATATGTATTAGTACATCATGGAGAATTGATCTTTATTTACATCTTACACTTATTTGTTTATAGTTGGTGGAACAGCTGACTAGTGGATAATGGTGAACAACCGAGATATAGGCAGTAATGCATTGGCTTTCATTGCAATTAGGGTGCTCAGTCAAACAACATCAATAAGCCAATGTGAAAGAAATTGGAGCACGTTCAGCCTTATACACTCAAAGGTTCGCAATCGGCTAAAGGTTGAACGGTTAGAAAAATTAGTTTACTGCCACTACAATATGAGGTTAAGAATAAGGAACATGAAGCTAAGACAACAACTGAGGGACAAACGCGTCGCAGAGGATGCAACTCCAAAAATTGATGTGGACGCTTTATTTGATGATAACAATCCCTTGCAGTCTTGGGTGGAGACACGAGATCTGGTTGATGAGCCCGTTTTTGATGTTGATGGTTAGAACATGGGCAGAGGGCGTACTAGATGAAGATGAGCCAAGAGATCCAGAATTCAGAAGAGCAATAAAGAGGGCCAGAGATACTCATGCGCACCAAAGAAGGGACACAGCTTTGTTTGTTTATGACACTGAGTAACAGCCTAAGTTTGAGCCAGCTAGACACTCTGGTGCGGACACCCGAGCAGTTGAGCGGTGTGACACGCCGAGCCACTGGTACCGCACACGGAGCACGACTCGAGCCACCTCAGCATCCATCTGGCTCGGAGACAGCCTGGAGACGCCGCCTTGAGTCTCCCCATTTTTCATATTTAATTAGACTTTATTTGTGTGTAAGGTGTGTTTATTTCATTTTATACGGTTTGCAATTATGAGTGAACGAGGGGCTTATTTGTAAAATGGGACCCCTGGGCCCCACGGGACCCCCAGGCCCCCTCCCATTGGTCCATATCAGCCTTGTGGGGTTGGTCAAAATCCAAGGTGGACATCTAGAAGCCTTGGACTAGTCAATTGTCCACATGGGGGACAAGGGACCAAAATGGTCAACAATTCCAACCAAACCCACCTACCATGTCCCCCCCTTGGTCAAGGTGCGCCCCCCTCCCCTTTTGTTTAATATTTTTGTTGTATTTTGATCAAACTTCATCCTAGCCATCCATCCCTAACCCCTAGATCCAACGGTGGAGGATGAGTTTGAGATGTAACACATAAATATTTGTAATTTACCATTTTCATGAATTAATGCCATTTGATTCAAACAAATTCAAGAGCAAGGGCTGGTGCGCCCCCCTCCTCTCTCCTCCCCCTCCCCCTTGAAACTGTGAAGGCTTCCATTCTGAGGTGTGACGCCTCGTGTATCGGTTCCGACGATCGCCGCCACCGCCACAAGCCGCCACCGCACCGCCATCGCCATCAACGGAGTTCTGCCCGCGCAGTACCATAGAAGCTTCCACGAATTTCATGTCTCAGCCCCGAATTCAGATAGATCTGGGGATTTTAGTGGATGTTTCAGAGGTGTCAAGGACATCCCACAAATTTTGGTTTGCCATTCAGATCTCGTTTCATATTTTTTGATTTTCGTCCACTCTTCCATTTCGGTTCTTCCAGAGTTCTGTCCAGATTCATCCCCGCCCTGAGTTTCATGTCTTAGGTCCACTTTTTGAGTTTTGTTGGTTCGCCCAATTTTACTGGGGGTTCCATTTATCCACCCCTTCATCCACAATTTTTCTCAATTTTTGATTCGCCTATCTCATATTTTCTAAAAATCGTTCTCAGACCCATCTACAGTTCTGTCCACCTGTTCCCAGATCCGACCACCAGTCACCCCAAAACTCCTAACAAATCGCATTCACCTCCAAATCAAATTCTAAAATAGTCCCAGTTCCGTGGTTTGATTCCCTACAACTCCTAAGAAGAGCACAAGAGCTGAATCGGAGGTTTACTAGGCGGTCAACGGTGGTTCTCAGACAAGTGCCCTGCAGATCTGAGATTTCGGTTACTGTACAACAGGGACTTGTAAATTCAATAAAGTTCTGATCCGACCAGATCCAGCAGATCTCTCTGGGTCTAGATTGAAGCATTTGAAGAGAGCTTTCCAACGATAGCTCATACGTCCCGATCCGACGTCGGGATTGATCGCAGCGGCCATTTTCGCCGGAGCGCGCGCCGGAAGACAGCAATCAAAATCCGTGGGCAGCTAGTTCAACAATTGGGAATCGGGGCCGATCGACCCCCGATCGGTGTTCCCGGCCGACCGCCGTCCGTGGAGGCGCGCCACCAGGGGTCCCCATCACAGTGGGTCCCACCCCCGCAGATCCGGAGGACAGCGCCGTCCGTGGGCCCCGCGGGCCCGTAGAAGCCGCCGTTCGGAAAGCACGAAAACGCGGAGTTCGGCACCGCCAGGCGACATCAAGATGCTGCCCGTCAACCCGAGTTGGGTGATTCCCGGACCCCACATGTGACCTTTTACCTCCCTGCGTGGAGTGGGTCGACTTAGTGTATTGCTGTAATAATTGTTAATCGGGAGTCCGTAATTCGACCGGGGTTGTCTTCGCCACGCCGGGTGCGTGGAGGTAATGGTCCGAACCTCTTGGCGTTCATTTGCTTAGCTAGTATATGGTCTGTTGCCGCTGCCGAGAGTGTAGGTACTAGTCCGTGTGTCCATGTCACCGCTGTGAGAGTGAGAGTGACCCGTCCCGCGACTCGATCCGAGTCCGGAAGTTGAGTCGGACTACCCTTGACCTCCGCCGGTTCCTTAACCGCGCACGGTCCGCGCTTTCCCTCGCTTGGGACAACGAGTGAGCTTCCACTTCTGTTAGCGACGTTTCGCCACTAGGAGCTCGTAGTGTCGGGCTTAGTGTCTCCCTGGTGTGTGTTGCTGGTCGTGTCTTCATCTAGAGTCCGAGGGTGGCACCATATAGTGTCGTCTCCCGTGTCCGTCCCGCATCAGTTTGGTATCAGAGCGAGTCGAGTCTAGGGTAGTCATTGCATATGTCGTACATGCATCATGGTCTAATTCAAGTCTAGGATCATCATTTTCAAAAAAAAAAGAGTGTTTTAACTTGCATTTGCACCCTTTACCCGGTATATCAAAAGGTGTTGTCCGAACGTTGGGTTACGCATAACGGGAGGGCCACACACTTGCGCAAGTGATCTTCGGGTCGCTTATCTCCGCCTCGTACCGACTATTGGTTAGGTCTAAGTGCATCATCTAGTGAGTGTTTACATTAGTCAGTGTCTTCTAGGTCGTGTGTCTTTTCATGCCCACCCGTCGAGGCACCCAGTATTCGCCACCACCACCTATGGCGAACTCCCGGGCCCGTAGCTCCGACGAGTCCTCGACGGCCGAGATGTTCCGAGCCATTATGGAACGTCTTGACACGCGTATGGATGGTCTTAGTACGCGTATGGATGGAATAGGAACGCGTCTAGAAGGGCGGATGAAAGCCCTCGAGGATCGGGCCGAGCATTCGGATCAGTCCATTCAGGGCCTAGTTGGGAGAATTGCTGTCCTCGAGAGGGGCCCAGTAGCGGCGCAACCCGCGCCGACGAACGGCCAACAGGAGCCGGTTCAGCAGCCTACTGTGCCAAGGGCACAGGCGGAGAATGTTGGGGTTCAACAGGTGCATGTGGTGGATGATTATGCATCTGATAATGATCAAGGGGGTAACGGTCGTCGTCATCAACGACGGAATTGTGATGACGAGGATGACGACCGCATTCTTAGGGGTGTGCGTGCAGACCCTCCCACTTTTAGCGGGTCCTTGGACCCTAGGGTGTATTTAGATTGGGAGGCCGGCATGGACCGGTACTTCGAGTGGTTTGAGATGACGGACCACCGAAAAGTCCGATACGCAAAGATGAAGCTGCAAGGGCAGGCCCAAACTTATTGGATCAATGTGGAGAGCCTGCTCAACCAGCGACGTCAACCCCAAATCGGTACTTGGGATGATATGAAAATCAAATTGAGGGAGAAGTACCTTCCCGCCTCATATCGCCAGCGTCTTATAGACAAGTGGCAAAGCATCTCCCAAGGGAACCGATCCGTGACCGAGTACACCGCCGAGTTCGATGAGTATTACTTGCGGTGCGGGGTCACGGAAGAGAGCACCATGACGATATCCCGCTTTCGGAGAGGTCTGCGGCCCAATTATCAATATGAACTCTTTCGCCGCAACGCGACCACTTTGGAGCAGGCGTATCAGATTGCTCTCGAATTGGAGCAGTTCGAGGCCGAGTTCGAGTCACCCCACCGGTTGGGCTCTTTTCCGCTTCGTAGTGTCGAGCCCCGTGGCTCATCTGGCACGTATCCGAGGGCCCCCATGGCTCGACCTCAGGAGCCCGCTCGTCCCGAGCCCTTTGCTCCTAGGCCTCGTCCTCCACCCCCGAGGGACCTCCCTCGTCCCCAGCATCTTACGGCCCCACCCATAGCCCGTCCACCGGCACCCGCACCTCCTGCACGTCCTTTGTTGCCTACGCCTCCTATCCGTCGGGAGGATAAAGGTAAAGGACCTATGATTGGGGAGCCTAGTGGATCACGGCAGCAGTGTTATCGCTGCAATGGGTTTGGCCATTTCGCCAACCAGTGTCCCACCCGCCCATCTCTTCACATTGGGGACACACAGGCCGAGGATACCACCCCTACGGGCCTCGAGTTAGTCAGCTATGAGGCAGATGAAGAGCTAGCTGACGAGTACTATGAGATGGGAGGTGAGGCCCAGATGCCCAGCAGTCGGACGATACCCACGTGGGGGTCGTCAGATGTATCCTCACCCAGCCACAGGTCAGTGATGACTGGCGTCGGACCACTATCCTTCATGTATTCTGTAGGCTGGGAAAGCAAATTTGCAAGGTGGTCATCGATAGCGGGAGTTGTATCAATGCAATCTCCACGAACGCTGTCACTCGTCTTGGTCTCACACCCGTAGACCATCCTTGTCCCTATCAGGTATCATGGGTGGATACCACTTCCATTTCGGTCAGGCTGCGGTGCTTGGTCCCGCTGCAGCTCCACTCCTACCGTGACGAGATCTGGTGTGATGTTCTCCCCATGGAAGTGGGAAGTATCATTCTTGGTAGGCCGTGGTTATTCGACCGAGATGCCACACTCCATGGTCGGTCGAACACCTGTACCTTCGACCACGATGGCCAGCGGGTCACCCTCCAACCCGTTCGGCCCAGGAGCCCATCAGTCAGGGGTCCTACTGGCCCTAGTACTCCAAAGCCTTCCGTACCCGGGCCAAGTACCCCATCCCCAGCTCGGACTATGACCGTTACCTCTGGCCCAGGAGAGCCCTCGACGAGGAGATTGATGATGATTAGCTCCCGGGAAATGGAGCAGGAGCTTAGTCAGGGCTGTCCGGTGTTTGCCATTACGGTCCGAGAGGTGGAGCGGGACTCCGAGGGTGAGCTCCCACCCGAGGTTGTTCCCATTCTGCAGGAGTATGCTGATGTATTCCCGATGAGCTTCCCGAGGGACTCCCACCTATGCGGGATATTCAGCATGCCATCGACCTTGTTCCGGGCTCTTCTTTGCCCAACCTTCCTCATTATCGCATGAGTCCCACGGAGCATGCCGAGCTTAAACGGCAGGTCGATGAGTTAGTGCAGAGAGGGTCTGTTCGGGACAGCATGAGTCCATGTGCTGTACCCGCATTACTCGCCCCGAAGAAGGATGGCACGTGGAGAATGTGCATTGATAGTCGTGCCATCAACAAGATCACCGTGAAGTACAGGTTCCCTATTCCCCGCCTTGATGACATGCTAGACATGATGGCAGGTGCCACTATCTTTTCGAAGATCGATCTTAAGAGTGGCTACCATCAGGTGAGGATTAGGCCAGGTGATGAGTGGAAGACCGCATTTAAGACCAAGGACGGTCTATATGAGTGGTTGGTCATGCCTTTTGGGTTGACCAATGCCCCTAGCACTTTCATGCAGCTCATGACTCAGGTCCTTCGACCTTTCATTGGAGTCTTTGTAGTGGTGTATTTTGATGATATCCTTATCTATAGCCGCACCACAGGGGACCACTTAGACCACCTTCGGCAGGTCTGTCTACTTCTTCGGCGAGAGCAGTTGTTTGCGAACCCACAGAAGTGTGCCTTCATGACACCTCAGCTTACCTTCTTGGGTTTCATTGTGTCTAGTACTGGGGTCTCCGCCGATCCGGAGAAGGTCCGGGCCATTGTTGAGTGGCCGGAACCCCGTACGGTTCATGATGTCCGCAGCTTTCATGGCCTTGCGACGTTCTACCGTCGCTTCATCCGCGGATTTAGCTCCGTCACCGCCCCGATCACGGATTGCATCCGTAAGGGCACATTTGTATGGACGAAGGCCGCATCTGCCGCCTTCAAGGACATCAAGGAGCGCATGACCCAGACACCTATCCTTCGACTGCCTGATTTCTCGAAGGTGTTTGAGGTCTCTTGTGATGCGTCGGGTGTTGGGATTGGAGGAGTTTTGAGTCAGGAGTCCCACCCGATCGCATATTTCAGCGAGAAGCTGAATGACGCGAAACTGCGATATTCCACATATGATAAAGAATTCTACGCAGTTGTTCAGGCTCTTAGGCATTGGAGGCACTATCTTTTACATCAGGAGTTTGTCCTATACTCCGATCACGAGGCATTGAGGTACCTCCATTCGCAAAAGAAGCTTAACTCGCGTCATAGTCGTTGGGTCGAGTATCTCCAGCAGTTCACCTTTGTGCTGAAACATAAGGCTGGAGTGGAGAACAAGGTGGCTGATGCCTTGAGTCGGCGAGCATGTTTGCTTACCACCATGAGTGCCGAGGTCATAGGGTTAGAGAAGATGAAGGAGGCCTATGTTGATTGTCCTGACTTCGGTCAGATTTTTACCACCCTCCAGGCCGGACCCTCGAGAGACCTTGATGAGTATGTGCTTCAGGAGGGTTACCTCTTTCGAGGTAGCAGGCTATGTGTTCCCCGAACTTCGGTTCGAGATTTCTTAGTGTGGGAACTACATGCGGGAGGTCTAGCCGGCCACTTTGGTCGGAACAAGACTATTGAGGCAGTGGAGCATCGATTTTATTGGCCGAGCTTGAAGCGCGATGTTGCTAACATCGTGGCTCAGTGCCGTACATGTGCTACGGCCAAGATGAAGAAGCAAAGCTCGGGCCTTTATACGCCTCTCCCCGTGCCTGATGCCCGTGGCAGGATGTTAGCATGGACTTTGTTTTGGGATTGCCACGTACCTCTAGGAAGCATGATTCGGTCTATGTGGTGGTTGACCGTTTCTCGAAGATGGCCCTCTTTATCCTTGCTCGAAGACTTCGGATGCTTCTAGGGTAGCCCGCCTATTCCTTACTCATGTGGTGTGCAAGTTTGGGTTGCCTCGCACTATAGTGTCTGACCGTGATGTTAGGTTCACTTCCTATTTTTGGAAGACACTATGGCATATGATGGGTACTCACCTCAAGTTTTCTACTGCATATCATCCCCAGACAGATGGTCAGACCGAGGTGGTCAATAGGAGTCTGGGTGATCTTTTGAGGTGTCTAGTTAGGGACCGCATTGGGGATTGGGATCTCATTTTACCTATGGCTGAGTTTGCATACAATGATTCGGTGAATAGGTCTACCGGCATGAGTCCATTTGAGATTGTCACAGGTCGTAGGCCTAGAAAACCCGTTGACCTTGTCCCCATGCCTATCCATGCTAGAGTGTCGGAGTCGGCCGAGTCGTTTGCTAGGCATGTTAGGAGTTTGCATGACGACATCCGTCGTCACATTGAGGCCAGCAATGCACGGTACAAGGAGTTAGCCGATGCCCACCGACACCACCGAGAGTTCCACGAGGGCGAATACGTCATGATCAGGGTAAGACCTGAACGGTTTCCCTCTGGAACCGTTAAGAAGTTGCAAGCTCGCGGAGCCGGTCCATTCAGAGTGTTGAAACGCGTTGGATCCAATGCGTACATTGTGGACTTGCCCGAGGAATATGGTATAAGCTCTACCTTCAATGTATCGGATCTTGTTGCACATAGGGACCCAGCGGTGATCCCTAGTGAGCCTTTTGAGCCATCTCCTCCCCTTGAGAGTGATCCCACACCTGAGTGTCCACTTCCACCTCCAGCCCCTTTTTCACGGCAGCGTGAGCATATAGATCGTATACTGGACGAGCAAGTGACAGTTACCAGGAGTGGATCTTACCCGCGCTACCTAGTGCGATGGAGAGGATGGCCCGCTACTGAGGACACATGCATCACACATGGCGAGTTGCAGCAGATCGATCCGGACCTTTTGGAGCGATATAGGAGCGATGCAGACCCTTACTCGACAGGGTCGAGTTTCTCCCACCCGGGGAGAATTGGTGCGGACACCCGAGCAGTTGAGCGGCGCGATACGCCGAGCCACCGGTACCGCACACGGAGCACGACTCGAGCCACCTCAGCATCTATTTGGCTCGGAGACAGCCTGGAGATGCCCCCCTGAGTCCCGGCATTTATCATATTTAGTTAGACTTTATGTGTGTGTAATTTATGTTTATTTCATTGTATGCGATTTGCTATTTTGATTGTAAGAGGGGCGTATGTGCAATTTGGACCCCGTGGGCCCCCACGGGCCCCCCAGGCCCCATCCCATTGAGCCACCTCACCCATGGACCCCATGTGGGGTCAGTCAACATGTCAAATGGAGGTTTCTATATGGGTGGGCCAAGTGGGGGACAAGGGACTTGGAAAGTCCACATTTGGCCACCCACCCCCACCTACCAAGTCCACATTCTACTCCTTGGTCCAAGGGCCACCCCCCTCCTTGTTTTTATATATTATTTTGTGTGTGTGTGTCACACTCAATCTAGGCCACTCATTTCCATCCCCTAGATCCAACGGTTGTCAATGGATTTGAGATGTAACACATAAATACTTGTAATTTCCCATTTTCATGAATTAATGCCATTTGATTCAAACAAATTCAAGAGCAAGGGCTGGTGCGCCCCCCTCCTCTCTCCTCCCCCTCTCCCTTGAAGCTGTGAAGGCTTCCATTCTGAGGTGTGACGCCTCGTGTATCGGTTCCGACGATCGCCGCCACCGCACCGCCATCGCCATCAACGGAGTTCTGCCCACGCAGTATCACAGAAGCTTCCATGAATTTCATGTCTCAGCCCCGAGCTCGGATAGATCTGGGGATTTTAGTGGATATTCCAGAGGTGTCAAAGACATCCCACGAATTTTGGTTTGCCATTCAGATCTCGTTTCATATTTTTTGATTTTCGTCCACTCTTCCATTTCAGTTCTTCCAGAATTCTGTCCAGATTCATTCCCGCCCTGAGTTTCATGGCTTAGGTCCACTTTTTGAGTTTTTTTGGTTCGCCCAATTTTATTGGGGGTTCCATTTATCCACCCCTTCATCCACAATTTTTCTTAATTTTTCATTCACCCATCTCATATTTTCTAAAATTCGTTCTCAGACCCATCTACAGTTCTGTCCACATGTTCCCAGATCCGACCACCAGTCACCCCAAAAATCATTACAAATCGCCTCCACCCCCAAATCAAATTCTAAAAATAGTCCCAGTTCCGTGGTTTGATTCCCTACAACTCCTAAGAAGAGCTCAAGAGCGGAATCGGAGGTTTACTAGGCGGTCAACGGTGGTTCTCAAACAAGTGCCCTGCAGATCTGAGATTTCGGTTACTGTACAACAGGGACTTGTAAATTCAATAAAGTTCTGATCCGACCAGATCCAGCAGATCTCTCTGGGTCTAAATTGAAACATTTGAAGAGAGCTTTCCAACGATAGCTCGTGCGTCCCGATCCGACGTCGGGATTGATCGCTGCGGCCGTTTTCGCCGGAGCGCGCGCCGGAAAACAGAAATCAAAATCCGTGGGCAGCTAGTTCAACAATTGGGAATCGGGGCCGATCGACCCCCGATAGGTGTTCCCGGCCGACCGCCGTCCGTGGAGGCGCGCCACCAGGGGTCCCCATCATAGTGGGTCCCACCCCCGCAGATCCGGAGGACAGCGCCATCCGTGGGCCCCGCGGGCCCGCAGAACCCACCGTTCGGAAAGCACGAAAACGCGGAGTTCGGCACCACCGGGCGACATCAAGATGCTGCCCATCAACCCGAGTTGCGTGATTCTCGGACTCCACATGTGACCTTTTACCTCCCTGCGTGGAGTGGGTCAAATCTTTGTATTGCTGTGATATTGTTTAACCGGGAGTCTGTGATTCGGCCGGGGTTGTCTTCGCCACGCCGGGTGCGTGGAGGTAAAGGTCTTAACTCTTGGCGTTACATTGCTTAGCTAGTATACGGTCTTAGGCCGCTGCCGAGAGTGTAGGTACTAGCCCGTGTGTCCATGTCACCGCTGTGAGAGTGAGAGTGACCCGTCCCGTGACTCGATCCGAGTCCGGAAGTTGAGTCGGACTACCCTTGACCTCCGCCGGTTCCTTAACCGCGCACGGTCCGCGCTTTCCCTCGCTTGGGACGACGAGTGAGCTTCCACTTCTGTTAGCGACGTTTCGCCACTAGGAGCTCGTAGTGTCGGGCTTAGTGTCTCCCTGGTGTGTGCTGCTGGTCGCGTCTTCATCTAGAGTCCGAGGGTGGCACTTAATAGTGTCGTCTCCCGTGTCCGTCCCGCATCACACACACACACACACACACACACACACACACACACACACACACACACACACAGAGAGAGAGAGAGAGAGAGAGAGAGAGAGAGAGAGAGAGAGAGAGAGAGAGAGAGAGAGAGAGAGAGAGACTCACCGACAGGGGGGGCCTCGGCAGTGATGGGGGCTGTGATCACACTAGAGAGAGAGAGACTTGCGGGGGGCAGGGGGCTCGATCTGCGACAGGGGGTGGTCACACCACAGAGAGAGAGAGAGATCGACGGGGGGGGGTTCCGACAGCGACAGGGGGGTGATCACACCAGAGAGAGAGAGAGAGAGACTGGCGAGTGGAGGGGGAGGGGATTCATCGACGGGTGGACGGGGAGGGGGCTCCGATAGTGACAGGGGGCGGTTACATGAGAGAGAGAGAGAGAGAGAGAGAGAGAGAGAGGGAGAGAGAGAGAGAGGAAGGGGTGTTCGACAGCAACGGGGGGTGGTCACACAAGAGAGAGTGAGAGAGAGACACACACACACATAGAGAGAGAGAGAGTGTAGGGGCGGCGACAGAGGGGGAAGGGGGCGCAAGGTTGACGTCAGTGGGAGGTAAGGTCGCGATGGAGGGAAGGAGAGGAAGAAGATAATCGATTCTTCTTGCATTTTAACTCTAAAATTTTATTTTTTATTTTTATATCTTTATCTGATGTATTATTTTTGTTTTAAGATTCTTTTTAGATTTTTTTTTACAATTGACTTAGAAGAGGGATAAGCATGGGCACTTTTATCTTTTCTCACATCTGATTAGGCCTAACTGTAGTTAAGTTAACATGTGATAACGGAAGGTTACAGTGATGACATATCTACGTGTTTTTTAGAATAATGGTGATATGTATGTTAATACGTTTCTAGAAGTGATATGTCTGTAAATTCATATGTAACAATGGTTTATATGAAAAAAACCCTTTATTGAAACTTGAACTTTGGAGCCATTTGCCACTTCCATTCCTAGGTGGTTTGGATAACTACACCAGTGAATTCTCTTTCATAACCCCATCTTACCCCAGGTTAAGATATGGCAGCTAGCTCTTCTAACGATTCTGGGCCTAGCTCAATGGTGGCCCAAGTGTGTTCCCCAAGACCCCTTTCTACAACATATGATGCTCACTCATGTATCCCATTGGAATTTGGTGTCATGCAAAAAATAAAAATAAAAATCTTTATTGACATTTATGCCACACCATATTCCTCACGAATCCTTGCTATTCTTTGCAAAGATAGTCTAAAGCATCATTTGACTTTTAGAACATGTTTAGGAGAACTTTTGGTCGGAGGACCCTTATGCTTTCATTTTTAATATAAGAAATATTGAGTCTGAGTATATAGTTATATATCATAGTTCTAGGTCAAAAGTTTCAAGAGGAATGCAAAACTGTGTTGCTTCTTATAGAATCATTATGAGTGGTTTGGGCATCTTCTTCCCTATTTTAAGAAAGCCTCTACTTGATCTTGCAAACGGTAATGTAAGCAGATTGCATTGGTGCAAAGATAAATTAAAGACCGACAAAAATTTGGGCCACGCTCAGTGAACAAATGTTGTCTACACTGTGAACGGCTTTATTAAGTACTTTGCTTCAATCCAAGGATTGCAAATAGCATCATGTCATTCGCAATCCTTCCTAATAATATCACACCCCCACGACGTTACATACATGGGAGAGAAAAGAAGAAACATGGACCCTGTTGTGAGTAAAAAGGAATAGAGCCCGTACCTTTGTGGAAATGTGGGCTCCACGTCTTTTTCTTTTGGGATTTTTACATATATATCCGTACAAAGGTTGATTTTGTCAAATATATATTTCATTGGAGCATATTATCATGAATATCTTCGACATATAGATAATATCACGATTATATCTTCGCCGTAACTTTCGTACGTTTAACCCGAGTTAAGTGTGAATTAAAGAGTAATATTTTTTTATATAAATCCCTGTAAAATTTGTTTTTGTCAAATATACTCTAGATCTAACGACTGTAGATGACATATTTTACGAAATATTCTCTTCCGTCGACGATAATAAACTAAAAGGATATAACCGTAACATTTATGTCTAAATAAAAGATATTTATGATAATATACTCAGATGAGGAATATATTTGACAAAATCAAATCTTATGGGAGTATATATATATATGTAAAAATCCCTTTTCTTTTTCCTCACATCATGTCTCAGTTACACGATAAAAGAGGGGAGATTTGCAAATGAGGTGTTGTGCAATCCCCTAGATCTCAAGCAGTATTAGTTACAGGAGGACTTTCAACTTAGGTCCAATTTGGTTGCTACGGTACGACGCTTGGATTGGGCCAGGCTAAGTAGAACTTTCTTCTTCAATATGTTAAGATCCAAGCTTATCCAATTTCCTCGCTGTCAAATGCTAATTAGCTTATGTTTTCAGGCCAAATATATAGAAGATGCATACAAACCATGCCGAGAAGATAATATGAGTGAAGACAACTTCTATTGATCAGCAAATTAGCACGATATGTTTTTTCTTCCTTTCGCATCATTCAATAAGGCTTACTCACTTGGCACCTTCCCTTTCTTTGGAAAGGTATGGGTTTAAATTTCACTTCTTGCCTTTGTGTGAAAGGAGGGGTTACTAATTAATAAACGATTTGTGAGAACCTACGACAAAGTGCTCTCCCCCAGGGTTTGCCGACCCGTCCGACCCGGTCGACCCAGTCTCGGCGCGGGATGGGTCGGGTCGGGCGGGTCGCACAGCGACCCGGTCCCCCCTGCCCCTGGCCCCCACCGCCCCCCTCCCTCTCCCACCTCCTGCGGCCTCCCACCACCCCCCTCTCCCACCTCCGGCGCCCCTCCTCCCCCTCCTGTTGCGGCCCCCCACCGCCCCCTCCCTCTCCCACCTCCGGCGCCCCCCATCCCCCTCCTACTGTGGCCCCCCACCGCCCCCCTCTCCCACCACCTCCGGCGCCCCCCCCCCCGCCCCCTCCTGCTGCGGCCCCCACCGCCCCCCTCTCCCACCCCCGGCGGCCACCACCGCCCCCCCACCTCTCCCACCTCCCCCCTCCCCCTCCTGATGTGGCCCCCCACCGCCCCCCTCTCCCACCTCCGGCGCCCCCCCCCCCCCCCCCCGCCCCCTCCTACTGCGGCCCCCCACCGCCCCTTTCTCCCACCCCCAGCGGCCACCACCGCCCCCCCACCTCTCCCACCTCCCCCCTCCCTCTCCTGCTGCGGCCCCCCACCGCCCCCCTCTCCCACCTCCGGCGGCCACCACTGCCCCCCCACCTCTCCCCCCTCCCCCACCGCCCCCCAACCTCCGGCGGCCCCACCGCCCAGCTCGCCCCCTTGGCCCCCTGTGGACGCACTTTTTATCGCTTGTTATTCTCTCGTTAGTTTATTCGTTTATTAAGTGCGTGGACGTGCGAGTCACAAAGGTGACGATTTATTCGGGCCCCAAAGAGCCTATGGTGCGCTCGATCTGACTTCGTCAGATGATTGTGTGGTTCGTGTCGGGACCGAATCCCGTCGCGCCATAAAGGTCACGACGTCATTTACATCCCCCATACGAGGGAATACCCTTGATTAGTTGCCGAAATTAGGGGCCCCGCGGCTGAAAAGAATAATACAAATTGTGCGAGAGAGATAGGGATGGGTCACACTGAGGGCTGTATTCAGACCACAAACCGTCGGTCATGTCGGTCGCTCGTGGACCTTTTCATGTTCGGACACGGGTCCGTGAAGGGAACGCGACGAGAAAACCGTGATAGATCCCTTCAAGTATCTGCCGAGCATGAAGCAATTTTAATGAGGATTCGGAAGGTATCCGGAACGAGAAACAAATCCGGTCCGATTAAGATGTCGGCCCGAGGTTAGATCAAAGCCTAGCCATATCGGGGTAATTCCCGAGACTCGGGCTCGACCTGAAAGGGCGGCGTTGTTGTTCCTTTTTGCCCCGGGTCACGGGGAGAGATGGGGGCTGCAGTGCGGGCCTTAGAGTCTTTTATCTGGGGTTTCCTTAGTTACATGTTCGGGGATTTCGGATTTGCTGTTCGTTGCTTCTTTATGCGTTTGTTCCGGATGGTTTCTCTCCTTTTATTCATCATTGCTATTGCTATTATTGTTTATTCTTTATTACCCCTTTCGCCTCTCTTATTATGATTAATATTGCGCATTCGGGGTCCTTTAATTAGCATAATTTTTATTAATTTACTTGCTATGGTTAATGCCCTTATGAGGCTGTATATGTGTATATGTGTAGTGTGCCGGCGAAGGGAAAAACGGGGGTGTACCGCTGAGGGCAGAGAGCGTGCCGCTGGGAGGCTAAAAAGGACGTACCGCTGGAGGCCAAAGGAGCGTACCGCTGGGGCTCAAGGGAGTGTATCGCTGAAGGTTCAAGGGGCGTGCCGCTGGGGCAATTAAGGGTGTACCGCTGGGGATTTGAAGGGTGTACCGCTGGGGGGGGCTGGAGGAAGTGTGCCGCTGAAGGCCAATGGGAGCGTGCCGCTGAAGGCCAATAGAAGCGTGCCGCCGAGAGCCAGTGGGGGGGGCGTACCGGTGAAGGGCCAATTGAGGCGTGATGGTGGAGGTCCGATCAGTTTTCGATTATTTGTTTTAAGGCTTTTCTTTTCTTCTTATCTTAACTTTCGTGTGGTTTTATATAAGATTCCTCCCTTTGTTCGTTCTCTTTGTTCGGTTCGGTCTCTTTTCTTGCGGGTCGGACGTTCGGGCTGCCGGGTAGTTAATTAGTTCGGTTCAGTTCTCGTTGTGGTGCCGGCAGTGGTTTGATGAGTTGGAAGGTTTCATTAATTATCATGTTCGTTTGTTGCTTCCTTTTGCCTCTTTTAATCGCTTATTAGTTTCTCACAAAAATTCGGCAGCATCTCCCCTTAACCCGAGGCGTAAGGGAGATAAAGGGAACGTGCCCACATGGAGTGGCGGAACCCGACAACTGGAGGTGGGCCCCCGGAGGAGCAACACCTTTATAGAGCCTCGGAAAACGTGAAGGAGAGGACTTGGGGGGGGGGGGGTGAGGCCAAGGAGTGAGCTGCTGAGGGACTGAAGGGTGTGCCGCTGAAGGCAAAAAAAAAAAGGGGTGTACCGGCCAAGGGGTGTGCCGGCCAAGGATGACAAAGTGTGTGTACCGCTGAGGGCAGGAAGGGGTGTACCACTGAGGGCCAGAAATGTGTGTGCCGCTGAGGGCCAGAATGGGTGTGCCGCCCAGGTGCCAAAAGGGTGCATCGCTGGGGGCTCAAACAGAGTGTACAAGCTGGGATACTTGGAGGCCATTCAGGCAAAGAGGGGGCGGGGGGTTTGAGGCCAAGGTAGGGCTGCTGGAAATGAGTGAAAGGCTCACAAAGTCAGGCTTCATGGGGGAGGCATCACGTTGATGTAGTGTCTCGAAAGAAACTGGAGGAACGGAGAAACGGGCAACACACTACATACATTGTGAAGGCGGGAGCAAATCAACAGAAACAGCATGAAAGGCCCAAGGAGGGTGATTCTTCATTCACGGGAGGCAAAAGGCCGCAGCCCTACATGCATATTACAAAAGCAAAAAAAGAATGCCCAGGATGAGACCGTGGACAAGGGGAAAAACCCAAAGAAAAATAGAACATGGAAGGGGGGAGACGGAATACAAGACGACAGGAAGCGTTAGGGGCTTGGACGCCGGCCATTGCCCCCAACTCTCTCCCCTATTACATCAAGCTCTCTCTCCCTTACTCTGGCTTCTTCTCGGTGGTCGTTGGAGGGGGCTCACGCTGGGAGGGCCTCTCCTTCTCTTCTCTCTTCTTTTCTTTCTCCTATGTCTCTCTTCTTCTGCCCGAGCTCCCCCTTTCTATCTGTCCGTCCACCTCCTTTCTATTGAAAGCAGAGGGTCTTTTTATACCCCGGGCCGCCGGAGCCTTTGGAAGATGACCCTGAGGGCGGGAAGTGGCTTGCGATCATGGCGGTTGACCTGCCCTGTCCTGGGTGTCAGTGGGGTAGGCTACGTGGCCCAACGATCGACCGCCACCTCAGACGGCTCCACTGCGCGCCAAGGATGCATAGGGTATGAGCTGCACGTCGTCTTGCCGTTGAAAAGCTTCACGCTGTGCCACTGGCGGGCTGAACAAGCATGCCATGGGGGAGCCAAAAGTGCGTGCCGCTGGAGCACAAAACAGCTGTGCCGCTGAACAACCCTGAGGGCGTGCCGCTGAACACCCAAAGGGGTGTGCCGCTGAAGAGCCCTGAGGGGCGTGCCGCTGAACAGCCCTGAGGGCGTGCCGCTGAACACCCAAAGGGGTGTGCCGCTGAAGAGCCCTGAGGGGCGTGCCGCTGAACAGCCCTGAGGGCGTGCCGCTGAACAGCCCTGAGGGCGTGCCGCTGAACACCCGAAGGGGTGTGCCGCTGAGCACCCCAGGGGGCGTGCCGCTGAACACCCCATGGGGTGTGCCGCTGGGACCTTGAAGGGGCGTGCCGCTGGAGCTCCATCAGGGCGCGCCGTTGAGGCCCCTTGGGGGCTGGGCGTGCCGCTGAAGGGCTCCCCACGGGGTGTGTATTTGGGGCCCGTTCTGAGCCCGTTGCGAGCACGAGTCATGGCCCGTTTGATTTTCTTTGGGGCCCATGGGCTGTGGGGCCTTTTGTGCTTGATTTCTCCGGGGTTTCTTCACTCGGTGCCGTTGTTGATGCTGGGCCGAGCATGACATTTGGATGTGTAATTTTCGGTGTCCACAAATGCCCCCCACCCACGGGTATCGCAGGCGAAGGATGAGCCGGGCGGTGCCCGCGGGTGTCTTCGTCTCTTCTCTCTTTGTCGATGCCGACGGGGTGTCGAGAGCCGACCTGGTTTGTTGTTTGTTGGTCTCTTTGTTAGTGCCGACATGGATAGCACGTTGGTCTCTTCATCAGTGTCGACGAGGGGCCGGGAACTGAAGTGGTATGTTGGTCTCTTCATCAGTGCCGACGGGGTGTCGGGGACTGAAGCAACATATTGGTCTCTTTGTCTCTTCATCAGTGCCGACGGGGTGTCGGGGACTGAAGCAGTATGTTGGTCTCTTTGTCTCTTCATCAGTGCCGACGTGGTGTCGGGAACTGAAGCGGTATGTTGGTCTCTTCATCAGTGCCGACGAGGGGCCGGGAACTGAAGTGGTATGTTGGTCTCTTCATCAGTGCCGACGGGGTGTCGGGAACTGAAGCAACATATGTTGGTCTCTTCATCAGTGCCGACGGGGTGTCGGGAACTGAAGCAACATATTGGCCTCTTTGTCTCTTCATCAGTACCGACGGGGTGTCGGGGACTGAAGCAGTTTGTTGTCTCTTTGTCTCTTCGCCAGTGCCGACGGGGTGTCGGGAACTGACATGCTTTGTTGGTCTCTTGGTCTCTTCGCCAGTGCCGACAGGGTGTCGGGAGCTGACCTAGTTTGTTGTCTCTTTGTCTCTTCGTCAGTGCCGACAGGATGCCGGGAGCTGACATAGTTTGTTGATCTCTTGATCTCTTCGCCAGTGCCGACAGGGTGTCGGGAGCTGGCCTGGTTTATTGTCTCTTAGTCTCTTTATCTCTTCGCCAGTACCGACAGGGTGTCGGGAGCTGGCCTGGTTTATTGTCTCTTAGTCTCTTCGTCAGTGCCGACAGGGTGTCGGGGACTGAAGCAGCATGTTGTCTCTTTGTCTCTTCATCAGTGCCGACGGGGTGCCGGGGACTGACTTGGTTTATTGATCTCTTTGTTCTTTTCTTTCCCCTTTTTTTTTGAACCACATTACCGATACAAGCGCCCTTTCGGGTTTTCACCGGTACCGGCCCCCTCTTGCTTTTGCCCACGCGCCCTTTCGGGTTTTCACGTGGCGGGGTACCCGATTTTACCCGTAGCGCCCTTTCGGGTTTTCGCCACAGCCGGGTTGTTGCCATTTTTACCCTTGTCCCCGTGTAGGGACAAGTCCGGCGGGGTATCTCTATTTTTAACCCCATTTTATTTTTTTTCTTCTTTTTTTTTTGACGTTGAGTGATATGCGAGTGTAGGCTAGGGCACGAAGCCTCGGGCCGAAAAATAAGGTTCTTTCGTTGCCAAGAACAGAATGCCTGGGCAACGGGAGAATGTAGGTCTCTTCATCAGTGCCGACGGGGTGTCGGGGACTGAAGCAGCATATTGTCTCTTTGTCTCTTCATCAGTGCCGACGGGGTGTCGGGGACTGAAGCAGCATGTTGTCTCTTTGTCTCTTCATCAGTGTCGACGGGGTGCCGGGGACTGAAGCAGTTTGTTGTCTCTTCATCAGTGCCGACGGGGTGTCGGGGACTGAAGCAGTTTGTTCCTTTTTCTTTCTCTCCCTTTTTTTGAGCCACATTACCGATACAAGCGCCCTTTCGGGTTTTCGCCTGTACCGGCCCCCTCTTGTTTTTGCCCACGCGCCCTTTCGGGTTTTCACGCGGCGGGGTACCCAATTTTGCCTGTAGCGCCCTTTCGGATTCTCGCCACAGCCGGGTTGTTGCCATTTTTATCCTTGCCCCTGTGTAGGGGTAAGTCCGGCGAGGTATCTCTATTTTTAACCCCATTTTATTTTCTCTCTTTTTTTTTGAAATTGGGCGATATGCGAGTGTAGGCTGGGGCACGAAGCCTTGCGCCGGAAGATAAGGTTCACTCGCGTGCAAGAATAGAATGCCAGCGCAACGGGAGAATCTGTGCCGATTCGGACGTAAGGTCCATAATGGCCATATTGTGCGGAGTGGGTGGCTAGGGCACGGGGCCTTGCGCCGGAAAGGGACTTATTCGTTGGCAAGGGACTAATGCCAGCGCAAGGAGGGAATTTGTGCCGATTCGGACGTAGGGTCCGTAATGGCACTATTGTGTGATGGGAGGTGGCTGAGGCACGGGGCCACGCCCCAAGGACGGACCTGTTTGTTGGCATGGTAGTGGCGCCATTGCCGGGGTAAAGTCATCCTCGCTTGTACGAACGCCCGTCCGCCCAGGATTGCGGGGATGGCATGTTTCCCCGGGGATGTTTATTACTATATGTTATCGACTTACTCCTCCCCGTATGTGAGTGGATGAGTATGTAAATGAGCGCACATATATGGATATATATATACATATATATATATATATATAATATCTTACATATATTTTTTTTGCTTCCCCTCTTTTATTTTCTCTTTTTATTCCTTTTTCTTCTTTTACCCCCTCCTCTTTTTTCTCTTTTATTTTCTTCTCCCCCTTTTTCTTCTTCTTCTTCTTTTTCTCTCCCCCTTTTTACCCCTTTCGTCTCTCTTATATATATATACATATTTTTTCTTTTCCTCCTTTTTTTGTTTCCCCGTCCCTCTCTTCTCCTCTTTTTTTTATTCCCCCCCTTTTTCTCCTTTTTCTATTTTCCCCTTTCTTATTCGCCCCCCTTTTTTCTTTTCTCTTCCCTTATTTTCTCCTTTTTCTTTTCTTTTCTTTCTTTTTTTTTTGCATATAAAGGGGCGAGGGTGGCGTGGCGAGCCACCCCCCCTCGTTTGAACTCCCCCTCTCTTCTTCCCGCGGCAGACGAACCCCCCCTTTCTCCGTTCTCTCCTCTTCCCTTTCTCTTTCTCCCTCGTCACCGGGCGTCACCGTCGTCGTCGTTGCCACCGTTCCCGCCGTCGTCCTCATCGGGGTGAGGACGTCACCGTGGAGGGGCCTCCCCTCCCCCTTTCCCCTTTTCTTCCTTCTCCCCCCTTTGCCTCCTCTTTCTTCCTCTTCTTTATTCCCCTTCAACTCCTTCGTCTTCCTCCTCGTTCGGGCTCGGCGGAGCCCTAGGCTTCCCCCCCTTCCTTTCACTTTTTCTTCTCCTTCCCCGTCTCCCTTTCTCCCTTTTCTTCTCCGCCTCCGGCGTCGTGGACGGACGCCAGTGGCGTCGGGCAAGCGCGGGGCCGTGCCGTTGAGAACGGGTTTGGGCGTGCCGGGGAAGCCGCAGGGACTCGTGCCGGGGAGGGGCGTGAGCAGAGTGCCGACGAAGCCCCACACGGTGTGTGCCGGGGAAGGCACTGGGCGGTGTGCCGGGGAAGCCTTAATGGGCTATGCCGGCGAACGGGTGCCGAGGTCGTATTGGGGAAGGCTTCCCATATGCGTGCCGGTGAAGGCCCTCTCGGGGGCGTGCCGGGGGGCGACCACCGAGCGTGTCGGGGAAGGCGTCTGTGGAGTGTGTCGGCGAAGCCGCTTCAAAGCGTGCCGGGTAAGGACCACTCGGCCGTGCCGGGGAAGAGGCACTAGGGCGCGCCGGGGAAGGCCCTGAGGCGTGCCGGGGAAGCCCCCCGCAGGGTGTGCCGGCGAAGCGTCAGCAGGGCCGTGCCGGGGAAGGCGACTTCAGCTGGTGCGCCGGGGAAGGCGTCCAGGGGGTGTGCCGGGGAAGGCACTGGGCGGTGTGCCGGGGAAGCCTTAATGGGCTATGCCGGCGAAGGGGGGGGGCACCAGGGTGTGCCGGTGAAGGCTGCTACAGGGTGTGCCGGGGAAGGCACTGAGCAGCGTACCGGTGAAGAGGCTTTAAGCCAAGGGAAGAAGACTTTTGCTCGGTGGACTTCTGGTGTTGCCTCTCGGGGCCCACCATGCTTTGTTGGGGCCGTCACTCCTTGTGGACGCGCACCCGTGTTTTCCCTTACGCCTCTGGCCTAGGGGAAACTCTGCCGAAATTTCGTCAGAAATTGGCAATATTTTATTCATTTGACTTGTAGTAAAGCCTCTTTGCAGTCTTTCATTTCCTTTTGCATGTGGCTTATTCTGATCTTCTATTTGTGTATCTTTGCAGATAGATGGCTGCCCCAAGTGGTTCTTCTGCTCCTACTGCTGCTGTCGGTGCCGACCTCATCCCGCGGGGTCCCGTATCGGCGGTCACGTGGCTCAATGTGGAAGACCTGGACCGCGAGCATGCAGAACTAGCCGCCTTGGCGGAGTCATCTGAGTCTGACGGGGAAACCATGGATTTCCAGAGGCTTGCCAGAGTCGACAGCGGCTTCACATTTGACCGGGCCACCGGGGAGTACAGGAAGGACTTCCCGAAGGATAGACACCTGGTTCGATTTCTGAAGCATTTTCGCTCGCGGGAAGGGCGAGACTTCCGGGTCGTGAGGAAGGCTGAGCAGGCCATTCTGCAGGCCCGGGATAGCTTATTGTACAGCGTCCCCCGGAGTATTCCGATGTATCTGGTGGGAGAAGCCCGGGAGTGGAAGCCAGTTCTGGGGATTGAGGGGGTGCTGCCGACCGAAGACAAGCTGGTGCGGGCGCCTCAGTTTACTCCGGCAAGATGGGACCTGTCTGCCGGGAAGGTGCACAACGAGGCGCCTCGATTCGGCCTATTCTTGGCTCCCTTGAAGTGGGGCTATAGAGAGGAGCCATTCATCTTGGACTGCTTGGCCGTCAGATTCAAGTATGAGCTGTCACTGGGCTGGTTCGGGGAGCTGAAGCTTCAGGATGCACACAGCTTCCGGGAGAGGGCGATGGAGTTTACAGAGCACGTGCTGTTCAACTATGCTCCGCTGCTGGTTCGGGTCGGCATTTATCATAGCGTGTACGCTTCCCGGTATGGCTACCCCATTTCCAAGGGTCTCTGCTGCGGCATGATAGAGGTATTCAGCGCAGAGACCAACACCTTTTACACGGCCGAGGGCGAGACTTCACTTGATTTATGGAGTCTCAGTCAGCTGAGTGGCTTGCCCATTGACGGGGAGCCTTACGAAGAAGTGTGTCTCCCTGACTTGATCAAGGATGAGACCAACGGGGATGGCTATTATTCTCTGGGGTATTCATATCGGTACCTCATGAAGGCGTACTGGGAGCTGTACCAGGTATCGCATAAGGGAAAGCAGCCCGCCCGTGGGGACAGGAAGAGGGTACGCATGCCCCTACGGCTGGAATACTTTTATGACGGGCCGAAGCGGTACGAGGAATTCCCCTGTGTCAGTACCGCCGTGGCTCCCAAGAAGCGTGCGAAGCCGAAGCTTGACGTGAAGATCCCCACCCGGGGGCGTCGAAGCGGGCCCAACCCGATGGGCTTCGATCCCCAGACCCACTGCGCCGCCTATCTCACGTACTGGCTATGCTCATTCGCCATGCCGTACGGCGACGAGACGGTGATTCGACCGGATGCCATCTACCCGGCATGTCAAATGGCATGGGGTATCAGGCTGTCGCTGTGCCCGGTGACCCTTTGCTTGATTTACAAGGCCCTGGGGGACATCAGCACGCACCAGTTCCCGCGGCAGGCCCGGTATGTATGCCCACTGCACTTCTTCAATGCGTGGGTCTGTTCGCTGTTCCCGGAGTTTGCCCCGCGAGTTCTCCAGGACTGGGGGCTGATGCCAAGGATGTTGGAATTTGCCAGTGCTGAGCCGGGCTCCACCTCCATGCGGATGTATGATATTCGGGGCCGGTTGACAACGGTTCCCCGGGATGCGGTCGGGACTATTCATTTCTGGACATTGGCGGCACATTCGTGCCCTCTGGTGAACAACAAGAGGGAGTGCAAAGACGACCAGGGGGAGAAGTACGTCCACCCTATTAGCCAGGAGAATGTGATCCGCCCACTGCTGGAGCCGGAGCTGAGGGACTGGGCGCTGTCGATTCGCCCGAGCGTGCTGGTGTTCAGGAAAGGGGAGAACGTGTTGCTGGAGCCGTATTACCCCTTCCGGTTCGGTCGCAATTTTGGGTATGACCAGCATATCCCTGCTTATCATGCACAGTTCGGCCTGCCCTTGCGGAATGTCCGGGGGAGCTCAGTTGCCGAACACGCCAGGAGCTGGTGGGACTTCTTCCACCGGGCGGACTCTGCCTCCTTCAGAGTACCGGCCCCGGGTCGTGTTCCCCGAGTGACCCAGGATTATATCAAATGGTGGAATAGCCGGACGGCCTTCTATCGGCTACACAAGACCGATTGCTGGGATGGGGCCGAGAGGAGGTTCCTTAGTCGGCAGCCGGTGCCGGTTCTTGACATTGAGCCAGACCATCTTCTTCGGCTTAGGAATAAACAGGAAAAGGAGGTAGTAGCATATATGGCGGCTCGCCGGGAAGCTCGGGATAAGAGGCCGACGCCGAAGGTGGAGCTACCCCCGGTGGCCAAGGATCATTATCAGAAGACGCTGAGGGACCTGTGCCAAGTGGGGAGCGACCGCCTGGACCTCATCAATTATCCATTCCCCATAGAGGAAGAGGGGACTCCTGCCAGGAGCTGGCGTCCAGAGAGGGATTCGGCCTGCCCGTACCACACATTTATGAGGCGGGAGGAGAGGCAGCCCGAGAACTATAAGGATACCACGTGGCTATACATCCTTCTCCGGGTGAATGGGATGAAGATCGAAGATCTGACGGCCTCCCTCCTGGGCAAGCGCCTGCACATCCCTTATTATTATGCTGACGGGTGGGGCATGGACCACTTTAACCTTTTCTGTCACCTCTCCTCAAAGAAGCACGCGGATCTGGCCAACCTTACGGACCGGTGCCAAACGATTGAAGACGTTTGCTGGCTAGTCCGGGAGGCGGCGCGTCGGGGCAAGGAGACGTCCCTGAGCTACTGGCCGATCACGCTGCGGCTGTACATTGGCCCTCATGGTATTCAGTCTCTTCTTACTTTTCGATTTTGTCTCTTAGCACTGCGGCCCTCGCGGTGAGTTGGGTACTAATCGCAAATGCATGTTCGCTCTTTCCCCTCTTTTCTTTGCAGACCATCCCGACAGCACGCAGATAGCCACGAACCGGAACCTCCTCCGGCTGGTGAAGAAGCCTGCGTATTTTGAAGCCGCACCGCTGGCCCCAACCACGGCTCCTTTGCCCAAGGCAGCGAAGAGGCCCCGGGCTAAATCTCCCGTGAAGAAAGCAGTGGATGCCGCAAAGGTGGCTAAGCAGCGGGACACAAAGCGGAGAAAAACGGAGGCGGCCACGGCCCCGACTGCCATTCCTCCAGTGCCACGGGTCCCGTCCTTTGAGGAGTTCGAGGTTGCCCGGACCGAGCCGAGCCAACCTGCCGGTTAGTGCCTCCGACTGTTAGCATGCCTTTTAAGCCTATTTCTTTATCTTTATTTCGGAGCAAGGTCTCGACGCCTGAATGTTTCCTTTCGTTTCAGCCCCTATGGAGGAGCCCACGCCTGCGCCTATTCCTGCTGTGGAGGAGCCAGTCCCTGCGCCCCTTCCAGATGTGGGTGAAGTCGCGACTGCGGCGAGGAAAACTTCGGCGCCGACCCCGACTCCCTCACCGATAGCACAGGGGAGGTCCCGGGCCAAGTCACCTGTTAAGAAGGCATTGGCTGCTGCCGAGGTGGCCAGGCGGGAAGCGGCAAAGTGGAGATGGGCCGAGGGATCCCCGGCTCCTACGGCCGTCTCTCCGGTGGCCCCCATCTTGTCTTCCGAGGAGTTTGAAGTCACCCGGGCCGGACCGAGTCACGATGCTGACGAGGTCCAACAGTTGCCAACATCGTTTGGGATTGGCTTGCTTCCTAAGCCGGCCCCGCATGCACGCACGGCGACCATGCGCTTCTTCCTTACAGGCGGCACGAAGGAGCCGGCGCCCGTGCTGATCCCGGGCGAGGGTACGGCTGGGACTCCCGAGAAGGCCTTGCCTGTTGAGGAAGCCCGTGGGTCACCTCGTGCCGCAGGAGCTGAAGAGGGTATTTACCTTTGTCGGCTCAAACGGTTCCTTTGTTCTTTGAGAGCCGACTGGATTCGATGTAATCCCCCCTTTTCTTCTTCGTGACAGGCACAACAGAGGCAGTCGCTGGACTATTTGGGCCCCGCGTGCAACTCCCGACGATACGTCTATATGTGAGGAGGAGGCTGAAGTCCGGCGTACCAGCCTCGTCTAGCCCGAGGGAGGGTGCGCCCGCCATTGACCTCGAAGTGGAGGCCCCTTTGCCGACAAGGGGAGAGCCTGCGGCGGTCGAGTCATCGTCGGGCAAAGAGGTAGACTATAACTACTCCTCCGATGAAGCGGCTCCCGACGAGGGCGTGTCCGGGGCATCGGAGCAGCCTGAGCCGGTCTTCGGGCCCCCCTTACTTGCTGGCTCCCCGAGCTTTGTGGGGAAGACTGCTGTAAGTGTGAGCTTACTTGGGCCGGCTCCTTCCTCTCCTTCTTGGTTATCTAATGATCTTTTCTTGTCAATTCTTGGTTTCAGGGGCTTGACTTGCCGGAGGCTGTGGAAAAGAGTACCCCAGTTGTGCCGATCGACCGTCAGGTAGGGGTCGATGTGGGCTCGGGCAAACTATCCCTTCTATTCGAGGCTCTTGAGCAAGAGTCGGCCGCGAGAACTTCAAGTGTTTCCGAAGCGGCGGCCGAGCCTCTGGAGGAAGGAGAGATTGCACCCGAAGGCCGCGTCCTCACGGTGGCCGAGGTAAGCAGGGTTTTATGGCTCTTCCCACTTCTCGTCCTTGCGTAATTTATTCCCGGCGACGGGCGGCTAACCGTATTTCATGTGGGCAGGTGGTGCCGACGACCGGGAAGATGCCTGGCCGCTCTCGCAAGGCAATCGCCAAGCGGAGGCCGATTACCGGTCAGCCACCAGCGGGGGAATCGACTCCGGCATCTGTTCCGGAGGTGGAGACTCTTGCCGTGCTCGTGCAGGCGGGTAGCGTCCCTCACCTGCTGGTTCCACTTCCACCCCTTCCGAGGCTGCCGGCCCAGATGGAGGATCCTCTCTTGAGACAGATATTCGCGGGGCTTCGTGCGCATCTGGAGGGGCCCCAGATGCGAGAGAAAAGTCCGTGGGTGATGGCGTCGGGTCTGGCTTTACTCGAAGCTCCTCCTCTAGCCGAAGTGACGGCACCTGCACCCCTGCCCCTTGGAGCAGTGGCAGAGGTAGGCCGGACGGAGGCAGAGGAGGCAGGGGAGCTCCAAACGATGGGGGCACCGGAGGCTTCGACCATGGTCTTGTCCGCTCCCCCGGTAGTGGCTGGCCAAGGGTCTCTCGTCGAGCTACGCCGGCCGGGCGACTTGACCCTTGCCCTTCCTTCATCTTCAGCGGCGGTAGACACCGACCTGTGGGCAGAAGTGGATAGCACCGTGGAATTCACTCCTCCGGTCGTGCCCTCAGTCAGCCATATGTCATCAGAAGCGCCAGTCCGCCAAATGCTGATCACTCTACGGACCATGCTCCTCGCCGACCCTTCTCTGTCATATAGGGAGGTGCATACTATAGTGGTGCAGTTGACCGGGGCGTTGCAAGTGCTCAGCTGTCCGCTGGGGGAATGGTCGCGGCGGGTTCTGCTGTTGCTGAAGTATGTCAAGCGCCGTGAGTTCCTGGAGACCCAGGCTCCTGACGAACGTGCCGCCCTTGATGCTCAGGCAGACGAGTATCTGCAGACCTTAGAGGCCCGACGCCATAGTAGAGAATGCCACGGAAAGGCCTTAGAGGAAGGTGAAGGCAGCGTTCGTTCCTTCAAGAACCGGATCGAGAAGCTGGAGGGCTACCTCGCTGCGGCTAAACTTGGCCTTGCCGAGGCGGAAAGAAGGGTGGCAGAGGAGAGGGAAGCTCTTGCCGTCGCCGACGTTGAAATGGTGTCCGTCGAAGCGGAGCTCGCCTGTCTTGAGGAATTGAGGGGCCGACTACGCGATATGACGAACTTCCCTTGCGTCGGGATCCTCCCTCTCGAGGACATCTTCAGGGACATCGACTAAGCGTTGCATCCCTTAATTCCTTTTTCTTTTCTTTTGAATGTAACACAGGGGTATGCCCCGCAGCACATGTAGTCTGGTCCCCTTTCTGAATAGAGCAGAGCATTTATGATTTCACGCGTTCTTTGTGTGTGCATTCATCCCAGAGGGAGCTTTCTTACCCTCCTTTCTTTTCTGTGTACATTATTTTCTTCTTCCCCTCCTTCCCCTCTTTTGTGCTGAACCACGTTAGCAGGGTGTGGGTCTTCGCGAAGATTTGCTTCGGGAGAACCAGGCGGGGGCCTACGTCAGGGTACAGGAGAGTGCTCGCCTTCCCAGGGGGAGGACGAGGGGACCACTCCACCATACCGAACGGGCGACTCCCTGGTTTCGCCGCAATATTGGAAGTGCGTGCTGGCCTCAAGCGGGGGGCCTTGGTCAGAGACCGGGCTTCTCGTCGTCCGGAGGGGACGAAGAGAAGAGTTTGTTTAGTCAATGACCCGGACGGGAGGTCCGAGCAAAAGGGGTACTCACCGTCTGAGGAGGACGGAGAGAAGAGTTTGTTTAGTCAATGACCCGGACGGGAGGTCCGAGCCAAAGGGATACTTACCGCCCGGGAAGGACGGAGAGAAGAGTTTGTTTAGTCAATGACCCGGACGGGAGGTCCGAGCCAAAGGGGTACTCACCGCCCGGGAAGGACGGAGAGAAGAGTTTGTTTAGTCAATGACCCAGACGGGAGGTCCAAGCCACAGGGGTATTCACCGCTCGGGAAGGACGGAGAGAAGAGTTTGTTTAGTCAATGACCCAGACGGGAGGTCCGAGCCAAAGGGGTACTCACCGCCTGGGGAGGACGGAGAGAAGAGTTTGTTTAGTCAGCTTTTAGTACCTCCGCTGATGCGGGGCGGTGATTGGAAATGGGGGGCGTTCTCCTTTTCTGGTCCTTCTTTTGCTTTTTTCTTTCCCTTCTTTTTTCCTTCTTCTTTCTTTTTTTTCTTTCTTTTCCTTTCTTTTCTCTTCTCTCTTTTTCTCTTTTCTTTCCCTTCTTTTTTCCTTCTTCTTTCTTTTTTTCTTTCTTTTCCTTTCTTTTCTCTTCTCTCTTTTTCTCTTTTCTTTCCCTTCTTTTTTCCTTCTTCTTTCTTTTGTTTTCTTTCTTTTCCTTTCTTTTCTCTTCTCTCTTTTTCACTTTTCTTTTTTATTACTTTTTTTTCTTCCTTTCTTTTTTTTTCATACATATATTTTTTGTTCTCTCAACTTTTCTTTTTTTTTTTTTACTTTTCTCTTCTTCCTTCTCTCTTTTTTTGAAAACGTGGATGGTAGCCAAGTTGTTTGGACATTAATCAGGCAAATCCGCCCAAAAATAGGGCGAAGAGTAATATTATTACCTGAATGGGGGTGCCGGAGCGTGGTACAATCTCAAATGCCTTCCATTAAGAGGCGGGAACTGAACTTCCCCGCGATTGTTGATAATTACATAGGCCCCACCTTCGTAGACTTTTTGGACTACGTAAGGTCCGAGCCAGTTCTCATTCAGCTTACCCTTGGGGTTGGCGGCCATTAGGTCTCTTCTCTTGACCATGACAAGGTCACCTTTCTTGAATTCGCGCTCCTTGACCAGCTTGTCAAAGGCGCGCGTAATTCGGGCCTGGTAGACCTGAATATTCTGTTGGGCTTGAAGCCGCTTTCCTTCCAGACTGGAGAGTTCATCGAGTCTTCGCTCGGTGTTGGTCTGCCCTTCGGGGATAAGCCCATGCTGAATGGCGACCCTGAGGGACGGTATCTCCAGTTCGACGGGGACGATTGCTTCCGAGCCGAATACGAGAGAGAAGGGCGAGCAGCCCGTTGGGGTCTTGTATATAGTTCGGTATGCCCAAAGCGCTTCATACATTTTTTCTTCCCAGTCCCTTTTGTTAGAGCTAACAGTTTTGGCCAGGAGAGTGCAAAGCGTCTTATTGAAAGCTTCGGCCAGCCCATTAGCTTGTGGATTGTAAGGAGTTGAGGTCCTCCAATCAATTTTATATTTTTCTGCTAGCCGGTAGACTTTCTGGTTGCGGAAGTGGCTGCCGTTGTCTGACACGATCCGGTCGGGCACGCCAAACCGGAATATAATGTTGCGGCGGACAAACCTGACCACGATTTCTCCGGTGACCTCCCGTAAGGCAACAGCCTCTGCCCAGCGGGAGAAGTAGTCGGTCGCCGCCAGAATGTATTTACAGCCTGTGGAAGATGCGGGTAAGGGGCCCACAACCTCTGTTCCCCATTGGGCAAACAGCCAATTGGGCGCGGTTGGGTGCAGTCGCACGGGAGGCCTCCTGGGTATAGTGGCATGCTCCTGGCATCTCTGACACGACTTAGCGTACTCGCAACAGTCGTTGAACATTGCAGGCCAATAGTAGCCAAGTTTCTTGATTTCAATTGTCATCTTCGGCCCCGCCTGGTGTGCGCCAGCTGTGCCGGCATGGACCTCCTTCATAACCCTCCAAGCTTCTTCAATGGACAAGCATCGGAGGAGTAGCTTCTGTTTGGCATCCGCCACAATTCGGAACAATATTCCGTTTCGGAGCTCATAGGAGTCTTTGGTTCTGACTAACTTGATCCTTTCTTCTCTTCGGTCAGGTAATTGCTGGTGCTTGAACCACTGCATCAGGGAGGCTCTCCAGTCAGGTAGGCCGACGGCTTCTGCTGCAGTGACCTCTAGTTCTTCTTCTTTTGGTTCCTCTTCTATCATGCTGGGCATCTGGCGCTGGTTTATTACTTGGATATGGAGAGATCCATCTGGAGGCACTGTCAGTGAGCTTGCCAATTTTGCCAATGCGTCGGCTTGTGCGTTCTCCCCTCTGGCGACATGGCCTATCTCGAGGAGGTAGAACCGCTCCATGAGCCGCCTCGCCTTAGTGTGATAAGGGAGCAGCTCAGGTTTTCGGACATCAAACTGTCCCTGGACTTGCTTGACGACCAGCAGCGAGTCGCCGAACACTTGGAGCATTTTGATCTCCATTTGGAGGGCGACCTGGAGGCCGATGATCAGAGCTTCATATTCTGCTTCATTATTGGTGCAGGGTTTGCTAATGCAGCAGGAAGTGTGCATCACTTCTCCGTCTGGTGACTTGAGGACGATGCCTGCTCCGGCTCGTACCTTGGCGCGCCCGGACGGGGTCGCTTCTGTCCTCGAGGCTCCATCAAAGTGAAGTTGCCAGATGGCTTGTTGTATTTGGTCTACCTCCAGCGTTTCATCCTCGGGCAGCTCTGTGGTCAACGGGGAGTCTTCGGGCACAGGGTGTGCTGCGAAGAAATCCGCGACGGCTTGCCCCTTAACGGCCTTCTGGGGTACGTAAGTGATGTCAAATTCCATGAGTAGCACGGCCCACTTGCCAAGGCGCCCCTTTGGGACTGGCTGGAGGAGAATGTGCTTGATGGGGTCAGCTCTAGATATTAAGCTCACTTCATGGGACAGCATATAGTGCCTCATCTTCTTGACTGCGAAGACCAGAGCAAGGCAGACTTTCTCTATCAGGGTGTATTTGGCCTCCGCACCCACTAGTCTCCGGCTGAGGTAGTAGAGAGCCTGCTCTTTTCCCTCATCATTGTTCTGGGCAAGCATTGCCCCCAGTGAATATTCGGTAGTCGCTATGTAGAGAATGAGCGGTCTGCCTTTGACAGGTGCCCCCAGGACAGGCGGGGTCTTCAGGTATTCCTTTAGCTGGTCGAACGCGTGCTGGCATTCATGGCCCCAGCTGAAGGGTGCATTCTTCATCATTAGTCTGTGGAAGGGTTGGCAACGCCCCAATAGGTTGGAGATGAACCTGCGGATGTAAGCTAACCGGCCCTGTAGGGACCTCAGCTCTCCTAGACTCTTCGGAGGGGGCAACTCCTGGATGGCCTTTATCTTGAAGGGGTCGATCTCGATCCCTCTGTGGCGGACAATGAAGTCGAGGAACTTTCCACTGGACACGCCAAAGGCGCACTTCATGGGGTTCATTTTTAGCCCGTATAGCCGGAGCCTTTGGAAGACGACCCTGAGATCATTTAAATGTTCATCTCTCTTCTTAGTCTTGACGACCAGATCGTCGATGTAGCATTCGACCTTGTTGTATAGCAGCTCATCGAAGATCTTGGTCATCGCCCGCTGATATGTGGCCCCAGCGTTCTTGAGGCCGAAGGGCATCCTCTTGTAGTGGAATATCCCCTTGGGTGATCTGAAGGCTGTGTGAATCCGGTCGTGGTCGGCTATCCAAATCTGGTTATAGCCGGACGAGCCGTCCATGAAGGACAGGGCCTCGTGGCCCATAGTTGCATCAATCATCACTTCGGTGATAGGCACCAGGAAGTCATCTTTTGGGCAGGCTTTGTTCAGGTCGCGGAAGTCCACGCAAATCCTGATCTGTCCATTCTTCTTTTTCACTGGTACAATGTTGGCCAACCATGTGGTATATTGGTTTTCTGCCACGAAATCGACATCTATGAGCTTGTCGACCTCCTTGCAGATCTGGCTGGTCAATTCCGGCCTCATGCGCCGGGGAGACTGTTTCACTGGATCCACCTTAGGATTCATGGACAAGATGTGCTGAGTCACCTCGGGGCTGAGTCCGGGCATTTCTTTGTAGTTCCAGGCAAAATAATCCCGGAACTCTTGCAGCAGCTTTATGTATTGTTCTCTCTCACGAGGGGGTATGAGAGCACTCAGAAAGGTCAGCCTGGGGTCACCTTCTGTGCCGAGGTTGATCTCAATCAATTCGTCGACTGTGGCCTGACCGCCATTTTCAATTTCCGGCGGGGCTGGCGATAAATCGACGAAGTCTTGGTCTTCATTGTCTTCGGGCTCGAGGATGGCATCCTCGTATTCTTGCTCCTCCTGGCTGGGCGTGGGGGCTGGATTTGCCGTGCAGTCCTCTTGGGCCGTAGCCGCCAGGTCTGTGAGGTCCGCTGGTGCAGAAAGGCACAGGGCCACCTCGGGGTCTTCTATGTACTCATCATAGACAGCTTGGACGGGGGCCGGGGTAGCCGCATCTTCAGGCGCCTGGTACTGGATGGATATGGTATAGGCTCCTGCTCTAGGGCTGTCCGCCACGTGGGGGCGTGGCGGGGCTACCACATAGTCTCCCATCCTGAGCTCGTCCCTGTCGATGAGGCCTTGAGCAATGTCTTTGAAGACATAACAGTCTTCGATGGCGTGGCCCAACATCTGGTGGTAGGGACAGAACAGCGGGTCCCCACTCCTTCTGGCGTCTTGCGGCCTCCTGGGCCTTGGGAGGGAAACCTTGCCGTAATAGTAGGCCCAGTCGAAGATACCCCGAGTCTTCTCCCTTGGGAAGGAATAGGGCTTCTGAAGCTTCTCCTGGAGTGTCACGTCTCGCCGGGCTGGTCGCCCAGTAAAGGGGCTTGCTGCACTTCTTGCTTCTCTTCTCAACGGGGTGGAAGCGTCTGGACTGGTGCCTTGGGGCCGGGGCAGATGGCCACCCCACGGGGGAAGAGAACCCTGGATCAGGTCGGCGACCAGCGAGGTTAACTCAGCCAGTCGCACTTTTAGCATCTCGATCTCCCGTTGCTGCCTGTGGTACAGGGCGTACATGACGGGGTCGTATCGAGGGGAATTCGGAGCATGGCCCATGCTACTGCCCCTTGCTTCGCCGGCCGGCCGGGGCGAAGGTGCCTTGGCGGTGTGCCCCTCCGGGGTCGGTTCCTCGGAGAAAGAGGAGGTCTTCCCCATGCAGCGGCGGATAGGGTTCCAAAGGAACACTTCTTCATCTTGTGCCTCCTCAGTCGGAGAGCTGGGATATACATCTTGGCGGGCTTCCCTCAAATTTGCAGCTTCCGCAGGGTCGTCACCGGACAAGGCCGAAGCTGATATCACATCAGCCTCGTAGTAATCTTCTAGTGAAAAACCCAGACCGGGATGCTTGGTAATTTGCAGCAACCGTCGATCCAGGTTCGGCGGGTTCCACATCTTTTCAAACATCTTCTTCCGTCTGGAGGGCAGGTATGGAGGAATCTTCTGCTTTTTGACCATCCCGGCTGCCCGGTCTGTCAGGTGAGGAAGTCCTGCAATGGGGACGTGCGGGTCATGCAACTCGTCAGGGAATCGGCAATCATCGTCTTCCCTGACTGGCTTCTCCCCAGCGACATAGAAGATAGTGGGCGGCCCTTCTGGGTTAGGCACCTCGAAGGTCTTCAGCTGCTCGGCTGCTTGACATTCTATTTCTATTACAGGCTTGACGATCCCTGGCGGGACCCTGACATCTTCTAGCAGGTCTTCGAGGCAAGGCGCCCCCGGTGTAGGGTAGATGGCGAGAGGAGCCGCCCTGAATACCCCTTCTTGTTGTGCAATGAATGGTACATGCGGGGGAGCCACATAACCCGGGGGTGGCGGAGGGAACCTGCCACCTGACTCTGCTTTCTTCTTCCCCTTGTCTTGGGTAGCTTAAGGAGCTTGCTTCACCTTTTCCAAGTACATATTAGCATCTGACAAGTGACACTCGAACACCTCGAACGGGTGGAGGTCGGCGAAGATTCTGACTTCCTTTCCCTCGCAGGGGTACTTGATGCATTGATGCAGAGTGGAGGGTACCACCCTATTCTGGTGTAGCCAAGGCCGGCCAAGCAGCGCCTTGTAGGAAGTGCTGGAGTTGATGACGTGGAACTGGACCGTGGTGGTGAAGTCATCAAAGGTTAAGTTGAACTCTGCAACCCCCATGGGCACTTCACATTTCTGGTTAAAGCCAGCAATCTTGACATTTTTGACCTCAACCAAGTGTACATCAAAGTAGTGCTTCTAGTACACCCGGTAAGGGAGTATATTCACCGCCGCCCCTAGGTCGATCAAGACCCTATTAATAGGCTGGCCATTCAACTGCCCTTTCATGTAGAGGGGTCTGTTGTGACTGCAGGTCGGCAGGAGCATGTCCTCTTCTATAAAAGTCACAGCTACTTCGGGTGCTATTTCTGCCAAACTGGCTTCAAGGTGGGCTGGCATCTGGAGTGCGGCGATGATGGCTTGCCGTGTTTCTTCATCTAAAGACAGCATCTCCCACACAGTGAACCGGGACGGGATCTTCTTGAGGTGTCTGACTATCCGCTCGGCAGCCCACACCTTGAGCAACTTCATTTCTTCGGGCTTGCCGCGCCTGCTCCCCTCCTGAGGCTGGGGTGTCTGATCAGGGGACGCCTCCTTTGCGGGATATGCTGTAGCCCGTTGAGCAGGCGGGGCCTGTTGGGCCTCCTCCGCTGCTCGCATGAATTCGGCGAGGTTTGGGGTGCCGCTGAATTCTCCCTCTGGCTGGGCAGGAGTTGCAGCTGGTAGGGCTTGGGGGACGCTTGCTTTACTGGTCACAGGGGACCCCTGGGGATGCGCCCGCCTTCCTACTCGAGCTGACAGGAACTCGGCGAATGACGGGGCGCCTTGACTCTTGGTGCCTCCGGGGTAGAGACCTGATGGGGGAGGGATCTCGGTGCCTCGGACCTCGGGCTCGGGAACCTGGTATGGTTGTTCCCCCCTGAGCATGATGTTGAGGCTGCCCTGAGGAGGGCGCCCCCACTTCCTCCCTGACCTGGTGGCGTGCTGGGAGGTGGATGCTTCAGCTTGACTCACCTCTGCTGGTTCATGGGGTGGGTCTTCTTCTTTTTCTTCCAGGGAGAGAGCGGTGTCGAACAGCGCCAAGAGGGTGTTGCAGGCGAGGACGACCTCCTTCTTCTTCTTGCCCCTGGGTCTTCTCTTCTTCTTCTTCTTCCCTGCCGTGGCCAATGGCTGCTCCTGAGGAAGCTCACCCCACAGGGGAGGCTCTTTTTCTGTTTCAGCTTTTGTTCCTGGAGCCAGCTCGAGTGATTCGAACTCCTCCCAGGGGACATATTCTTTTAGTTCCACGGGCTGGATTTTGGGCTGTTCATAATCTTCAAGCCCGTCAATAATAGCCTGGAGTTTCTCGACCGTCGGGCTGGTTTTCTGGTGCATTCGCAGCGGGACAGAGCTCTTCTTGTTGTGGGTGGGCCGCCTCATGACCAGCCTGGGGGCCGTGTCATGGCGAACTGGGCTCGCCGGTGGTGGTGCCGGCAAGGGCGTCGCGTCCCTTGGATGAATCCCTGGGGAGGACCGAGGGGTGCGTGCCTTTCTATTTCTTCCGGGCACCGTCTGCCAACCCTCTTGATCTTGGACTGGGGCCAGGACAAAAGTCTCATAAGTGGCGCGGGCACAGGCTTCCGCCCACTCTTCTGGCAACTCCTGGTATAGTGAGATCATATTGACGGAGGAGGCTATGCTGGGCAGCTCGTGTGGCTGCGGGGGGTCTACTTTATGCTCCCCCATGTCCAGCTCCCCGTTCTTGATTAAGGACTCAATAACGTCCTTGAAGACGTAGCAATCTTCAATAGTATGCCCGAGCACCCGGTGGTACATGCAGAAGCGCGGGTCATCCTTCTTCTTCAAGTCGCCAGGCCTTTTCGGCTCTGGCAGTGTGATTTTATTGTAGCTGGTTGCCCATTCGAACAGGAGCTTGGACTTGTCCCGGGAGAAGGAATATAACTTGTTTCTCATCTTCTCCCTTAGCGAGGGGCCTTTCCGCCGCTCTGTGGTTCTGGGCGGCGGAGGGTTGGCAGCTCCCTTGGCTTTCTCCTTCTGCTTTTCAAAAGCCTGGAAGTCTAGCGCATGCACCTCCGGGGGAGCCGGCTTCTTCTCCGCCTGCCTGGCTCTCTGGCTTGACATGCCTGGAGTGGAGGAGTATCGGGCCAAGAATGCCTCGATCTCCGCTACCACATTGTTCAGGCGGTCAAATGTCTTGACCTCAGTGCCGATCATCCTTTCCAGGATTTCTTTCTTTAAGTTTTGCTTGCAGATCTGCACTGCGTCCTCCTGATGCGGGGGGCGTTTGCACCTCATACTAAGGTTCCTCCATCTTTTAATATAGTCGAGGGCCGACTCATCGTTCTTCTGCCTTGTGGCGTAGAGTTCAGCCATGGTAACTTCTCTCTCGGCAACGTAGAACCTTCCCTTGAACTTCTTCTGCATGTCGGGCCAATCGGCCACCAACCCGGGTGACAAGCCGGAGTACCATTCAAAGGCAAGTCCGGTAAGTGTTGAGCCGAAGAACTTCAGGAGGTAGGCCTCCTCAGCAGCCAGGTCTCCCATGACGTTCACATAGTAGGCAATGTGCTCTCTGGGAGACCCTTGCCCGTTGAACTTTTCAAATTTTGGCGGCTTGGTGACGCCAGCCGGCAACTTCCTGGCAGCATAGTGAGCCGGGTAGGGTACCCGGTAGACGTCGAACGGTGTCTGATCCCCTTCGCCCCTCTCGGCCAACTTCGTATCTATCATCTGCTCCAGCATCAACCGGCTAACTGTTGCCGGGTCGACCGGATTCGGGTAAAAGTGAGCGGGCTGCGCGCTCGGGGTGGCTACCACGGTCGCCCGGGGGGCCATGGGGGACCCTTGTGAAGGCGGAGCCTGTGGCGGGGCCACTACTGTATAATGTGTCTGCTGTGGGGGCGCGCCCCCGAGAGGATTGAGGGTTGCTGGAAGAGCTGCCTCTGAAGACTGCCCCCTGTCCCTGGGTACTTCGGGTATAACCTCGGTCTGCCAGGACATCGGGGGCGGTGCGTCCCGCTCACTTAGCTGCTTCTTGAGTGACTCGATTTCCTGCTGGAATCGTTGTATCATGAGCAGCATTGTAGGGTCAGCTGTGGGAAGACTAGGCATGCCCCCTGTCTCTCCGGCCGGGGCGTCCTCGGCTGATGTCGAGGGTTCGCCACTCGTGTCGCCGGTGGTGACCACATTGGCCGGGAGGGCCGCAAGGGGCTCTTCAGGTAAGGTTCCTTCGGCGCCTGCGGGTGTCGCGCCGCCTGCCGCTCTCCCTCTTCTAGTGAGGGGTCCCGGTCTAACGGCTATTCTGGCCAATTCTTCCGGGTCGGTGGGTAAGGCCCCATACCGACCATGAACTCCTGCCATACTGCAGGTGAATGTCTGCCATTTCTTATTCTTATTTCTTTTTGTCGCCCTCCTGGACGATCCTCCTAGGAATGTCAGCCTGTCGAAGACCGACCGTCGGGGCGGCGCTTCCTCCCGTACAGGGGACTGGCGCGGCTCCCCCGGGCGGGTCCTCGACTCCATGCTAGGTGCAGGTTCCCCCCTTTCTTCCTGGAAGGCAGAGGCCATTGCCCCCAGTAGTCTCTGGCGGCCGGCGGGGGTGCTACCCGGGCCTCGGAGGTAGTTCCTCATGGCCTGCTCGATCCCTTCCCACTCCTGGTCAGGGAGAGCGGCCTGGGGTTGCGCGTCGATGACAGCGGCAGGAGGGGAGTGGGCCGTGAGAGCCGGACTGACGACGTCGTATCGACGCCCCCGGCGACGGCGGTGGACCTTCTCGGGCAGCCCCGCGAGGACGGGTGTCGGTGGGGGAGTCGGGGTCATCACCTCGACCCTGTCATCTTGTCGAGCCCTCGTCGGGCGGGAAATGCTGGGCCCCGCCTGGGCGGGTGCAGTGGGCTGGGCCTGTTTAGGTACCCAGACTTGTTTCAGCTTCGCCGACGTATGGGTCGGCACGGTCCTTGGTGATGTGGCGAGAGCGGCAGGTGCTGCCTCCTCTTTCAACTTCCGGAGCTCTTGGAAGGAGTTTTGAACCGGCACGGTCGGGACGACGCGGTCCGGTGCCACAGGGGATCTCCTCCCGTCCAGACGGACTCGGTGGATCCCCATAGTCATGGTCTTCCCCGAGTTGGACATGCGGCGCCCCGGGCCGGCGCTAGTGTTGTTTCTCTAGAGCCTCCTCCGGTGAGATGCCGACCCCTGGTGGGATGGGCCGGTAGTCTGGTGCACATGGTGCACGTTGCAGCTCAGCGTCGTCGTAAGGACGCTGTTGTTGTTCTTGGCCACAGCTCGGCCGGCGGCAGCTTCGACGGCTCCCGGAGCGGGAGGGTTGGTTTGGGGCTCCTCGGGCGATCGTGCGTCGAGGATGTCAACGAAGGCCACCCCCAAGAAGTTGGGGAAGCCCACGGTGGGAGGGAAGCTCCCGAAGGTGAGGGGGATCGCCAGGTAGCCACCCCGAACGTGGTTCTGGACGGGCTGAGGGCCACAGACGACCGCCATCGTTGGTTCCATGATGCCATTCTCTTTTTTTTTTTTTTACATTTAAGAAAGTAGCACAATTAGTATTACAAGAAGGGGGCCGCGGGGCCCCTAATTTCGGCAAAAAGATGAAGGGTGGTTCAGTCCCACCGGGCGTGCCAGAGCTGTGGACGCACTTTTTATCGCTTGTTATTCTCTCGTTAGTTTATTCGTTTGTTAAGTGCGTGGGCGTGCCAGTCACAAAGGTGACGATTTATTCTGGCCCCGAAGAGCCCATGGTGCGCTCGATCTGACTTCGTCAGATGATTGTGTGGTTCGTGTCGGGACCGAATCCCGTCACGCCATAAAGGTCACGACGTCATTTACATCCCCCATACGAGGGAATACCCTTGATTAGTTGCCGAAATTAGGGGCCCCGCGGCCGAAAAGAATAATACAAATTGTGCGAGAGAGATAGGGATGGGTCACACTGAGGGCTGTATTCAGACCACAAACCGTCGGTCATGTCGGTCGCTCGTGGACCTTTTCATGTTCGGACATGGGTCCGTGAAGGGAACGCGACGAGAAAACCGTGATAGATCCCTTCAAGTATCTGCCGAGCATGCATCAATTTTAATGAGGATTCGGAAGGTATCCGGAACGAGAAACAAATCCGGTCCGATTAAGATGTCGACCCGAGGTTAGATCAAAGCCTAGCCATATCGGGGTAATTCCTGAGACTCGGGCTCGACCTGAAAGGGCGGCGTTGTTGTTCCTTTTTACCCCGGGTCACGGGGAGAGATGGGGGCTGCAGTGCGGGCCTTAGAGTCTTTTATCTGGGGTTTCCTTAGTTATATGTTCGGGGATTTCTGATTTGTTGTTCGTTGCTTCTTTATGCGTTTGTTCCGGATGATTTCTCTCCTTTTATTCATCATTGCTATTGCTATTATTGTTTATTCTTTATTACCCCTTTCGCCTCTCTTATTATGATTAATATTGCGCATTCGGGGTCCTTTAATTAGCGTAATTTTTATTAATTTACTTGCTATGGTTAATGCCCTTATGAGGCTGTATATGTGTATATGTGTAGTGTGCCGGCGAAGGGGAAAACGGGGGTGTACCGCTGAGGGTAGAGAGCATGCCGCTGGGAGGCTAAAAAGGACGTACTGCTGGAGGCTAAAGGAGCGTACCGCTGGGGCTCAAGGGAGTGTATCGCTGAAGGTTCAAGGGGCGTGCCGCTGGGGCAATTAAGGGTGTACCGCTGGGGGGGGCTGGAGGAAGTGTGCCGCTGAAGGCCAATGGGAGCGTGCCGCTGAAGGCCAATAGAAGCGTGCCGCCGAGGGCCTGTGGACGCACTTTTTATTTGATAAAAATCGTTGTTTATTTGTTTATTGGCGTTCATTAAGTGCGTGGGCGTGCCAGTCACAAAGTGACGATTTATTGTGCGCTCGATCTGACTAATCAGACGATTGTGTGGTTCGTGTCGGGACTAGAACCCGCTGCGCCATAAAGGTCACGGCGTCATTTACATCCCCTCGGAGAGGGGATCACCCTTGATTAATCGCCGGGAAATGGGGCCTCATGGCCAGGAAAATATATCGAGAGAAACAAGCCGATAGCGGTCTCGAATCAGTCGGAAAGCCCTATGTCTAGGGAAACAAGCATTCGAAATATGTCGGTCACTCAAGGGACCATTTTGATATTCGGACGAGCGTCTGGCTTTAGAGAATCGTGATCATCACGGGGAAAACTGGAGCATATGTATGCCGGGGTACGGCAAGTTTATCGTTCAAAGGGATGGGAGGCATTCGGTTGAATCCCGGTTAGAGCGGTCGGAAACCGATAGGTTTGTTCGCCCGGTGCAAGACCAAACTACGACCATACTGCGGTGGGCCCCCCGCGGTCGAAGTCGGGCTCGCGTGGGTATCATTAATATTTCCGGTGCCGAAGGGCAGCGGGAAAGTGTCCCGGGACTAGATTCCGAAACAAAGATTTGTACATAGCTAGCCGACTATAGGCCTAGGATGTGGGTCAGGCGATGACCATGGTTGGGGCGAACCCGAGGTCCAAATGTGACTCACGAAGGTCTTATTGATATTCCCGCACGTAGGGTCCGGGGAAGACTAGAGCCGTCTCGTTCCATTCGGATTTTGTCGGTCATACACGGACCATTTTATGTTCGGACAAAGGTCCGTGTAGAAAACAAGACGGTGACGGGAGCGAATCCGTGTAAATGTCTGCCGTGAGTACGACAAGTTTAGTGCAAGTGCGGGGCTAGATCCCGATATATATGTCGGTCACTAACGGACCATCCAGTATTCGGACGAGAGTCCGTATTCGAAGCATCGAAGACAACGACAAAGACACATGGATGTCTGCCGTAGGTGCGGCAAGTTTAATGTGGGTGCGGGATCGGATCCCGATGAAGATGGGTCAAGCTGATGATCTATTGGCCCGAGGTGGTTGCGGACTATGGCCATATCGGGGTTTCCGAGGACCACGTCTGATGCCACGGGGCGTCATTACTTTTCTTTTCACGCATAGTCTTGGGAAACGAAGGTTCCAAGGTATACGTGCATGTCGGTCACGGTCGGACCATTCATTGTTCGGACGCGAGTCCACGTTTGAAGCATCGAAGATGATGATAAAACCGTGCAAATGTCTACCGTAGACACGACGAGTTTAATGTGGGGTTGCGGGATTAGATCCCGGGAGAAGCGGGTCGAGTTAACGAACTATTGGCCCGGGATGTGTTCGGATCGTGACCATGTCGGAGGCTCCGAGGTCCACGTCCGATACCACAAGGCATCATTGATTTTCTCTTTGCGCCAAGTCCGGGGGAGTGAATTGTTAAGTATGGAGCCCGAACTCGCCATCGTGCGCCCTCACACGCGGATCGACCTGCGCGGTCAGGTCGCGGGTTCGACCTGCCCGGTCAGGTCGTGGGGGTCAAGGGGGGCAACGCCCCTTGCGGGGGTTTCCGGGGGCAGCGCCCCCGGAACAAAAATTTAATTATAGAAAGGTTATGGTGTTTCCTTCTATTCTTTTATTAGCATGATTGACCTTTCATTATTATTTTTGCTTGTTTTATTCCCCCTTTGTGTTAAGCAGGCGCGCCGGATAGAGGGAGTTCAGGGGGGCGCGCCGGTTAAGGGGCGCCGGTTTAAGGGAGTTCATGGGTGGGGCGCGCCGGTTAAGGGGCGCCGGTTTAAGGGAGTTCAAGGTTGGGGCGCGCCGGTTAAGGGGCGCCGGTTTAAGAGAGTTCATGGGTGGGGCGCGCCGGTTAAGGGGCACCGGTTTAAGGGAGTTCAAGAGGTTGAAATGGGCGCGCCGTTTTAAGGTTCAAAGAGGGGGATGGGATTGTTAAATGCGTGATGTTAAACCGGCGCGGTGGAATAGTCACCGCGCCGTATTAAACTCTCCCGAGGGTTTATTGTTTTTGACTGTGTGTTTTCTTTTTCTTTCACCTGCAGGTTGGGTTAATGATCTGTTGTTGATTCATTTGGTGGATTAAGTTGGCAAGGAGGAAGTTTAGGCATTTAACTGTTCATTAGGGTGACTTAGCATGGATTTTAAGTGTTTCGTTCAAGGGGTTTGGTTCACATATTTTACTGTGTGTTGTTCTTGTTCTTGGAGGTGGTTTGTTCGTTTGTTCTTGAGTGCTCTTAATCCCCTGACGAAAATCGGGCAGCATCTCCCCTAGACCGGGGCTTGCCAGAGAGAAGCGAAGGCCACCAAACGGATTGCTCCGGGGTGACCCTCAAACATCGGAGTGGCCTTACGGCGGTCCGAACCCATGTGTGAGTGTGGAGCGCTCGAGGACTAGCCTTCAAGAGCGACCACTACTCACGGGCGATGAATCTTTGGCGTGGGACGAATGTGTGCCATGAGATGCCATGAATGTTCATCCCCTGACGGACTCCTTCGAAGGCCATGCTATGGAGAAGCAAGCTTCGAAGGGCCTGGATGAGGAGAAGGCAGAGAGAAAGAGAGGGAAGCAGGAGAACACCGTATGTTGTAAAAAGGGCTTTTCTTTTTATTCGTTTGCAAAAGGAAATACATCGGGGAATCTACCCTAAAGCGAGAAAAGGGGAGAATACAATAGAGAGAAAGGAGGGAATACATTGATGGGGGAGGGGGGAACGGAGCACAAGCTCCTCCCCCTCCGAGCTCACCTCTCAGTCTCACTCTCCTCTCTTCTCTTCTCTTCTCCGGCACGGGGACGAAGCCTCTTCTTCTCTTCGGGTGGCCCTCTCTTCTCTTTTCCTTTTTCTTCTCTTCACTGCACACAGCCCAGGGGGTTCGAGCAGCCAGCCTCCCCTTTTCTTCTTCTCTTCCCTGCTCACCGCCTCAGAGAGCTCCTTCTCTAGTGGGGCATGCCTCTTATAGAACGGACAGTGGGGGAGAAAACTCCCGCCACCTCTGCCTTGTTCGCAACAACGTTGTTGTTGTGCTGGATGATGCTGGTTCGTGGAGTACACTGGCGTTCGTCCGAGGATGGGACATTCACGGATTTGTCGAGAGGATCTGCTGCTGCTGCTGCCGTCACTGCCGCTTTGCTGTCGTTCGGGAGGAGGAGACACGGCTTCAAACATTAAATGTCATCTGCGCCGCGTATGGTGCAGAACAGAGCATCGGAGTTTCGATGGGATGGCATGGGGTTAAATCGGCGCGGTGGAACAGTGCCCGCGCCGGTTTAAACCCAAGTGCAATTGGTGTGCCGTGTTAAGATTACAAATGGGCGCGCCGGATTAAATCTTTGCAAAGGGGCGCCGTATTAGAGTGTAAAGGGGGGCACTTCCTTCAAATGAGCGCGCCGGGTAAGTTGTGCATAAGGTGGCGCCGTATTAACCTTCAAAGGGGTGGCCTCTTCAACAGTGAGCGTGCCGTTTTAACACAAAGCAAGTGGAGCTCGTATTAGAGCATGAAATAAGGGCGCGCCGTTTTAAAGTAAGGGGGGGCGCGCCGTTTTAAGGCGTGCCGCTTTAAGGCCCTTCCGCACCGTTTTAAGCACCGAACGGATTCTTTCCGAAGTCGAGGCCGTTTATATGAATGTTGGCATTCCCAGAATGTTCCGGTTGCATTGCATGGCTTCCACAATTTTCTGTTCGCAGCCTCCGGGACTCGGTCCTAGACTTTGCGTGACTTTCGGTGCAAGTTGAGACTGTGCCAGAGTTCCCGACTCTTCTCTGATTCAGCTCTCGGCATGGCTGGTCGGAGCCTTGTAGCTGTATCTTTTGCTTAGGGGGCTTCCTTAGCGGGTAGCGGACCACCAAGTGAGTTCTCGTCCTGATCGGGCGAGGCATGAGATTTATTCAGCATTTCTATCTTCGACTCGCGCTCTAATGTGTAGACGCGAATGTCGCCATCACCATCATCGTCATTTTTTTGGCGTCCACAAATGCCCCCCACTCACGGGCGGCGCAAGCGAGGGATGAGTGCGCGGGGCCCGCGAGTGTAGAGTTCTTCGACAGGACGTCTGTTCTTCCGAGCCAGTAGGATGCTCTTCCGGTGCAAATTCACGAGAAAGCGCTCACTCCTTCAGCGAAGGGATGAGGGGATCGCTCCACCGCATATGCACGTGGATCGAGATGTCAGAGTGGGGGTTTAGTCATCGACATGGGATAAATACCGAAGCAAGGCTGAAGGGTCCATGCGTCATCTTAGGTAGGAGGCCTAAAATGACTTAGATGAGGCCAATCCCAAGGGGGAGTTGGTGACTCGTGCTGGGTTTAGGAGAATTGTTCATTCATCGACTCGGATGGGAGGTCCAAGCCGAAGGTTTATGAAAGGGCTCTGATGGAGTGAAAAGGATTTTATGCATTCCGGTGGAACGTTCGAAGTGAAGGGTTTATTTGCTGGTGCCGACAGGGTGTCGGGAGCTGATGTGGTCTATTCATTGACACGGGATGAGTGCCAAGGCAAAGGGGGCTTTTCATTCATTGACTTGGACGGAAGGTCCGAGCCAAGCAAAAGGGGTTTCTCTTCTTTTTTTTTGTTCATTGACTTGGACGGAAGGTCCGAGCCAATCAAAGAAGTTCTTCTTCTTCCCTTTTTTTTATTCATTGACTTGGACGGAAGGTCCGAGCCAAGCAAGGAGGTTCCTTTTGTTCATTGACTTGGACGGAAGGTCCGAGCCAAGCAAGAAAGTTCCCTTCTTTTCTTTTCTTTTCTTTTCTTTTTTTTTATCGACTTGGGCAGAAGGTCCGGGCCAAGTAAGAAGGCTCTATCTCATTTTATTCATTAGCTTGGACGGAAGGTCCGAGCCAAGCAAAGAGGTTGTTTTTGTTCATTGACTTGGGCGGAAGGTCCGAGTCAAGCGAGAAAGTTCTTTCCTTTTTTTGTTCTTCTTTTTTTTTTTATTCATTGGCTTGGATGGAAGGTCCGAACCAAGCAAAGGAGGTCTCTTTTTTTTGTTCATCGACTTGGACGTAAGGTCCGAGCCAAGCAAGAAAGTTCTTTTCATTCATCGACTTGGATGGAAGGTCCAAGCCAAGCAAAGGCGTTCTTTTGTCCATCGACTTCGACGGAAGGTCCAAGCCAAGGGTTAATTCGTCGGCGGGAATGAGAGTTGTGATATTGAGGTGGTTTATTCATTACCAAGGGGTGAGTGCCAAAGCAAGGGTCTTTTGTTCATGGAACCAGACGAAAGGTCCAGGCCATTGGTTTATTCATCGATGCCGACGGGGAGTCGGGGACCGACGTGGTTTGCTTGTCTCTTCTTCTCTTCATTAGTGCCGACATGGTGTCGGGAGCTGACCTGGCTTGTTTGTCTCTTGGTCTCTTCGCCAGCGCCGACAGGGTGTCGGGAGCTGACCTGGCTTGTTTGTCTCTTTGTCTCTTCACCAGCGCCGACAGGGTGTCGGGAGCTGACCTGGTTTGTTGATCTCTTTGTCTCTTCGTCAGTGCCGACAGGGTGCCGGGCGCTGACCTGGTTTGTTGGTCTCTTTGTCTCTTCGTCAGTGCCGACAAGGTGCCAGGAGCTGAGCTGATTTGTTAGTATCTTTGTCTCTTCATCAGTGCCGACAGGGTGTCGGGAGCTGACGTGGTATGTTTGGTCTCTTCTTCTCTTCATCAGTGCCGACAGGGTGTCGGGAACTGACATGGTTTGTTCATTGGCATGGGGTTAGTGCCAAGGCAAGGGTCTCTTTGTTCATGGAACCAGACGAAAGGTCTGGCCAATGGTCTTATGCGTTGGTGGGACTGAAAATATTTTGATCTCCGGCGGGACTTGACGAGTCGACATCCCTCGGAGGCTTTGATGATGATTTTTCTCTCTTCTTTTTTTTCTTCTCCTTTTTTTTTCTTTTCCCTTCTCTTTCCTTCTTCTCTTCTTCTCTTCTTCTTCTCTTTTTTCTTCTTCTTTTCCTTCCCTTCTTTTTCTTCTTCCCTTCTTTTTTTTTTCCTTCTTTTCTTTTTTTTTTCCTTCTCTTCTTTTTTTATTTTTTTTGAACAACTTTGGATAGCTATCGGCATAGACGCCGATAAGGAGATAGTTGTCGGCTAAACGCCGATGATGACATAGCTGTCGGCTCAGGGGCTGATAATTGAAAAATGAGCCACGAGGGCAGAGGGGAGGGTCTATTCCTTTAACGGTCTGGACGGTGGGTCCAAATCAAAAGGGGTATGTCGCCCAAAGGGACGGGGCGGAGAGTTTGTTGATTCGATGAGGATGTTCGTCACCCGGAGGGATGGGTCATGTAGCGACCTGAACGGGAGGTCCAAATCAAAAGGATTGTTCGTGACCCCGAAGGGATGAAGGGGTGGTCAAGTCGCCGACACGGGCTAGTGTTAGCGCAAGGAAAAGGGGATGATTCCCTACCCGAATGGCAGGCTCGGGCCAGGGTGAAAGGTTGTTTCGTTCTTTAATGCGCCAGGGGTACCAGCTGTATGAAGGGTCTTTTAATTCTTTGGCTGGACGGAAGGTCCGAACCAGAGTAGAGAGAATTCTTTTTGTTCTTCAGCTGGACGGTAGGTCCAAGCCAAAGTGAAAGGATCTTTTGGTTCTCTAGCTGGACAGAAAGTTTGATCTAGAGTGGAGAGAATCTTTTTGTTCTCTGACTGGATGGCAGGTCCGAGCCAAAGTGAAAGGATCTTTTTATTCTCTAGCCAGACGGAAGGTCCGGTCTAGAGTGAAAGGATCTTTTTTATTCTCTAGTCGGATGGAAGGTCCGATCTAGAGTGGAGAGAATCTTTTATTCTCTGGCTGGACAATAGGTCCGAGCCAAAGTGAAGGACATTTTTTGTTCTCTAACCGGACGGAAGGTCCAATCTAGAGTGAAAGGATCTTTTTTATTCTCTAGTCGGATGGAAGGTCCGATCTAGAGTGGAAGGATTTTTTTTTTATTATTATTATTCTCTAGTCGGATGGAAGGTCCGATCTAGAGTGGAGAGAATCTTTTTTGTTCTCTGACTGGACGGCAGGTCCGAGCCAAAGTGAAAGGATCTTTTTGTTCTCTAGTCGAACGGAAGGTCCGATCCAGAGTGAAAGGGGTCTATTTGTTCTCTGGCTGGGCAACAAGCCTGAACCAGAGTGAAAGGATTTGACGTTCATCAATGCGCCGGGAGTACCGGCTGTGAAATCCGAGCCCGGGGAAGTGGGCCATGAGGGCCGGAGTTGATGTTGCAGAAGTAGGCCGCAAAGGCTGCAATTGGGGAAGCTGGCTATAGAAGCCAAAGTTGGGAGGTTAGCAGGCCGTAGAGACAGGAAGTAGGCCATGGGGGCCAAGATTGGGCCACACGAGCCAGAACTGGGAAAGTAGGCCACAATGGCCAAAATTGAGTTTTTTTTTTTATTATTTTCTTTATTCAAGCATGCAGTCATTCATCAGCAAGCTTAACATAAATACACATAAGGTAGCCCCCTCTATAGGGGATGGGATAGGGACAATGCCCATAATTCACAAATGCAATGTGGGTCACGAGGCACAATTGAGGGGTGGTGCACCCGTCAAGAGGATATCGCATGTCTTGCATGCATAGCTTAAATTCACGCATTTCACCCGAGACAATCCTCTGTAGCGTGGCAGTGCAAATGTGTGAGCAAAGAGCCCTAACCGTAGGGATATGCAAGTTTTCTAAGCAACACTCGAGGGTCACTCTAGCGCCTACACATTAGTTTCAGGCTTTCGACTTTCGGTAGCTTCACACAGCCCCCAGCTATTTATTTTGGTAGCGGATTTCACCGTTCGACGCGAGTCTCCTCATGTATCTCAATGGGGATTCCCGGCTACTAGGATTCATCCTTGTCATAGTTTTATTGCGGATTCCACTGTTTGACGCGAGTTTCCTCATGTGTCCCAATGGGGATTCCCGGCTACTAGGCTTCATCCTTATTAGAATTCGCTTCACCTTTTCGCGCGAGTCTCCTCATGTGTCTCAATGGGGATTCCCGGCTACTCAGATTCACGTTTCTCTCTTTTTTCTATTATTCATTCTTTTTTCCTTTTTCTTTTTTTTTTAAGTGGGGGTAGGCAGCTTTTTCCTCACGATTACCTTTCACGCGAGTGCAGAAATTCAAGCATCTGTAGAGTGCTAAGAAGAAAGTCGGGCAATCCCTATGGTTGAAGACCATTGAACACATTAAGTGCTAAGTGTGGGAGCATTGCCTCGGGTTTATTTTGTGAGTTGGGCCTAGCAATTTAGCCATGACTCTTCCCCTTGACGTGTACACCCGCCATAATTGGGTTCCCTTCGAGCGTATGCCGTGACGCACATGCACCCGGAATCGGGGCAGCGTTATTATTTATCAAGGAAACACGGTCCTAGAAAATTCCAAGGAGGTGTATTATTCTTTATTAAGCAAACATGCAAGGAGGGCAATCATGCATTCTCTTTTTTTGTCTCTTGTTTGTCTCTTTTTCTTTTTCTCTTTTTTTTTTGTAAGAACATACTGTCGTTACGTATAAGTGTAGTGGTAGTAAAAGGTATTAGGGGAGCAGACCATGAAGGGCCAAAATTGGGGAAGCAGGCAATGAGAGCCAGAACTGAGAAGCGGGCCGCAAGAGCCGAAATTAGGAAGCGGGCTACTAGAGCCAAAGATCGGGGAAGTAAGTTACGGGAGCCAAAGGTAAGCAGGCTACGAGAGCCAGAACTGGGAAGCAGGCTACAAGAGCCAAAGGTTGGCAGGCTACGAGAGCCAGAATTGGGAAGCGAGCTGCAAGAGCCGAAGATATTGGGAGGCTGGCTACGAGAGCCGAAGATAAAGGTCTCTTTTTTGTTCTCTGGTCGAGGAAGGATCCGAACCAGAGTAAAAGGATCTCTTTAATTCTGTGGCCGGGGGAAGGATCCAAACCAGAGTGGGAGGTTGATTCTTTGATTCTCTGGTCGGGGCAGGCTCCAAACCAAAGTGAAAGGTTGATTCTTTGATTCTCTGGTCGGAGAAGGATCCGAACCAAAGTGAAAGGTTGATTCTTTAATTCTCTGGCCGGGAAATGATCCGAACCAAAGTGAAAGGTTTATTCTTTTTTTTTTGGGAAGCAGTCGGCTAGGATCCGATAATGGGGTAGCTGTCGGCTAGGAGCCAATGATGAGTGAAGTAGTTGTCGGCTCAGGGGCCGATGATTGGATAGTTGTCGGCTCGGAGGCCGATGGTGGGATATATGTCGGCGTAATGCCCCGTCGGCGGAAGGGTTTTATCGGTTTAACGCCCCGTCGGCAGAAGGTTTAGTCGGTTTAACGCCCCGTCGGCGAAAGGGTTTTATCGGTTTAACGCCCCGTCGGCAGAAGGTTTAGTCGGTTTAACGCCCCGTCGGCGAAAGGGTTTAGTCAGTTTAACGCCCCGCAGGCGAAAGGGTTTTATCGGTTTAACGCCCCGTCGGCGGAAGGTTTAGTTGGTTTAACGCCCCGTCGGCAAGATGGTTTAGTCGGTTTAACGCCCCGCAGGCGAAAGGTTTAGTTGGTTTCTATTTGTTGGATGGCTGAAGGTCAGAGGTAAAAGACCATGTGTGCCTCGTGACTCTTCTTTCTCTTCTTTTCTTCTTCTTTTGTGAGGAGAGACGGGTGCAGGGACCATGTTTGCCTCATGTGTCTTTTCTTTCCTCTTCTTTTCTTCTTTTGTGCGATGAGGCGGGCTCGAAGACCGTGTTCGCCCCATCTGTCTTTTCTTTCTTCTTCTTTTCTTCTTTTGTGCGACGAGGCGGGCTCGAAGACCACGTCTGCCTCATATGTCTTTTCTTCCTTTTCTTCTCTTCTTTTGTGTGATGAGGCGGGCTCGACGACCACGTCTGCCTCATGTGTCTTTTCTTCCTATTCTTCTCTTTTTTTGTGTGATGAAGCGGGCTCGACGACCACATCTGCCTCATGCGTGTCTTTTTCTTTATTCTACTCTTCTTTTCTCATTAATGCTTCCACGCCGGAGTGTATTTCTCTTAACGTGCCCCCAGGTTAGGGTGTAACTCTTCTTCTATGCCCCCAAGCAGGGTGTGTTCTCTCATGGCTTCTAGGCCCCCAGATGGGGTGTAACTTCTGCTTCTTATGCCTCCAGAGCAGGGTATACTTCTCTTCATTTTTTTTTTCGGTACAGGGTGTATTTTCTGCTTCTTATGCCCCCAGGCGGGGTGTATGTTTCTCTTCATCTTCCCCCGGCACAGGGTGTATTTTCTGCTTCTTATGCCCCCAGGCGGGGTGTATGTTTCTCTTCAAATGCCCCTAGAGTAGGGGCGTGTGTTCTTCTTTTCTTATGCACCCAAGGCAGGATGGGTTTCTTATTTACGTACCCCCGATTCGGGGTGTAACTTCATGCTTCTTATGCCCCCAGGACGGGGCGGATTTTGCTTCTTTGCTTCTGTGCCACCATGGCGGGGTGTATTTGCTTCTTGTGCACTCTGGGCATAGTGTGTTGTTTATTTTTTTTTATGCCCCCAGGCCGGGGTGTGTTTCTCTTTTTGTGCACCCAAGGCAGGGCGTGTGTTTCTTTCTTCGTGTGCCCCCTAGGCCGGGGTGAGTTCTTGTTTTGTATTCCGCATGGCGGGGTATGGTCTTTGCTTCTTCTGCCCCCATAGAAGGGTGTAGTTCTTCTTCGAGTGCCCCTAAACCGGGGTAGGTTCTTCTGCTTCTTCTGCCCCAGGGTAGGGTATATTTCTCTTTGTATTCCCCAAAGCTGGGGTGTGTTTTTGTTTCATATGCCCCCATATCGGGGTATATTTCTCCCTCAGATACCCCTAAACCGGGGTGTATTCTTTGTCTCATATGTCCCCCGAGTCGGGGTGTGCTTTGCTTCTTGTGCACCCCGGGCGGAGTATATTCTGCTTCTTCTACCCCTCAAGGCGGGGTGTGTGTCTTTTCATATATCCCTAGAGCGGGCGTAGTTTCTTCTTCAAATGCCACTAGGCTGGGGTGTAACTTTTGCTTTGTGCGTGCCCCCAAGTCGGGGTGGATCCTTCTGCTTCTTCGACCCCAGAGAGGGGTATATTTCTCTTCATGTTCCCCTAAGCCGGGGTGTGCTTTGCTTTATGTGCCCCCAAGTCGGGGTGGATTCTCTTCATGTGCCCCCGAGCCGGGGTGTATCCTTTTCTTCTTATGTCCCAGAGTGGGGTGGATTCTTTTTTTTTTTACCCCGACACACTGGGGGATGTTTGCCTCTCGTGCACCCAAGTTGGGGTGTATTGTTGCTTTTGATGCCCCCAAGGTGGGGTGTAATTCTTCTTCAGATCCCAGTAAGCTGGGGTGCATTCCTTAAGGCTTCTATGCCCCCGTGGCGGGGTGTGTTGCTTTGATGCCCGCAAGGTGGGGTGTAATTCTTCTTCAGATCCCAGTAAGCTGGGGTGCATTCCTTAAGGCTTCTATGCCCCCGTGGCGGGGTGTGTTGCTTCTTCAAATGCCCCTAAGTCGGGGTGTATTCTTTTGTGTCTTACACTCCTATGGCGGGGTGGATGAATGCTCTCTTATAGATTCGTGGCCATGCTCAGCCTCATTGCTACAAAGCATTCCCAGATAGGGGCAGCAGGAAGGTGGAACAGGCCCGGACATGGCACCATGGACTTGGACCCTCCTAGAGTCAGGCGGGATGTTGGCCTTCTTCTTGTCCTTTTTGGTCGGCGATGCTTGCCAGTTTTTTGTTTTGTCCTTTCTTTTCTTCTCTTCTTTTTTTTTGTAATAGACCAAAGGCGGGTGCGCAGGAGAGCGCTCACTCCCTCAGGGAGGGGATGAGTGGTTCGCTCCACCGCACCAATCCCACAGTGGTAATCTTCGTTCAGCACGGGTCCCGACGGGTATGGCCGTACAACCCTATCTCGTCGATTCTTTCTCTTCCCTTTTCGTTCCTTTCTTCTTTCTTCTTATCATTTCAATTTTTTTTTTCCTTCTATTCTTCTATTCTTCTTTGTTTTGGAAAGGGGGATTTGATTTCCCCTCCCTCTCTTCTTTTCCTCTTCTCTCTTTTTTTTAGCGGCCTTCATGATTCCTGAAAGCTGCATATGTCTCGGAGTAGCATCCTCGAGGCCATAAAGATAATTACGCCTGGTCCGGCTTTTCCCCCCACATGGCTGGCGAAGACAACACCTGCAATTCATCAAAGCAGACAAACATTGTTTATTAGGAGGCCATGAGGCCCCGAATCCCGGCGAAGAGATGAAGGGTGGTTCATGTCCCACCGGGCGTGCCAGAGTTGTGGACGCACTTTTTATTTGATAAAAATCGTTGTTTATTTGTTTATTGGCGTTCATTAAGTGCGTGGGCGTGCCAGTCACAAAGTGACGATTTATTGTGCGCTCGATCTGACTAATCAGACGATTGTGTGGTTCGTGTCGGGACTAGAACCCGCTGCGCCATAAAGGTCACGGCGTCATTTACATCCCCTCGGAGAGGGGATCACCCTTGATTAATCGCCGGGAAATGGGGCCTCATGGCCAGGAAAATATATCGAGAGAAACAAGCCGATAGCGGTCTCGAATCAGTCGGAAAGCCCTATGTCTAGGGAAACAAGCATTCGAAATATGTCGGTCACTCAAGGGACCATTTTGATATTCGGACGAGCGTCTGGCTTTAGAGAATCGTGATCATCACGGGGAAAACTGGAGCATATGTATGCCGGGGTACGGCAAGTTTATCGTTCAAAGGGATGGGAGGCATTCGGTTGAATCCCGGTTAGAGCGGTCGGAAACCGATAGGTTTGTTCGCCCGGTGCAAGACCAAACTACGACCATACTGCGGTGGGCCCCCCGCGGTCGAAGTCGGGCTCGCGTGGGTATCATTAATATTTCCGGTGCCGAAGGGCAGCGGGAAAGTGTCCCGGGACTAGATTCCGAAACAAAGATTTGTACATAGCTAGCCGACTATAGGCCTAGGATGTGGGTCAGGCGATGACCATGGTTGGGGCGAACCCGAGGTCCAAATGTGACTCACGAAGGTCTTATTGATATTCCCGCACGTAGGGTCCGGGGAAGACTAGAGCCGTCTCGTTCCATTCGGATTTTGTCGGTCATACACGGACCATTTTATGTTCGGACAAAGGTCCGTGTAGAAAACAAGACGGTGACGGGAGCGAATCCGTGTAAATGTCTGCCGTGAGTACGACAAGTTTAGTGCAAGTGCGGGGCTAGATCCCGATATATATGTCGGTCACTAACGGACCATCCAGTATTCGGACGAGAGTCCGTATTCGAAGCATCGAAGACAACGACAAAGACACATGGATGTCTGCCGTAGGTGCGGCAAGTTTAATGTGGGTGCGGGATCGGATCCCGATGAAGATGGGTCAAGCTGATGATCTATTGGCCCGAGGTGGTTGCGGACTATGGCCATATCGGGGTTTCCGAGGACCACGTCTGATGCCACGGGGCGTCATTACTTTTCTTTTCACGCATAGTCTTGGGAAACGAAGGTTCCAAGGTATACGTGCATGTCGGTCACGGTCGGACCATTCATTGTTCGGACGCGAGTCCACGTTTGAAGCATCGAAGATGATGATAAAACCGTGCAAATGTCTACCGTAGACACGACGAGTTTAATGTGGGGTTGCGGGATTAGATCCCGGGAGAAGCGGGTCGAGTTAACGAACTATTGGCCCGGGATGTGTTCGGATCGTGACCATGTCGGAGGCTCCGAGGTCCACGTCCGATACCACAAGGCATCATTGATTTTCTCTTTGCGCCAAGTCCGGGGGAGTGAATTGTTAAGTATGGAGCCCGAACTCGCCATCGTGCGCCCTCACACGCGGATCGACCTGCGCGGTCAGGTCGCGAGGTTCGACCTGCCCGGTCAGGTCGTGGGGGTCAAGGGGGGCAACGCCCCTTGCGGGGGTTTCCGGGGGCAGCGCCCCCGGAACAAAAATTTAATTATAGAAAGGTTATGGTGTTTCCTTCTATTCTTTTATTAGCATGATTGACCTTTCATTATTATTTTTGCTTGTTTTATTCCCCCTTTGTGTTAAGCAGGCGCGCCGGATAGAGGGAGTTCAGGGGGGCGCGCCGGTTAAGGGGCGCCGGTTTAAGGGAGTTCATGGGTGGGGCGCGCCGGTTAAGGGGCGCCGGTTTAAGGGAGTTCAAGGTTGGGGCGCGCCGGTTAAGGGGCGCCGGTTTAAGAGAGTTCATGGGTGGGGCGCGCCGGTTAAGGGGCACCGGTTTAAGGGAGTTCAAGAGGTTGAAATGGGCGCGCCGTTTTAAGGTTCAAAGAGGGGGATGGGATTGTTAAATGCGTGATGTTAAACCGGCGCGGTGGAATAGTCACCGCGCCGTATTAAACTCTCCCGAGGGTTTATTGTTTTTGACTGTGTGTTTTCTTTTTCTTTCACCTGCAGGTTGGGTTAATGATCTGTTGTTGATTCATTTGGTGGATTAAGTTGGCAAGGAGGAAGTTTAGGCATTTAACTGTTCATTAGGGTGACTTAGCGTGGATTTTAAGTGTTTCGTTCAAGGGGTTTGGTTCACATATTTTACTGTGTGTTGTTCTTGTTCTTGGAGGTGGTTTGTTCGTTTGTTCTTGAGTGCTCTTAATCCCCTGACGAAAATCGGGCAGCATCTCCCCTAGACCGGGGCTTGCCAGAGAGAAGCGAAGGCCACCAAACGGATTGCTCCGGGGTGACCCTCAAACATCGGAGTGGCCTTACGGCGGTCCGAACCCATGTGTGAGTGTGGAGCGCTCGAGGACTAGCCTTCAAGAGCGACCACTACTCACGGGCGATGAATCTTTGGCGTGGGACGAATGTGTGCCATGAGATGCCATGAATGTTCATCCCCTGACGGACTCCTTCGAAGGCCATGCTATGGAGAAGCAAGCTTCGAAGGGCCTGGATGAGGAGAAGGCAGAGAGAAAGAGAGGGAAGCAGGAGAACACCGTATGTTGTAAAAAGGGCTTTTCTTTTTATTCGTTTGCAAAAGGAAATACATCGGGGAATCTACCCTAAAGCGAGAAAAGGGGAGAATACAATAGAGAGAAAGGAGGGAATACATTGATGGGGGAGGGGGGAACGGAGCGCAAGCTCCTCCCCCTCCGAGCTCACCTCTCAGTCTCACTCTCCTCTCTTCTCTTCTCTTCTCCGGCACGGGGACGAAGCCTCTTCTTCTCTTCGGGTGGCCCTCTCTTCTCTTTTCCTTTTTCTTCTCTTCACTGCACACAGCCCAGGGGGTTCGAGCAGCCAGCCTCCCCTTTTCTTCTTCTCTTCCCTGCTCACCGCCTCCAGAGAGCTCCTTCTCTAGTGGGGCATGCCTCTTATAGAACGGACAGTGGGGGAGAAAACTCCCGCCACCTCTGCCTTGTTCGCAACAACGTTGTTGTTGTGCTGGATGATGCTGGTTCGTGGAGTACACTGGCGTTCGTCCGAGGATGGGACATTCACGGATTTGTCGAGAGGATCTGCTGCTGCTGCTGCCGTCACTGCCGCTTTGCTGTCGTTCGGGAGGAGGAGACACGGCTTCAAACATTAAATGTCATCTGCGCCGCGTATGGTGCAGAACAGAGCATCGGAGTTTCGATGGGATGGCATGGGGTTAAATCGGCGCGGTGGAACAGTGCCCGCGCCGGTTTAAACCCAAGTGCAATTGGTGTGCCGTGTTAAGATTACAAATGGGCGCGCCGGATTAAATCTTTGCAAAGGGGCGCCGTATTAGAGTGTAAAGGGGGGCACTTCCTTCAAATGAGCGCGCCGGGTAAGTTGTGCATAAGGTGGCGCCGTATTAACCTTCAAAGGGGTGGCCTCTTCAACAGTGAGCGTGCCGTTTTAACACAAAGCAAGTGGAGCTCGTATTAGAGCATGAAATAAGGGCGCGCCGTTTTAAAGTAGGGGGGGGCGCGCCGTTTTAAGGCGTGCCGCTTTAAGGCCCTTCCGCACCGTTTTAAGCACCGAACGGATTCTTTCCGAAGTCGAGGCCGTTTATATGAATGTTGGCATTCCCAGAATGTTCCGGTTGCATTGCATGGCTTCCACAATTTTCTGTTCGCAGCCTCCGGGACTCGGTCCTAGACTTTGCGTGACTTTCGGTGCAAGTTGAGACTGTGCCAGAGTTCCCGACTCTTCTCTGATTCAGCTCTCGGCATGGCTGGTCGGAGCCTTGTAGCTGTATCTTTTGCTTAGGGGGCTTCCTTAGCGGGTAGCGGACCACCAAGTGAGTTCTCGTCCTGATCGGGCGAGGCATGAGATTTATTCAGCATTTCTATCTTCGACTCGCGCTCTAATGTGTAGACGCGAATGTCGCCATCACCATCATCGTCATTTTTTTGGCGTCCACAAATGCCCCCCACTCACGGGCGGCGCAAGCGAGGGATGAGTGCGCGGGGCCCGCGAGTGTAGAGTTCTTCGACAGGACGTCTGTTCTTCCGAGCCAGTAGGATGCTCTTCCGGTGCAAATTCACGAGAAAGCGCTCACTCCTTCAGCGAAGGGATGAGGGGATCGCTCCACCGCATATGCACGTGGATCGAGATGTCAGAGTGGGGGTTTAGTCATCGACATGGGATAAATACCGAAGCAAGGCTGAAGGGTCCATGCGTCATCTTAGGTAGGAGGCCTAAAATGACTTAGATGAGGCCAATCCCAAGGGGGAGTTGGTGACTCGTGCTGGGTTTAGGAGAATTGTTCATTCATCGACTCGGATGGGAGGTCCAAGCCGAAGGTTTATGAAAGGGCTCTGATGGAGTGAAAAGGATTTTATGCATTCCGGTGGAACGTTCGAAGTGAAGGGTTTATTTGCTGGTGCCGACAGGGTGTCGGGAGCTGATGTGGTCTATTCATTGACACGGGATGAGTGCCAAGGCAAAGGGGGCTTTTCATTCATTGACTTGGACGGAAGGTCCGAGCCAAGCAAAAGGGGTTTCTCTTCTTTTTTTTGTTCATTGACTTGGACGGAAGGTCCGAGCCAATCAAAGAAGTTCTTCTTCTTCCCTTTTTTTTTATTCATTGACCTGGACGGAAGGTCCGAGCCAAGCAAGGAGGTTCCTTTTGTTCATTGACTTGGACGGAAGGTCCGAGCCAAGCAAGAAAGTTCCCTTCTTTTCTTTTCTTTTCTTTTCTTTTTTTTTTATCGACTTGGGCAGAAGGTCCGGGCCAAGTAAGAAGGCTCTATCTCATTTTATTCATTAGCTTGGACGGAAGGTCCGAGCCAAGCAAAGAGGTTGTTTTTGTTCATTGACTTGGGCGGAAGGTCCGAGTCAAGCGAGAAAGTTCTTTCCTTTTTTTGTTCTTCTTTTTTTTTTATTCATTGGCTTGGATGGAAGGTCCGAACCAAGCAAAGGAGGTCTCTTTTTTTGTTCATCGACTTGGACGTAAGGTCCGAGCCAAGCAAGAAAGTTCTTTTCATTCATCGACTTGGATGGAAGGTCCAAGCCAAGCAAAGGCGTTCTTTTGTCCATCGACTTCGACGGAAGGTCCAAGCCAAGGGTTAATTCGTCGGCGGGAATGAGAGTTGTGATATTGAGGTGGTTTATTCATTACCAAGGGGTGAGTGCCAAAGCAAGGGTCTTTTGTTCATGGAACCAGACGAAAGGTCCAGGCCATTGGTTTATTCATCGATGCCGACGGGGAGTCGGGGACCGACGTGGTTTGCTTGTCTCTTCTTCTCTTCATTAGTGCCGACATGGTGTCGGGAGCTGACCTGGCTTGTTTGTCTCTTGGTCTCTTCGCCAGCGCCGACAGGGTGTCGGGAGCTGACCTGGCTTGTTTGTCTCTTTGTCTCTTCACCAGCGCCGACAGGGTGTCGGGAGCTGACCTGGTTTGTTGATCTCTTTGTCTCTTCGTCAGTGCCGACAGGGTGCCGGGCGCTGACCTGGTTTGTTGGTCTCTTTGTCTCTTCGTCAGTGCCGACAAGGTGCCAGGAGCTGAGCTGATTTGTTAGTATCTTTGTCTCTTCATCAGTGCCGACAGGGTGTCGGGAGCTGACGTGGTATGTTTGGTCTCTTCTTCTCTTCATCAGTGCCGACAGGGTGTCGGGAACTGACATGGTTTGTTCATTGGCATGGGGTTAGTGCCAAGGCAAGGGTCTCTTTGTTCATGGAACCAGACGAAAGGTCTGGGCCAATGGTCTTATGCGTTGGTGGGACTGAAAATATTTTGATCTCCGGCGGGACTTGACGAGTCGACATCCCTCGGAGGCTTTGATGATGATTTTTCTCTCTTCTTTTTTTTCTTCTCCTTTTTTTTTCTTTTCCCTTCTCTTTCCTTCTTCTCTTCTTCTCTTCTTCTTCTCTTTTTTCTTCTTCTTTTCCTTCCCTTCTTTTTCTTCTTCCCTTCTTTTTTTTTTCCTTCTTTTCTTTTTTTTCCCTTCTCTTCTTTTTTTATTTTTTTTGAACAACTTTGGATAGCTATCGGCATAGACGCCGATAAGGAGATAGTTGTCGGCTAAACGCCGATGATGACATAGCTGTCGGCTCAGGGGCTGATAATTGAAAAATGAGCCACGAGGGCAGAGGGGAGGGTTTATTCCTTTAACGGTCTGGACGGTGGGTCCAAATCAAAAGGGGTATTCGTCACCCGAAGGGACGGAGAGAAGAGTTAGTTCATGTAGCGACCTGAACGGGAGGTCCAAATCAAAAGGATTGTTCGTGACCCCGAAGGGATGAAGGGGTGGTCAAGTCGCCGACACGGGCTAGTGTTAGCGCAAGGAAAAGGGGATGATTCCCTACCCGAATGGCAGGCTCGGGCCAGGGTGAAAGGTTGTTTCGTTCTTTAATGTGCCAGGGGTACCAGCTGTAGGAAAGGTCTTTTAATTCTTTGGCTGGACGGAAGGTCCGAACCAGAGTAGAGAGAATTCTTTTTGTTCTTCAGCTGGATGGTAGGTCCAAGCCAAAGTGAAAGGATCTTTTTGTTCTCTAGCTGGACAGAAAGTTCGACCTAGAGTGGAGAGAATCTTTTTGTTCTCTGACTGGATGGCAGGTCCGAGCCAAAGTGAAAGGATCTTTTTATTCTCTAGCCAGATGGAAGGTCCGGTCTAGAGTGAAAGAATCTTTTTTATTCTCTAGTCGGATGGAAGGTCCGATCTAGAGTGGAGAGAATCTTTTATTCTCTGGCTGGACAATAGGTCCGAGCCAAAGTGAAGGACATTTTTTGTTCTCTAACCGGACGGAAGGTCCAATCTAGAGTGAAAGGATCTTTTTTATTCTCTAGTCGGATGGAAGGTCCGATCTAGAGTGGAAGGATTTTTTTTTATTATTATTATTCTCTAGTCGGATGGAAGGTCCGATCTAGAGTGGAGAGAATCTTTTTTGTTCTCTGACTGGACGGCAGGTCCGAGCCAAAGTGAAAGGATCTTTTTGTTCTCTAGTCGAACGGAAGGTCCGATCCAGAGTGAAAGGGGTCTATTTGTTCTCTGGCTGGGCAACAAGCCTGAACCAGAGTGAAAGGATTTGACGTTCATCAATGCGCCGGGAGTACCGGCTGTGAAATCCGAGCCCGGGGAAGTGGGCCATGAGGGCCGGAGTTGATGTTGCAGAAGTAGGCCGCAAAGGCTGCAATTGGGGAAGCTGGCTATAGAAGCCAAAGTTGGGAGGTTAGCAGGCCGTAGAGACAGGAAGTAGGCCATGGGGGCCAAGATTGGGCCACACGAGCCAGAACTGGGAAAGTAGGCCACAATGGCCAAAATTGAGTTTTTTTTTTTATTATTTTCTTTATTCAAGCATGCAGTCATTCATCAGCAAGCTTAACATAAATACACATAAGGTAGCCCCCTCTATAGGGGATGGGATAGGGACAATGCCCATAATTCACAAATGCAATGTGGGTCACGAGGCACAATTGAGGGGTGGTGCACCCGTCAAGAGGATATCGCATGTCTTGCATGCATAGCTTAAATTCACGCATTTCACCCGAGACAATCCTCTGTAGCGTGGCAGTGCAAATGTGTGAGCAAAGAGCCCTAACCGTAGGGATATGCAAGTTTTCTAAGCAACACTCGAGGGTCACTCTAGCGCCTACACATTAGTTTCAGGCTTTCGACTTTCGGTAGCTTCACACAGCCCCCAGCTATTTATTTTGGTAGCGGATTTCACCGTTCGACGCGAGTCTCCTCATGTATCTCAATGGGGATTCCCGGCTACTAGGATTCATCCTTGTCATAGTTTTATTGCGGATTCCACTGTTTGACGCGAGTTTCCTCATGTGTCCCAATGGGGATTCCCGGCTACTAGGCTTCATCCTTATTAGAATTCGCTTCACCTTTTCGCGCGAGTCTCCTCATGTGTCTCAATGGGGATTCCCGGCTACTCAGATTCACGTTTCTCTCTTTTTTCTATTATTCATTCTTTTTTCCTTTTTCTTTTTTTTTTTAAGTGGGGGTAGGCAGCTTTTTCCTCACGATTACCTTTCACGCGAGTGCAGAAATTCAAGCATCTGTAGAGTGCTAAGAAGAAAGTCGGGCAATCCCTATGGTTGAAGACCATTGAACACATTAAGTGCTAAGTGTGGGAGCATTGCCTCGGGTTTATTTTGTGAGTTGGGCCTAGCAATTTAGCCATGACTCTTCCCCTTGACGTGTACACCCGCCATAATTGGGTTCCCTTCGAGCATATGCCGTGACGCACACGCATCTGGAATCGGGGCAGCGTTATTATTTAGCAAGGAAACACGGTCCTAGAAAATTCCAAGGAGGTGTATTATTCTTTATTAAGCAAACATGCAAGGAGGGCAATCATGCATTCTTTTTTTGTCTCTTTTTGTCTCTTTTCTTTTCTCTTTTTTTTTTGTAAGAACATACTGTCGTTACGTATAAGTGTAGTGGTAGTAAAAGGTATTAGGGGAGCAGACCATGAAGGCCAAAATTGGGGAGGCAGGCTACGGGAGCCACGGGAGCCAAAGGTAAGCAGGCTACGAGAGCCAGAACTGGGAAGCAGGCTACAAGAGCCAAAGGTTGGCAGGCTACGAGAGCCAGAATTGGGAAGCGAGCTGCAAGAGCCGAAGATATTGGGAGGCTGGCTACGAGAGCCGAAGATAAAGGTCTCTTTTTTGTTCTCTGGTCGAGGAAGGATCCGAACCAGAGTAAAAGGATCTCTTTAATTCTGTGGCCGGGGAAGGATCCAAACCAGAGTGGGAGGTTGATTCTTTGATTCTCTGGTCGGGGCAGGCTCCAAACCAAAGTGAAAGGTTGATTCTTTGATTCTCTGGTCGGAGAAGGATCCGAACCAAAGTGAAAGGTTGATTCTTTAATTCTCTGGCCGGGAAATGATCCGAACCAAAGTGAAAGGTTTATTCTTTTTTTTTTTGGGAAGCAGTCGGCTAGGATCCGATAATGGGGTAGCTGTCGGCTAGGAGCCAATGATGAGTGAAGTAGTTGTCGGCTCAGGGGCCGATGATTGGATAGTTGTCGGCTCGGAGGCCGATGGTGGGATATATGTCGGCGTAATGCCCCGTCGGCGGAAGGGTTTTATCGGTTTAACGCCCCGTCGGCAGAAGGTTTAGTCGGTTTAACGCCCCGTCGGCGAAAGGGTTTTATCGGTTTAACGCCCCGTCGGCAGAAGGTTTAGTCGGTTTAACGCCCCGTCGGCGAAAGGGTTTTATCGGTTTAACGCCCCGTCGGCAGAAGGTTTAGTCGGTTTAACGCCCCGTCGGCGAAAGGGTTTAGTCAGTTTAACGCCCCGCAGGCGAAAGGGTTTTATCGGTTTAACGCCCCGTCGGCGGAAGGTTTAGTTGGTTTAACGCCCCGTCGGCAAGATGGTTTAGTCGGTTTAACGCCCCGCAGGCGAAAGGGTTTTATTGGTTTAACGCCCCGTCGGCGGAAGGTTTAGTCGGTTTAACGCCCCGTCGGCAAGATGGTTTAGTCGGTTTAACGCCCCGCAGGCGAAAGGTTTAGTTGGTTTCTATTTGTTGGATGGCTGAAGGTCAGAGGTAAAAGACCATGTGTGCCTCGTGACTCTTCTTTCTCTTCTTTTCTTCTTCTTTTGTGAGGAGAGACGGGTGCAGGGACCATGTTTGCCTCATGTGTCTTTTCTTTCCTCTTCTTTTCTTCTTTTGTGCGATGAGGCGGGCTCGAAGACCGTGTTCGCCCCATCTGTCTTTTCTTTCTTCTTCTTTTCTTCTTTTGTGCGACGAGGCGGGCTCGAAGACCACGTCTGCCTCATATGTCTTTTCTTCCTTTTCTTCTCTTCTTTTGTGTGATGAGGCGGGCTCGACGACCACGTCTGCCTCATGTGTCTTTTCTTCCTATTCTTCTCTTTTTTTGTGTGATGAAGCGGGCTCGACGACCACATCTGCCTCATGCGTGTCTTTTTCTTTATTCTACTCTTCTTTTCTCATTAATGCTTCCACGCCGGAGTGTATTTCTCTTAACGTGCCCCCAGGTTAGGGTGTAACTCTTCTTCTATGCCCCCAAGCAGGGTGTGTTCTCTCATGGCTTCTAGGCCCCCAGATGGGGTGTAACTTCTGCTTCTTATGCCTCCAGAGCAGGGTATACTTCTCTTCATTTTTTTTTTCGGTACAGGGTGTATTTTCTGCTTCTTATGCCCCCAGGCGGGGTGTATGTTTCTCTTCATCTTCCCCCGGCACAGGGTGTATTTTCTGCTTCTTATGCCCCCAGGCGGGGTGTATGTTTCTCTTCAAATGCCCCTAGAGTAGGGGCGTGTGTTCTTCTTTTCTTATGCACCCAAGGCAGGATGGGTTTCTTATTTACGTACCCCCGATTCGGGGTGTAACTTCATGCTTCTTATGCCCCCAGGACGGGGCGGATTTTGCTTCTTTGCTTCTGTGCCACCATGGCGGGGTGTATTTGCTTCTTGTGCACTCTGGGCATAGTGTGTTGTTTATTTTTTTTTATGCCCCCAGGCCGGGGTGTGTTTCTCTTTTTGTGCACCCAAGGCAGGGCGTGTGTTTCTTTCTTCGTGTGCCCCCTAGGCCGGGGTGAGTTCTTGTTTTGTATTCCGCATGGCGGGGTATGGTCTTTGCTTCTTCTGCCCCCATAGAAGGGTGTAGTTCTTCTTCGAGTGCCCCTAAACCGGGGTAGGTTCTTCTGCTTCTTCTGCCCCAGGGTAGGGTATATTTCTCTTTGTATTCCCCAAAGCTGGGGTGTGTTTTTGTTTCATATGCCCCCATATCGGGGTATATTTCTCCCTCAGATACCCCTAAACCGGGGTGTATTCTTTGTCTCATATGTCCCCCGAGTCGGGGTGTGCTTTGCTTCTTGTGCACCCCGGGCGGAGTATATTCTGCTTCTTCTACCCCTCAAGGCGGGGTGTGTGTCTTTTCATATATCCCTAGAGCGGGCGTAGTTTCTTCTTCAAATGCCACTAGGCTGGGGTGTAACTTTTGCTTTGTGCGTGCCCCCAAGTCGGGGTGGATCCTTCTGCTTCTTCGACCCCAGAGAGGGGTATATTTCTCTTCATGTTCCCCTAAGCCGGGGTGTGCTTTGCTTTATGTGCCCCCAAGTCGGGGTGGATTCTCTTCATGTGCCCCCGAGCCGGGGTGTATCCTTTTCTTCTTATGTCCCAGAGTGGGGTGGATTCTTTTTTTTTTTACCCCGACACACTGGGGGATGTTTGCCTCTCGTGCACCCAAGTTGGGGTGTATTGTTGCTTTTGATGCCCCCAAGGTGGGGTGTAATTCTTCTTCAGATCCCAGTAAGCTGGGGTGCATTCCTTAAGGCTTCTATGCCCCCGTGGCGGGGTGTGTTGCTTTGATGCCCGCAAGGTGGGGTGTAATTCTTCTTCAGATCCCAGTAAGCTGGGGTGCATTCCTTAAGGCTTCTATGCCCCCGTGGCGGGGTGTGTTGCTTCTTCAAATGCCCCTAAGTCGGGGTGTATTCTTTTGTGTCTTACACTCCTATGGCGGGGTGGATGAATGCTCTCTTATAGATTCGTGGCCATGCTCAGCCTCATTGCTACAAAGCATTCCCAGATAGGGGCAGCAGGAAGGTGGAACAGGCCCGGACATGGCACCATGGACTTGGACCCTCCTAGAGTCAGGCGGGATGTTGGCCTTCTTCTTGTCCTTTTTGGTCGGCGATGCTTGCCAGTTTTTTGTTTTGTCCTTTCTTTTCTTCTCTTCTTTTTTTTGTAATAGACCAAAGGCGGGTGCGCAGGAGAGCGCTCACTCCCTCAGGGAGGGGATGAGTGGTTCGCTCCACCGCACCAATCCCACAGTGGTAATCTTCGTTCAGCACGGGTCCCGACGGGTATGGCCGTACAACCCTATCTCGTCGATTCTTTCTCTTCCCTTTTCGTTCCTTTCTTCTTTCTTCTTATCATTTCAATTTTTTTTTTTCCTTCTATTCTTCTATTCTTCTTTGTTTTGGAAAGGGGGATTTGATTTCCCCTCCCTCTCTTCTTTTCCTCTTCTCTCTTTTTTTTAGCGGCCTTCATGATTCCTGAAAGCTGCATATGTCTCGGAGTAGCATCCTCGAGGCCATAAAGATAATTACGCCTGGTCCGGCTTTTCCCCCCACATGGCTGGCGAAGACAACACCTGCAATTCATCAAAGCAGACAAACATTGTTTATTAGGAGGCCATGAGGCCCCGAATCCCGGCGAAGAGATGAAGGGTGGTTCATGTCCCACCGGGCGTGCCAGAGTTGTGGACGCACTTTTTATTTGATAAAAATCGTTGTTTATTTGTTTATTGGCGTTCATTAAGTGCGTGGGCGTGCCAGTCACAAAGTGACGATTTATTGTGCGCTCGATCTGACTAATCAGACGATTGTGTGGTTCGTGTCGGGACTAGAACCCGCTGCGCCATAAAGGTCACGGCGTCATTTACATCCCCTCGGAGAGGGGATCACCCTTGATTAATCGCCGGGAAATGGGGCCTCATGGCCAGGAAAATATATCGAGAGAAACAAGCCGATAGCGGTCTCGAATCAGTCGGAAAGCCCTATGTCTAGGGAAACAAGCATTCGAAATATGTCGGTCACTCAAGGGACCATTTTGATATTCGGACGAGCGTCTGGCTTTAGAGAATCGTGATCATCACGGGGAAAACTGGAGCATATGTATGCCGGGGTACGGCAAGTTTATCGTTCAAAGGGATGGGAGGCATTCGGTTGAATCCCGGTTAGAGCGGTCGGAAACCGATAGGTTTGTTCGCCCGGTGCAAGACCAAACTACGACCATACTGCGGTGGGCCCCCCGCGGTCGAAGTCGGGCTCGCGTGGGTATCATTAATATTTCCGGTGCCGAAGGGCAGCGGGAAAGTGTCCCGGGACTAGATTCCGAAACAAAGATTTGTACATAGCTAGCCGACTATAGGCCTAGGATGTGGGTCAGGCGATGACCATGGTTGGGGCGAACCCGAGGTCCAAATGTGACTCACGAAGGTCTTATTGATATTCCCGCACGTAGGGTCCGGGGAAGACTAGAGCCGTCTCGTTCCATTCGGATTTTGTCGGTCATACACGGACCATTTTATGTTCGGACAAAGGTCCGTGTAGAAAACAAGACGGTGACGGGAGCGAATCCGTGTAAATGTCTGCCGTGAGTACGACAAGTTTAGTGCAAGTGCGGGGCTAGATCCCGATATATATGTCGGTCACTAACGGACCATCCAGTATTCGGACGAGAGTCCGTATTCGAAGCATCGAAGACAACGACAAAGACACATGGATGTCTGCCGTAGGTGCGGCAAGTTTAATGTGGGTGCGGGATCGGATCCCGATGAAGATGGGTCAAGCTGATGATCTATTGGCCCGAGGTGGTTGCGGACTATGGCCATATCGGGGTTTCCGAGGACCACGTCTGATGCCACGGGGCGTCATTACTTTTCTTTTCACGCATAGTCTTGGGAAACGAAGGTTCCAAGGTATACGTGCATGTCGGTCACGGTCGGACCATTCATTGTTCGGACGCGAGTCCACGTTTGAAGCATCGAAGATGATGATAAAACCGTGCAAATGTCTACCGTAGACACGACGAGTTTAATGTGGGGTTGCGGGATTAGATCCCGGGAGAAGCGGGTCGAGTTAACGAACTATTGGCCCGGGATGTGTTCGGATCGTGACCATGTCGGAGGCTCCGAGGTCCACGTCCGATACCACAAGGCATCATTGATTTTCTCTTTGCGCCAAGTCCGGGGGAGTGAATTGTTAAGTATGGAGCCCGAACTCGCCATCGTGCGCCCTCACACGCGGATCGACCTGCGCGGTCAGGTCGCGAGGTTCGACCTGCCCGGTCAGGTCGTGGGGGTCAAGGGGGGCAACGCCCCTTGCGGGGGTTTCCGGGGGCAGCGCCCCCGGAACAAAAATTTAATTATAGAAAGGTTATGGTGTTTCCTTCTATTCTTTTATTAGCATGATTGACCTTTCATTATTATTTTTGCTTGTTTTATTCCCCCTTTGTGTTAAGCAGGCGCGCCGGATAGAGGGAGTTCAGGGGGGCGCGCCGGTTAAGGGGCGCCGGTTTAAGGGAGTTCATGGGTGGGGCGCGCCGGTTAAGGGGCGCCGGTTTAAGGGAGTTCAAGGTTGGGGCGCGCCGGTTAAGGGGCGCCGGTTTAAGAGAGTTCATGGGTGGGGCGCGCCGGTTAAGGGGCACCGGTTTAAGGGAGTTCAAGAGGTTGAAATGGGCGCGCCGTTTTAAGGTTCAAAGAGGGGGATGGGATTGTTAAATGCGTGATGTTAAACCGGCGCGGTGGAATAGTCACCGCGCCGTATTAAACTCTCCCGAGGGTTTATTGTTTTTGACTGTGTGTTTTCTTTTTCTTTCACCTGCAGGTTGGGTTAATGATCTGTTGTTGATTCATTTGGTGGATTAAGTTGGCAAGGAGGAAGTTTAGGCATTTAACTGTTCATTAGGGTGACTTAGCGTGGATTTTAAGTGTTTCGTTCAAGGGGTTAGGTTCACATATTTTACTGTGTGTTGTTCTTGTTCTTGGAGGTGGTTTGTTCGTTTGTTCTTGAGTGCTCTTAATCCCCTGACGAAAATCGGGCAGCATCTCCCCTAGACCGGGGCTTGCCAGAGAGAAGCGAAGGCTACCAAACGGATTGCTCCGGGGTGACCCTCAAACATCGGAGTGGCCTTACGGCGGTCCGAACCCATGTGTGAGTGTGGAGCGCTCGAGGACTAGCCTTCAAGAGCGACCACTACTCACGGGCGATGAATCTTTGGCGTGGGACGAATGTGTGCCATGAGATGCCATGAATGTTCATCCCCTGACGGACTCCTTCGAAGGCCATGCTATGGAGAAGCAAGCTTCGAAGGGCCTGGATGAGGAGAAGGCAGAGAGAAAGAGAGGGAAGCAGGAGAACACCGTATGTTGTAAAAAGGGCTTTTCTTTTTATTCGTTTGCAAAAGGAAATACATCGGGGAATCTACCCTAAAGCGAGAAAAGGGGAGAATACAATAGAGAGAAAGGAGGGAATACATTGATGGGGGAGGGGGGAACGGAGCACAAGCTCCTCCCCCTCCGAGCTCACCTCTCAGTCTCACTCTCCTCTCTTCTCTTCTCTTCTCCGGCACGGGGACGAAGCCTCTTCTTCTCTTCGGGTGGCCCTCTCTTCTCTTTTCCTTTTTCTTCTCTTCACTGCACACAGCCCAGGGGGTTCGAGCAGCCAGCCTCCCCTTTTCTTCTTCTCTTCCCTGCTCACCGCCTCCAGAGAGCTCCTTCTCTAGTGGGGCATGCCTCTTATAGAACGGACAGTGGGGGAGAAAACTCCCGCCACCTCTGCCTTGTTCGCAACAACGTTGTTGTTGTGCTGGATGATGCTGGTTCGTGGAGTACACTGGCGTTCGTCCGAGGATGGGACATTCACGGATTTGTCGAGAGGATCTGCTGCTGCTGCTGCCGTCACTGCCGCTTTGCTGTCGTTCGGGAGGAGGAGACACGGCTTCAAACATTAAATGTCATCTGCGCCGCGTATGGTGCAGAACAGAGCATCGGAGTTTCGATGGGATGGCATGGGGTTAAATCGGCGCGGTGGAACAGTGCCCGCGCCGGTTTAAACCCAAGTGCAATTGGTGTGCCGTGTTAAGATTACAAATGGGCGCGCCGGATTAAATCTTTGCAAAGGGGCGCCGTATTAGAGTGTAAAGGGGGGCACTTCCTTCAAATGAGCGCGCCGGGTAAGTTGTGCATAAGGTGGCGCCGTATTAACCTTCAAAGGGGTGGCCTCTTCAACAGTGAGCGTGCCGTTTTAACACAAAGCAAGTGGAGCTCGTATTAGAGCATGAAATAAGGGCGCGCCGTTTTAAAGTAGGGGGGGCGCGCCGTTTTAAGGCGTGCCGCTTTAAGGCCCTTCCGCACCGTTTTAAGCACCGAACGGATTCTTTCCGAAGTCGAGGCCGTTTATATGAATGTTGGCATTCCCAGAATGTTCCGGTTGCATTGCATGGCTTCCACAATTTTCTGTTCGCAGCCTCCGGGACTCGGTCCTAGACTTTGCGTGACTTTCGGTGCAAGTTGAGACTGTGCCAGAGTTCCCGACTCTTCTCTGATTCAGCTCTCGGCATGGCTGGTCGGAGCCTTGTAGCTGTATCTTTTGCTTAGGGGGCTTCCTTAGCGGGTAGCGGACCACCAAGTGAGTTCTCGTCCTGATCGGGCGAGGCATGAGATTTATTCAGCATTTCTATCTTCGACTCGCGCTCTAATGTGTAGACGCGAATGTCGCCATCACCATCATCGTCATTTTTTTGGCGTCCACAGGGCCAGTGGGGGGGGGGGGGGGGCGTACCGGCGAAGGGCCAATTGAGGCGTGATGGTGGAGGTCCGATTAGTTTTCAATTATTTGTTTTAAGGCTTTTCTTTTCTTCTTATCTTAACTTTCGTGTGATTTTATATAAGATTCCTCCCTTTGTTCGTTCTCTTTGTTCGGTTCGGTCTCTTTTCTTGCGGGTCGGACGTTCGGGCTGCCGGGTAGTTAATTAGTTCGGTTCAGTTCTCGTTGTGGTGCCGGCAGTGGTTTGATGAGTTGGAAGGTTTCATTAATTATCCTGTTTGTTTGTTGCTTCCTTTTGCCTCTTTTAATCGCTTATTAGTTTCTCACAAAAATTCGGCAGCATCTCCCCTTAACCCGAGGCGTAAGGGAGATAAAGGGAACGCGCCCACATGGAGTGGCGGAACCCGACAACTGGAGGTGGGCCCCCGGAGCAGCAACACCTTTATAGAGCCTCAGAAAATGTGAAGGAGAGGGCTTGGGGGGGGGGGGAGGCCAAGGAGTGAGCTGCTGAGGGACTGAAGGATGTGCCGCTGAAGGCAAAAAAAAAAGGGGTGTACCGGCCAAGGGGTGTGCCGGCCAAGGATGAGAAAGTGTGTGTACCGCTGAGGGCAGGAAGGGGTGTACCGCTGAGGGCCAGAAATGTGTGTGCTGCTGAGGGCCAGAATGGGTGTGCCGCCCAGGTGTCATAAGGGTGCATCGCTGGGGGCTCAAACAGAGTGTACAAGCTGGGATACTTGGAGGCCATTCAGGCAAAGAGGGGGCGGGGGGTTTGAGGCCAAGGTAGGGCTGCTGGAAATGAGTGAAAGGCTCACAAAGTCAGGCTTCATGGGGGAGGCATCACGTTGATGTAGTGTCTCGAAAGAAACCGGAGGAACGGAGAAACGGGCAACACACTACATACATTGTGAAGGCGGGAGCAAATCAACAGAAACAGCAGGAAAGGCCCAAGGAGGGCGATTCTTCATTCACGGGAGGCAAAAGGCCGCAGCCCTACATGCATATTACAAAAGCAAAAAAAGAATGCCCAGGATGAGACCGTGGACAAGGGGAAAAACCCAAAGAAAAATAGAACATGGAAGGGGGGAGACGGAATACAAGACGACAGGAAGCGTTAGGGGCTTGGACGCCGGCCATTGCCCCCAACTCTCTCCCCTATTACATCAAGCTCTCTCTCCCTTACTCTGGCTTCTTCCCGGTGGTCGTCGGAGGGGGCTCACGCCGGGAGGGCCTCTCCTTCTCTTCTCTCTTCTCCTCTTTCTCCTATGTCTCTCTTCTTCTGCCCGAGCTCCCCCTTTCTATCTGTCCGTCCTCCTCCTTTCTATCGAAAGCAGAGGGTCTTTTTATACCCCGGGCCGCCGGAGCCTTTGGAAGATGACCTTGAGGGCGGGAAGTGGCTTGCGATCATGGCGGTTGACCTGCCCCGTCCTGGGTGTCAGTGGGGTAGGCTACGTGGCCCAACGATCGGCCGCCACCTCAGACGGCTCCACTGCGCGCCAAGGATGCGTAGGGTATGGGCTGCACGTCGTCTTACCGTTGAAAAGCTTCACGCTGTGCTGCTGGCGGGCTGAACAAGCGTGCCGTGGGGGAGCCAAAAGTGCGTGCCGCTGGAGCACAAAACAGCCGTGCCGCTGAACAGCCCTGAGGGCGTGCCGCTGAACACCCAAAGGGGTGTGCCGCTGAAGAGCCCTGAGGGGCGTGCCGCTGAACAGCCCTGAGGGCGTGCCGCTGAACAGCCCTGAGGGCGTGCCGCTGAACACCCAATGGGGTGTGCCGCTGAAGAGCCCTGAGGGGCGTGCCGCTGAACAGCCCTGAGGGCGTGCCGCTGAACACCCAAAGGGGTGTGCCGCTGAGCACCCCAGGGGGCGTGCCGCTGAACACCCCATGGGGTGTGCCGCTGGGACCCTGAAGGGGCGTGCCGCTGGAGCTCCATCAGGGCGTGCCGTTGAGGCCCCTTGGGGGCTGGGCGTGCCGCTGAAGGGCTCCCCACGGGGTGTGTATTTGGGGCCCGTTCTGAGCCCGTTGCGAGCACGAGTCATGGCCCGTTTGATTTTCTTTGGGGCCCATGGGCTGTGGGGCCTTTTGTGCTTGATTTCTCCGGGGTTTCTTCACTCGGCGCCGTTGTTGATGCTGGGCCGAGCATGACATATGGATGTGCAATTTTCGGTGTCCACACCCCCACCGCCCCCCACCTCCGGCGGCCCCCCACAGATCATTTAACCAAAAAAAAATTTACCTACTTCTAATCGCCACCCTGAGCCGCTCAAAGCCGCCGTCCACCGCTCTGACCGCCGTCGACCGCCGTCCAACGCCACTGCACCGCCGCTCGCTGCTGGGACGGATGGAGGAGGAGCCTGCCCTCCGGCCCGTTAAATGGCCGAACCGCCCCGACCCGCTCGTACTGAGCCGGGTCCCGCCTCGCACCGCACCGATACGTGGCGGGACGCACGGGACAAAGCGGTCCGGTGCGTCCCGTCCACGACCCCCTGGCCCGTGCGACCCGGCGCCCGCCTGGGTCGGGTCTGGTCGTGCGGGTCGGTGCAGGTCGGGGCGGGACGGCAAATCTTGCTCTCCCCACATGGTGGGGGACCCGTAGAAAACTTATTCCTACAGGAATAGGATATTTGGATCTGAAATAGTTATCGTTACAAGTAGAATTGTCACTAGACTGTGTGGAAAAATCTCCTAGGGAGAATACAATCAGATAGAGAGATTGTTCAGAATCTGTACATTTCATGAACCAAAAAAAAATAAAAAATCCTAAACACCATCTACCTTACAGAAATTAGGGTACATGATAGAAATAAGTTGTTGGTCCATACTACACAGAAGATCGTTTGCCATGTATGCACCATCCACCTTCCACTTGTAAGATTTACCTTCTTAACCGGGTGGAAGGGAGCAGCGTGAAAGGGGCGCCACATCAAGAGAGAGGGCAGGGGAGGGGAAAGACCCCGGACATTGAGAGGAGGACAAGGAGGCGCGCAGCGCTCTAAAAGAGGTTTGTTCATCCTATTTCTCCCCTTGTTATCTCTTTGGGGCATCAAGTCAAGTGTTCGCTAAAATGTACATGATGACCGAAGAATGGCAGCTCCTTACGGTGTAAAGATTTGAGTGCGGATCAAATATTCAAATGTATACATTTCATGTATATCCAGACAGGAAAAAGCCTTTCACTTCCCCGACTGTCCTCCGTAGGCATCCTTATCATGATATGTCAAATCATGTTGGAGTTTCAATTTCGAATCCGACTCAAAGTGACAATGTACATACACATCCATCAGCATGTGATGGGGACTCACAAATTGGATGGTCCAGAATGCCTTTCACACACAGTAACTGGGTATGCCCATACTCGACACTCGACAGTAGACTGTTCCATCTACCTTCTTTGCCTTTCTTCTTCACTGTTCAAACTCACATGTGATCGGCAAGAAACGTGCTCAACTCAATGTTCTCGGGCCCAAGCTGAAGGCGACGAGCACAAGGTCGAACAGTCGAACCCCATAATTAGCATCCCGGGGCTGCGTGCTCAGCTGCAGGCCGCGCCCCGTCTTTCGGCGTCTCCACACGGTTCATGACACACGAGTCTCAGTTTTAGAAGCACTTTTCATGGCCGGGGATTCGAAAACTTCAATAGATACGACTTCTCCATCCTGGCTAAGGGCATGCAAAAGGGCCAACAGATCACGCGGTTTGGTGCTTAAAACCCTCGCGGTTGTGACAGGGGAATGCCCCTAGACCCAGCTCTGGAGGCATAACCATCCAAAGGTGGGGTGGTTATTTCAAATCTCGGTCTGTGGAGATTCCTAGAGCCATTTTGATATAACCCAACGAAGGATAACCCTTTTTCTTGTGTTCGTCCATGAACTTTTGCGTGTGCATGCATCAACACTTTTCCGACCCGGTATAGAATCCTCCATGGAGCTCCACAAGATGCCTGGAAAGGGATGGACCGATGAGGAGAATTCTCCATCTACGCTCTTCAGAGCTCTCTTTTTGGTACCGGAGGCTCTGCTCAGACGTCACCAGCAGTGAGAAGAAGACGAACCGTTAACGGTTGGAGTGGTGTGTGGTGAAAGGACGGCGTCATGGTGGTGAGACCATGCATGGCTCATGTCATGGTGGGTGGGGCGGGGGGGTGTAGCTTTATGGACGGTACTGTGTAGCGTTGCATGTGCGCCAGAGCACTTCATTTGTCATCGATCGTATGTGAAAACAGAGGATCTGAGGCTCCCAGACGAGCAGGGTAAGAGGGGGAGCTTGTGAAGTCTGGTAGGAAATAGAACGACCAACGCATCGATTTTGATTCTGAACTGCCATTATAAGGAACTCCTAGATTTCTACGGAGAGATCATTCACCAACCACAGGTCAATGATGGGCTCGATACTGGTTCAAAAATAAGGCATAGCACCCGAGGTGCATGACCACATTGCCCTTTTGAAGACTTTAAAGTTCTAATCAGTGGAATTTTAGCCTTCTTTCAAAGCTTCATTTTGACTTCATCATCCCTAATTTAAACGCGTGCTTGTCTAAGCTTTCATATCCAAAGTTATTTCTAAGTTGGGTTTTCAAGACTTCGTTCCCTGTAAAAGTCTTAATTGTGAAATAAGCCTCCGTGTTGGAACTATTAAGCTATGCACCATTTGAAATTTGAAAACAAAAAAAAGAGCAACATATTTTCAAAGTGTGTCCAGTCCCCTACAAATTTACAAATAAGACTGAGACTATGAGTTCTATTGGAGTTCTTATTATATAGAAGTCTCCCAAAATTGACTAGATCAAAGGGACTAAGCTTCACCGCGAACATCCAAAAGAAGTGAGTGAATACGAGCAAATCTACTTATTTTTGAGGAATTTTTTGTAAATAAATTATTATTATAAGTGAATTTATAAAAAATATTATTAAAAATATATTAACAAGACATGTCATTGCATAAAATCAATTAAATAGTGTATAAATGTCATGTAAGATCATCTAACAATAATTTTTTTATAAGATTTTGACAAAAAAGTGATACGACTATAAATAAAAATGACGTATCAAATATAATATAATTTTACACAGTGATATGTATGTTAATATATTTTTAGAGTGTTTTTTTATAAATTTATATTTAACATTAACTTATTTACAAAAATCCTTATTTTTTAATGCCCGCAACAATCATTTTCACTGCGCAACAAGTTCATTCCACCTTCCTGCATAAGAATATGTAGTAAGTAGTACCTAAGAGTGACTCAATTGGTTAAGGGTACAAAGCTGCTCGAGTTGGAAGTGGAGTCCAGCGCAAAATCCACTCTTGAGCTCGAGTGAATCATAAGAATAGTATGAGACAGAAGGGTTAATTACTTAAGGTGACTTTGATACCAGATAAGGGTTGAATAGGACGAGTTATTCTGTCTATTCGTCTTTAATCGAGTTTGGTATCAAGGTTAAGTTATATGAAGTCGGTTAAACTTAAGACCCTTATTCTAAAAATAATTCATTCTATCATTTCACATAGAATTAATTATTCTCAAAATAAGAATAAATTATCAAACTTTAAAAAAGAAAACTCAAAAAATAAGTCACACTGATCCACTTATCTTAACCTGTAATCAAAGTGACTCATAATATTCTGTAGATTGTGGTAGGAAAATTGTGAAGACAAGTCAAGAGGATTTAAAAAAAGTCACATTCCCCACTAATGACCATGAGCTCCCGACGCAAGGGAAAGAAGAGGTTGGGAGGGGGAATAGACAAGAAGAGGTTGGAAGGAAGGCCTTAATTTTTGACAAGGGACAAGCATGACGTCACCAATGACCCGGCCACCACTCGAGAGAACCCCTTGCGGGGAAGCATCCAACTCCCATGGGGGCACGGCCATTGTCACGTCTCTTCCTTTGGTAAAACGAAAACAGAGGCGTGGAGGGTGAGAGCCGTGCTGTCGCCGCTACGAAACCAAGTAGACAACAAACCACCCTTCTTCCTCTGCGTACGTCCTCCACACAAACAAATGCCCTTCTTTTCATGGATTTGTATGAACAATTAAGCCAACAACCAACTGGGGATCGAGGAGGCCGACCTGTTCATAACCCTGGCCTACTCGATTTAAAGGTTAGTCCATGGCTCAGCTGCATTAGGTTTTTCTGTCACGAGGAGGTCTCAAGTTGATATCTCTCTTCCAGGGATGGTACGGCAGGAAGGATTTGGCCTATGGGCTTGTGAGAGCCAACCTATATATACCAAAGCACTAGTCCTAGTACGTAGATGGCGCGAGACTCGTGAAAGAGAACATTCTTCTTGTGGTGGGACCTCTGAACTTGGAACATTCACCTGCGTCGATGGGGGTGATTGCGACCATGCAAAAAGGAAAAAAAAATCTTATTTAGAGTTGAACTCTCTTCGTTAAAGTAAAGAGGGATTGTAAATACTTAGGTAATTGAGTCATTTGTCTAAATATATATTTTTTTAAAAAACAGTACGTAGTGAGGAATGCAGAAACAAGGGGTAATTAGGAGTATATACACGACCCTATGATGTTAAAGACTATACAACAAGCGCAGAGTCATATGTACTACCAAAGCTTTCGGAAGATCGATACTTGCTGGCCACTTTCTAAACCTGAAAGTAAACCAACAAAAATTGGAGACACCTAAGAACCTCTCGCATCATACCTGCCTTCAGGTATCACATATACATATATGTACAAATCAATGATTTGCTAATTAACATGTCTTTTGGACAACATTAATTAATGATGCAGTCTAAGATACAGATTTGAACACCGTCTCTTACAAAAGTGCAAATTAAAATGCACTTAATATCAGAGTTCGTGTTGTTTCCTGTCTTTTTTCTCTTCTTTTAACTAGTTACAATGTCGAAAGTATATGTGTGCCGTAGATGGTCCCTCCCGTATAGGTGGAAAACGCAAATATCTTCTTTGCCCACTTGAAGCAAAAGTTGAACAGGGTAAACGCTTGACACGGCAATACATCACCACCACGGGTCAGTACAGAATCCGCAGAAGCCCCATCCGGCAACTCTCCCACGAGATGGGAGAAGCCGGTTAATGGCGACCGACTGTCTCCGGTGACGGCGGAACCCGAATGGGACGGTTGCAGTGGGCAGGGAGATGGAGCTCCGCCGGGGCCCTCCACCTTGTGGCTCTGGCAACGCCACCTTCCCTCGGAGCTTTTAACCCAGAAACATTTCTCCGGCAAGAGGAGAGCGAGAATTCAGATGCTTGCTCTGGCTTTCCCCACCAACTCCAAGAATTCCACTCCCCTTGCCCAGCCCCTTGGCCCTCTCTCGAGCTGCACCATTCTAAACAGTCTCCTAGGGTAAGCCAATGCGTGACGATCCGGATGTAAAAGCTACAGAGAGAGAGAGAGAGATCTAGAGAGGAGTACAAAGGCGAAACTGTGGCCACAACTGTTTCATGTGCTCCAAAAGAGGAGATAAATATGTCTACATATGCTAGCTGAACAATAGCAAAATGATTAGAGTAGAGAGAACTGAGCAATAGCTGAAACTGTAACTAGCTACAACGGTTTCATGTGCCTCAAAGGGGAGAGAGAATATGTCCTCGTATGCTGGCCTAACAGTAGCAGAATGGTGTGTGTGTGAGAGAGAGAGAGCGATAGAGATCGAGAGAGAGAGAGAGAGAGAGAGAGAGAGGTGTCAGTGACACACGGCACAGCAGAAACTGCGACCCGCAACTGTTTCATGTGCTTCAAAAGAGGAGATATGTATTACACATGCCAGAGAGCAAAGCTGCGCCTACTGGCTACTGCAACCGATCGGCTCAGCAACGGGACTAGCTGTTATCACTAATAACATAGCAGTGACCAACAGTGCCAGTATCCCCATATACTTTTTTACGTGCACAATTCTCAGCGAGGGCAATATAGAACAAAAATAATAGAGGGGCGAGACAGTGTGTGTGAGAGAGTGGGCGCGCGTAGGAATCACACACAGACACAAACAGTACAAAATGCATAGTTGCAGTAGCACTCTTCAATGCCCATCTCCTTGTCCGTTCTCCATCCTCCAAACTGTCCTCCGTGGGTCCACAACTGGTCCTGCCCCGCAGCTGGCTACCGGGCGATCTCAGCCTGCAGCGACGAGTTGCAGCCAACCTGCACCATCTCCCACCGTAGCTTCGCTGCCGCCCCGTCCTCCGCCGGCACGTACTCCTGAGTCCTGACCAAAGCATCAGAGGCGCACTGCGTCACGTACAGATGGAAACAATGTGTGCACTAAGTCTCACCCGCCAGACACACAGAGGCGTTAAAGAAGAGGACCAAAAAGGCGTACCTCCAGCTTCTGCACGAGCTCCTTGGCGTTTGGGGCCGAGACGAAGAGGTGGCGCTGTGGGGGCTTGATGAAGCCCTCGTCCACGGCGCTGTCGATCAAGGCCAGCAGCGAGTCGTAGTACCCGTCCACGTTCAGCAATCCCACCTGCAGAGGAGCAGCAAAAATAAGCAGGAAAACCCTCCCATTCCATTAGTCTGGCATCCGAACAGAAACCTCATAAAGTCTCCAAAATTCTGTAAGAGGAGACCGGGTGATTAATGGGTGGAAGAACAGTGTTGGAACGGTATTGTAGGCACTCTCACCGGCTTCCTGTGATTCCCAGCTGAGCCCACGAGATGACCTCCAACAGCTCCTCCAACGTTCCATAGCCACCTGAGGAAGGGTCCCGACGGGAGGTGTCTTAAATTAACGGTTCATCTCGAGGAGAGCAGAAAGCATGGACCTTGGAGCGGGTAAAGAGGGGGAGGGGGAAGGAGACGAGGAGATGGAGACAGACCAGGAAGGGCAATGAAAGCGTCAGAGTGGCGAGACATCTCTGCCTTCCTCTGGTGCATGCCGGCCACTATCTTCACCTCCCCGACCGTCTCCCCTGTCAGCTGTTGCCATCCCACACAGAACGAAGCAAATGAAAAGGAGAAGGAAACAACACCAGCACGATGACCCTTGGCAAGCAGAGGAGAACAATACCTCTTTGTGCATCAGGGTCCTGGGAATGATCCTGGGAAGAGATGAAACAGGGGATTAGTAGCCAAATCTGGTTACCATAACATAAGCAAGAACAAGCAAACCACCCCACCCTCCCCCCCCCCCCCAAAAAAAAATAATAATAATAAGTCGAGAAGTAGCAGCCTGCAGCGAACCAGTCAAGGAAGGTAATGGAGGAACACGCCATGGCGACCTACCCGAGGACATGGCCGCCGCCCTCGTGAACGGCCTGGGAGACGAGGCCCATCAGCCCCACGCTGCCCCCTCCATAGACTAGATCCACCTTCCTCGACACCTGCACGCGCCATGGAGGACTCACATGTGAGCTTACCAGAAATGCCACGCCTGCAACGAACGGTTAGTAGACTGCAATTCATGGGCGTACCAACTCGGTCCCAAGCTCGACAGCAGCATCTTGGTAGCTCTTCTTTTTCCCACTGCTGCTGCCGCAGAAGACGCACACCTTTCGAAACCGGGACTTCTCCGCTGCGGCAGCGACTGCCGCCGTTGCCAACTCTACTTCTCCGTTCAACCCCTCCATGCCCTCCCCTCACTCTGTGGAGCTCTCCAGGCAGCCGCCCTCGACCGGGTCTCTACCACTTCACCAGCCCCTATCAACTACGCTCCGTGGACACCACAAGCCCACCCCAGCAACAGTGCCAGGTAACAGGGTGGCTCAACACACAAGCGATCACTTGGTGGAGGCGAGGCCTACTATATATAACCACCAATTTCAGGTCTCGAGTCGACTCCCCTAACATAACAGAGAGAGAGAGAGAGAGAGAGAGAGAGCGCGCACTTAATTAATGCAATTAAAATTCTGGAGAGAGAGAGAGAGAGAGAGACCACCTAATTAACCCACTTAAAATTCTGGCGCAACTTTTCTAATCAGAAGTTATGAAGGGGGGAGATAAATGTATTGATAGCCCGGGATCTGAACTGAGACATAGGAGAGAGGAAATTGTAGGCCTTTTTAAGAAAATCAAAGCAAGATGAGAGGATGGTTTATGAAATGGGACAGGAAAAAGAGGAGGGGCGGGGGTGGGATGGCGAGGACAAACTCCAATTTCTCCTTGCAAAAAATGGCCCGTCGCCACCACCACCCATCTCTTCCGTATTAACTCCGCCCACTTCGGGGTTTGGCGGACGGCGCCGGGGTCGCGTCCGCTCGCACGTGCCAACCCCCGCCCCCGCTGGAGCCTTGGTAAAGAGCGGATGCGGTCTGCTGTTCCTATCCCACAATCTACGCTATAGTTAGTACCGTATCTTTTTTTTCCCCCTTGTACCCCGAGGCCACACAGATCATGCGGCGATGCGGCTCGGATCCGTGCTGATTCCTCGTGGCGGGAAGAATTGGGTGCTGGTAATAAAAGCGCCGTACCAGGGGTGCCCAATTAGAAGCCCCCTCAACGGGCGTTAGTTGTTGCGTTAATAATGATGTCCATTTGTTTAGAATAGTTTTTATCACTCGGGTAGATCGTTCGACCAGCTCGACAGCGGTCAGCGAAGGACTTCGCTGGTGGCAGGGAAGATATCAGGCCTCGGATTCCCTCGTTTTCATGGAGATTGTATTTGGATTATGCGGCGGTCTGTAGGTTAATTAGCTCTTAGTTCAAGTGGGTCTCATTTGAGTTAAGGTATAGTTGACGTCATTAAGATTCTCAAAGATAAATATTAACTTAATTGATGATTTAATGACCTGTTTTTAATCCTCGAATTCAGCTTTGCTTCCATGATATCTCATGCAAAAGTAATTCAGCTTTGCTTCCATCAAATTATAATTTTAAATTTATAAAATGTCTAGGGTGGGCTTCCAGTTCAGCTTGGGCCACCACAACTTCATGGGTTGAGGATGTAGGGGCAATCCATAATCATATAACTGGATTATTATTATTCTTCTTATTTTTTCACTTCACACTAAACCAATCGGTCAAATTATCGCAAGATAAATTTTTTTTTATAGATTCGTGATCGATGATTTCCGGTTTAAGTCCTACTTTTAGGTACGGACCACGTGGCTTGGCGCCCAAAAATGGCACGTGCTACTTTCCATCTACATAACAACTCTCCAAAATGGCACGTGATACCCTAGATAATGTTTTATGCTGCTGCTGCTGCGGTGGCCCTTGCCACTCATCTCATGTACAAGTCTCTTACAAATGATCCATTGACCCGGTATTTGACGACCTTAATTAGTTCCCATGCATGAATTTTGAGTTTGATAATGCCTTCTTATGATAAACTTGTGTCTTATGTTAGACATAATGACTAATTAACTTTTATAATTCCCAAGGTGCAACAAAACCCGCTTGTTAACTACATTTGAGTGTAAGATCGAAAGATTTTCTGGCTAGACCACTTGATTTTAAATCCAAATAAAAGAATCAGTCCGGCGCTAAACTCTACTCATTTTTATCTGTTTAAGGCCCTGTTTGCTAATCGATCGGGGTTAGCTTACTCGAGAGTCGAGTAAGTTAATCGACGTCGGTTTGCGTGAATGAGAGAGAGGGAGGCAGGGCTCATCGATATTTTCTCTCTCGTCGGTTGAAATACTCACTCGACAAACCCGCAAACAAACAGGGCCTAAGAGAATAACTTTATCAGATCTAAACTCTACTCATTAAAAACAATGCACAGCGCTAAGAATTGGACTCACTAATTATTATAAGGTCCCCAGAAAGCTAGTACGCCAGTTCATCTCTCAATGAGAACATGGGAGTCCTCTATGTACTCGTGGATGATGGGGGGCTTACGGAAAGAATGTACCCTATTCTTGTTGTCGTCTCATTGTTATTGTCTTTCTTTGATTTTGGCGATTTTTTATGTGCCAAGTGGATCTCCATCCATCGATGCCGTCTGGACTGCAGGACGTCGCATGCTCCGGTCATGGAAACTGAAGCCAAGGGAGTGACTGAGGTGCCATTCTTGCCAAGGGATCTTGTGCATTGATCACTGATCGAGGAAGTATTTACGTATGATTTAGCATATGTCAGAAACTATTTGCACTGTTTGGCGCAATTAGCCTGTTTAGGTAATGCGTGAGAAGCCACAAGATTATTTTGTTTTTCATTCTGTGACCTGAAATTAACTACAGATTTATGATCAATGAATAGATGAAAGAGTAACATTTGTAATTAAGGTAAACCTGCATGTTTCTTGATCATTTTAGTTTAATGATGTTGATAAAACCCGAGTAATAAGCTATGTATTCTAATATGGGTCAAGTCCAGGACATATCTGCGCATAGTTGAAGTGGCAGGCCCACGTAGCGTTGTGGAGGCAGAGAGTAGGCCACGTACGTACTAGAGTCTACATTTCAAAATCCACGCTTTAATACCTAATTAGGACGAAGGTGATCTCCTTTTTTAGAAGATCAAGTCAAGATGGCCGTGGGATGACGACTCACCCACGATGACGATGTGCAGCAGCCTTCTCTCTACAGGGTGCAACAGTCTTCTCCTTTTATTCCTCCTTGTGGCAACGAGTGGAGGGAGGAAGGTGGACAAGGGTCTGAGGGGGAGATAGCGACTGACTCTCACTCACGAGTGGGGCACAGCTGATCGCCTCTTGCTCCTCTCCCTCACACACACGTGCGATAGAGAGAGGAGCAGCCTACTCTCTCTCTCTCGCACGCGAGCAAGGCTGCACAAGCAATAGCAGCAATAGTGATGCCGGCAAGCGGTGGTGGCGCAGTGACTCGGGGCCTCCTGCGAATAGTACGTAGCCACGACGCTGGTTGCAGTACGACAGGGCAGTAGCGGTAGCACCGGCGAGTGGCAGCGTTGGCAAAGTGCCGCGACCCTGGTGGCGAGCAGCTGTGGCAAAGGAGACGTCGACGATGGGAGCAAGGGGAGAAGAGGAGGGCGCCATTCTCTCTCTTTCCTCTCTATGTGGTGTAGGGAACTATTGGAGCCTCTTGCTTCCCTTCCCTCTCCCCTCTAATTTATAGAGGTGCGGGAGGTAGTACGGTAAAATGCAACATGTAAACCATATTGGAAAAATTACTTGTGTATACCCCTGAAATCTTCTCAAATTATCCTTATACTCATACCTTTATGCATGGTATTTATCCCCAAACCCCTCAAATCTCTTAACCCATATTGCCTTGTCTCTGAGGTTAGGTCCCGAGTTAACAGCGGCTATTTCCCCACTTGTGATGAGTTTGAATGGTGTGAGGCTATTGGGTGTGATGTCATCTGTATCTAGTGCTCGTGTGGATGGTGGTATTGAAATTTGGCTGGCATCTAGAGATCGCAGAGGAGATCATGTCCGCGTCTAGCACTCGTGTAGATACATTTAGAGGCCAGACATTTGGACGGCTCGTGACTCTAAAATCCACTACTCGTTCGTCTCTCCATTTTTGGAAGATTCTCAACCACACAAAGGTAAAGAATTGTTCTTCACACCACGAGATTTTCTGTTTATTGATCAATATTGAACACCAACAAGGATATGCACACAAGGTTTCATGGTCTTCCACTGCTTCTCTGATCGAAACGTTACACTACTTAGATTGAGTAGGCTCTCGGTGGAGTCTACTCGGTCTCCATGGCCGTGAGAGAGAGTGAGAAGAGTGGGGGGTCATATAAAAACACCTATTTTCTGATTTTTTGGGGGATTTTCTGAGTTTTGGGCCACGTGGAGAAAGAAAACGACGCTACGACGCTTCTAAGCTCTCTTTGTACTTCATTCCTCGTGCCGCATTCATTGGATTGCTTCTACCCCTCCTATAAGCATTCCATAAGTATCTTGGAATGCCTTTACGTCCCCTTGCTTGCTGCAAGACTCCCTCGCTTCGTCCTGTTGCTATGGCGGGATGCCCCGAGACCCGTATTCGACCTGGACTTCAGAGCACCCTCGGCTTTGTGTCACCTTCTAGCTTTCTTGAGATTAATTCCCTTTCTTTTAATCTTGATTATTTAGAAAAAATAAACTGGTCCAACAGTGATGTATGCCTCCATTTGATGGAAACTGATCGGGATATTATATTAGATTGCCAAGTAGCAATAGCTACTTGGTTTTGTTCAACGCTGAACTACTTAGCGGAAGGGATCAAACTCACTTACCTCAGAGATTTCTAAACTGACATAAACCTCCTTAGGCTAGCTGCAAAAATGATCTAACTGGCTAGTAGAGTTTAAGATATCTTGAATCATGAACTACACTCTTAAGATTTGTTTGTTGAGGGAGGAGGAGGTCTGTCTTGAGGGAAACCTACAGGCACATGAAATCATCATAAGGATCCCTAAAAAAGATTTTAGGGGACAACCCTCCGATATTTAAGTCAAATGATCATCGACGTAGAGAGAGAGAGCGCTCTGGGAAAGGCACGTAAGACCCGAAGGCGGTGCCTTAGCACTCGGCTAAAGAGGGAGTGCGATTTGGTGGAGAATGAGAGTTATCTGACTGAGCGTTGGAAGAGGAAAGATGTAGGGGCCAGTCCACATGAAGTGGAGGTAGAGTCTCCGCTCAATATGGGAAGGGTGAGAGGCTTAAGAGAGGGGAGAGGTTGAGGGGCGTATAGATACCTCTCTGGCTGCTTGGTCAGGGTTCTATTTATAGGGTCCTCTTCGAGTTCGTCCTGTTGGTGTTGTCCAGACCGTGGAGATGTAGATCGCCTATCGGCTCGTCCGAGAGGAGAGAGGAGACGTGGGCGTTGACTCGTCGTTCCTTTGCCGTATGCGTTGTTCCATTGTTAATGCGGTGACGGTCGTCGGAGGTGTGTGTAGCTCACTTCGAAAGACGGGGGCACATGCGACGTACGGGGTCTGGACCTCGGGCCAATCCTCTTGCTTGACTTGGAAGGTCGCGTGTTGGACTGTGGGTCGATTTACATTAGACCTTATTGGGCCGGGCAGACTTCTCCCTCCTCACTATATATTTCATCTATAGGCATCTAGTTGAATTTATGAAAAAATAGATGTATGCACGTATTTCAAGGAAGAAATTTACCCCCAAGATTCAATTACCTAATGTGCAAGCAGGGATGCAACCTCCTGGCTACAAAAGGATGACAGAATAACCTCTTAGCAATAGCAATGCAACAACCTGGGAACAGCCACTGCCCGGTCTGCTTAAAATGAACTTTGACGGTGTAACTTGTTCCAATTTTGGTGCTGGAGGAATTATTCCGAGAGACCACACATCAAAAGTTATGAAATCTTAGGCTAATCTTGTTCAACCACAATGATGGGGACATCTTCGACTACCCCATTTTTCCGAGGGTCATGTTGCTTGCCAACTATGTTTCATCGTGTTCGCTGCATTTTTCTTAATCATGGCATGTAATTTTTATATTTTTTTGAGTCATAAATTATGTAATTTTCCTTTTATTTGAGTACAGTACCTAGGTATAAGAGTTATTACCCTAAGTCAAGTGTCAATAGATTGTCTAGTTTGGTTATTGGGCCCAATTAGATGGGCTAGGTTTAGGGGCGCCCCCACCCCCTTGGTTTCTTGTTAGTAGTCCAAAAGTCAGGGACTTATGTTAAATTGTGGGAATCCTATAAATAGGACCCCCACTCCCACCATTTAGAACTAATGAATTATTGAAAGAAAAATTTGAATTCCCAGAGAATTTTCTTCCTTGGTGTGAGAAGCTCTCTCTCTCTCTCTCTCTCTCTCTCTCTCTCTCTCTCTCTCTCTCTCTCCAAAGGGGGCGAACCCCATTCTCTCTCCTCCCCACCCCCAATTTCAAAATTCTCTCTCTCTCCTCTCCATTCACCTCTCATTAAGACCCCTTCCCCATACACTCATTCATCTCCTCTCCAACCCCAAGGAGGAATCCCCTTCTCCTAGGCACCTCTCCATTCTCCCAAGCAACCCTTCCTCTTCCCCAAGCAACCATTCATTTTCCCAAGCCACCCCTTCCCTTTCCCAACACACCTCTCCATCTCCCAACACACCCCTTCCCATCCCCAAGACCCCCATTAACAACCCCCATTAAGTCACATTCCAACCTTGGGAGAGATCTCTCCTTCCCTCTCTCCTTCCCAACCCAAATTCGTAGCTCCCCCTTCCTCCACCTGCTAGACCATCTTCCAGCCCCCATTCTGCCCCTCCTACACCTTGGATCACCCTCTACAAGACCCCCACACAGCCCGGGGTCACCCCCACACCCATCCACCTCCCATCCCATCTACCCCATTTCCCATCACCTATCACCACCCGGTTCATTTCAGTTCGCAGGCAGCAGTCAAGGGTCGAGTTGCAGAGGCAACCACGTCTTCACCGCACATCTCCTGGAGGTGTATCATATATTTCTGGAAAGCCCTTCCAGTCAGCTTTGCAGGCGAGGCGATCCCGACTCAATCCGAGTTTGGAGCCGTCCGGGAGGTTCATTCTCGTCCGACCGCGCAGTTGGCATCCGAGCAGAGACCAGAGCCTCAGTGCATATGCTTCTGCGCCCACATCCTTGCTCCCCTCGGTGCGCCGTTTGACCGGGACAAGCTTCTACCAGTCTCCTGTCCAGCACAGCAAACGAGGTCTCGTTTGGAGTTCGGAACCCTCTGTTCCAATTATTCTCCCTCGGGTGTGCAGGTCAGTCCAGTCAGAGCCAGCCCCGACACCCCCCACGCTTTGGGCTCTTTCTCGCGACTCCGACCTCCCCCGGGGCCCTTCTTGGTTGCTGATCGAAGAAGACTTGGCCACGCTTACGTCTGTGCTGGTCCCGCATCATTCGAATCCCGGGAGCGTTCGTGGCGAGTTCATCTTCTGCTGCAGTACTCTAGAACCAGACCGAGCCAGAATAGAGCAGTATATTTCGAGCACCCGCCCCGGCCAGCGGCTTCCCCGCGAAAATCTGCCAAAATTCAGAAGTAATCTCGGGACAATCAATGAAGTTTTGGCGCTAGTTTCAGCAACTTCCAAGTCCGGGAGAGTCCGTGGCGGTGTCAACATTGAGTACCTATCAGGCAGTCACAGAAGCGGGCAGATCCGGCGAAGGGACCAATCGGCTTCTTCCTTAGCTTTCCTCCCTATCCCGCCTGGCCGACTGACCGCCCCTCCCTGCGTGGAGGTAGTTTTGATTGTAATTGGATTATCCCTACCCCTAGTCCACCCCCTCTGCAAGGGCGTAGTGATTGTACTAGCAGGTTATCGGCCGAAGCGTCATCGACGCGGCGTGCGGGTAGCCCACGCTTCCCCGCTCGCCCTCGTCTCCGGCCGGGATCGGTGTCTTCACACCGATCAGGTGAGCTTCGGGTCACTTCCTTTGCTGGTTTTACTATTGCTTGTCTTAGTATCATTTCTAGTTGCCCGTCGGTGGTGAAGCGAGTGCCCGATCTCAAATTGCCATCTAATTGAGTGCCACCGCGGAGCGAGTTGTGAGAGAGCCTCTACATCCCACGCCCTCGGCGTGCCGACCGTCTGCGAAATTGGCAATCCTGGCCCATTGGGGTCCTCTCTTAGCTAGCCATACCTTTGGAGCAGCAAGCTCTCACCTCGGACCCTCATCCCCATCGCCGGTCCACCTTACGGACCCGGGTGTGCGCGACGCGGGTGAACCCGCTTGTGTGAGTCCGCCGTTCGGTTCGGTTGCTTGCGAATCTAGGTCTGAGGGGTCGTGTCACATCAATTTGGTATCAGAGCCAGGTTCACAACTTGTCTCTCTACAAGTTGGTCCTAGGGCGCATTCGCATTTAGAGTCATCATCGGGCCACCCAGTGCATCATCATGTATACTCCCCATTGGTTAAGTCCCCTCAACACGGCCTTCCAGAAGAGTCCGATTGACCCCCTCCTCATGGACATCATCCTAGAAGAGGACCTTAGTTTTGACGGATCTAGTCCTAAAGCCTACCGAAAGTGGGAGGCTACCATGGATAAAAACTTTGGTAGGACTATGGTCTATGGACACGCTAGAGTCCGCAAGGCCAGGGGGCGGCTTCGGGGGCAAGCCAAGAAGGAGTGGGAACGCATAGTGAGCTTAAGAAAGATTCGGAGGCAAGAACCGATAGGCTTATGGGAAGAGATGAAGATTGAGCTTAGGAAGATCTACGCTCCCCGACCTTCCCCCTCCTACTCGGAGAACCATAGTCTGAGGAGCACTCCCACTCCTCCTTTCTCTCCCCGCCAACCCAAGACCTCCCTTAGGGCCCAAAATCCACCACCCCAAATAATTCCAACCCCGATCACTACCACCAACTCTCCCCAAATCCAAGGACAACCCACTTCCATCCCTCCACAACTGGTCGATCCTAAGGGCAAAAGACCACTAATTGACCTGGTTTCCCCCATCAGGGCCACCGCTCCCCAATCCAAAGCCACTCAACCAACCCTCAACATTTAAAACCAAGTGGACCCCGTGTCCACCCCTCCACCTAGGCCCATGACAGTCACACCCCCCAACCCAAAATTCCTCTCCAAACCCACGCCCCACAAACCCCCATGATCCCCACCACTACCCCTCCATCGATCGTCCCCTAAAAGGGACACACCTCCCAAACACAATCAACCTAAACCCCCTCACCCGACCCACCTTCCACTTCCAACCCCAATCCTACCCCAACCTAGGCCTCCACTACTACCCCTCCCCATCCTATCCCAAGTCCCCCATTACCCACCACCCCAAGAGCGCCATATGCCAGTCATCATCACCCCACCTACAAAGGACCTACTGACCTCCTTGGTAGAGGAAACCATGATCCCCACACCCGACCCCATAGTGGGGAACACCGCAGAACCACTCCCCACCTTGGAGGAAAATCATGCCCAAACCGAGGAAGAAATTTCACCTTTTACGCCACCCCCTCCAATTGGGAGTGAACTTATCATAAGTGGGCCCTTGGTTAGATGGCTAGAGGAAAACCGGGCTCACCCTATCCTGCCCCATGCCTACCCTTCCGTGGAACAACACCTCCCCATAGTACCCTTCTCCACCTATCACACCACAATCTAATCATCCTACCAAGTGGAAACTTTAGGGGACCTCCTTAGGGGCCTAGCTTGGCAAATGAAGTTGACCGGCATGTTGACCACAATGGCCAACCAACCAAGGAGCCTTAACCTCCTACACTTGTGTGTCGGGTCCATCACCTCGATTTACACTGTGGGTTGCTACACTAGCGACATTCTTCTATTCCTCCCTACACCCGATGAACCCGATACTATCCACGAATTAGAGTTGCATATCTCGGGAAGAATGTCAAGCCCTTCATTCATGGCCGACCATCCCACCAAAGACTTCAGCCCAATTATTCCATTAGAGGAGGATGACTCACCACTATGTGAGGACCATGAGGACCTAGAGTTCCTCTCCCTAGGTGACCCTTACTATGACCCCTACGATCCCTTTATAAACCCACCCACCAAAAACTTTGACCCAATCATTTTACTAGAGGAGGAGGATCCACCACCATATTGTGAGGACCTAGAGTTCCTCTCCCTAGGTGACCCTTACCATGACCCCTTCGATCCCTTCCTATACCCATCCACCTTACTCACCACCAACCTTTTCCTACCCTAACCAACCATGTTGGACCAAGCCCACCTCTCTCAAGACCCGGCCCACACCAAGGGTACCATGATCATGGGTGAAATACACCTAGGAAACAATGAAGTGCCCCACTCCATGACACCTACCTTCTTTGACCCCTACGACCCTTTTGAGTGGAAGCTCGAAGGCCACCCCACAACCCCACGCAAGGAAGTCACCTATGGGAAAGGAATTCTTATGTCTTGGCACATCACACCACTTGGCATGAATAGAAAGTCGGGTCCTTTCATACATGACACCCACATGTCAAGTCGGATGCATGATTGGTCCAAAGGTCCTCCCACATTCATCATTAGTTTTAAGCATGTTACGAACATTCACGGATGTCCGGGACCCCCGGCATTTGCTATACCCATGCGCAATAGATTCCCATACGGATGCCCCGGCCCTCCAACCATTGTTATGAAGTCCATGCATGATAGGGCCACTTGTGGCTGCCCCGGTCCACCTAAGTTCATCAAAGTCCACATGGCATCAAAGCATGATAGGTCAATTTATGGTTGCCCGGTCCACCTTTGCACACTACCCACTTTTACAACCACTCACCGCATCATAATGCATGGCATGAGCATACACGCAAGCAAATCGCAACGAGCAGTGAGGTTCACAAAGAGCAGGAAAAGGCTCGCGAGCGCCACTTGGAATTCCAAGTAGGCAACCTATCGATGGTGGCATTGGAGTGGCTCTACCCTAGAGTCACCTCCAACTTGAGGGCACGAGGACTTAGACCTTGCCAAGTTCCGAGTGACTTTGGCAATCCGGCTTAAAGGTTGGACTTGGTAATGGGTTTTGGGATACACCCAACTTTTGGCGCGGCGGATCTGGCACCCTATATGGGCACCGCGGTGGAACCCAGTAAGCACCTTGAGCCTACCCCCACCTTTGTGAGTGATACCCTCGGAGAGCCTCCACATATCAGCCTGAGAGTCCGACGTGTGCACACGGAGGCAATACTGGGCAAGCAGGGTACCATCGCCATCAAGAGGGTGTGCTCAAGCCACCGTGAGAGGATGAAGGACCATCCCCTGGTTGCGGACGCAGGGTTGAGTTTGGAGGTGGAGGTTCACCCCGAGTTGCTTTAGAGGACCACTTCCCCGGTGGACCCATACTCGACGGAGTCGAGTTCTCCGTACCCCGAGGGTATGATGGGGACATCTCCGACTACCCCATTTTTTCGAGGGTCCTGTTGCTCGCCAACTATGCTTCATCGTGTTCACTGCATTTTTCTTAATCATGGCATGTAATTCTTATATTTTCTTGAGTCATAAATTATGTAATTTTCCTTTTATTTTAGTCCAGTACCTAGGTATAAGAGTTATTACCCTAAGTCAAGTGTCAATAGATTGTCTAGTTTGGTTATTGGGCCCAATTAGATGGGCTAGGCCCAGGGGCGCCCCCACCCCCTTGGTTTCTTGTTAGTAGTCCAAAAGTCAGGGACTTATGTTAAATTGTGAGAATCCTATAAATAGGACCCCACTCCCACCATTTGGAACTAATGAATTGTTGAAATAAAAATTTGAATTCCCAGAGAATTTTCTTCCTTGGTGTGAGAAGCTCCCTCTCTCTCTCTCTCTCTCTCCAAAGGGGGCGAACCCCATTCTCTCTCCTCCCCACCCCCAATTTTAAAATTCTTTCTCTCTCCTCTCCATTCACCTCTCATTAAGACCCCTCCCCCTTCCCCATACACTCATTCATCTCCTCTCCAACCCCAAGGTGGAATCCCCTTCTCCTAGGCACCTCTCCATTCTCCCAAGCAACCCTTCCTCTTCCCCAAGCAACCATTCATTTTCCCAAGCCACCCCTTCCCTTTCCCAACACACCTCTCCATCTCCCAACACATCCCTTCTCATCCCCAAGACCCCCATTAACAACCCCCATTAAGTCACATTCTAACATTGGGAGAGATCTCTCCTTCCCTCTCTCCTTCCCAACCCAAATTCGCAGCTCCCCCTACCTCCACCTGCTAAACCATCTTCCAGCCCCCATTCTTCCCCTCCCACACCTTGGATCACCCTCTACCAGACCCCCACACAGCCCGGGGTCACCCCCACACCCATCCACCCCATCTCCCATCCCATCTACCCCATTTCCCATCACCTATCACCACCCGGTTCATTTCAGTTCACAGGCAACAGTCAAGGGTCGAGTTACAGAGGCAGCCACATCTTCACCGCGCATCTTCTGGAAACGTATCATATATTTCTGGAAAGCCCTTCCAGTCAGCTTTGCAGGCGAGGTGATCCCGCCTCAATCCGCGTTTGGAGCCGTCCGGGAGGTTCATTCTCGTCCGACCGCGCAGCTGGCATCCGAGCAGAGACCAGAGCCTCAGTAAAGATGCTCCTGCGCCCACATCCTTGCTCCCCTCGGTGCACCGTTTGACCGGGACAAGCTTCTACCAGTCCCCTGTCTAGCACAGCAAACGGCGCCTCGTTTGGAGTTCGGAACCCTCTGTTCCAATTATTCTCCCTCGGGTGCGCAGGTCAGTCCAGTTAGAGCCAGCCCCGACACTCCCCACTCTTTGGGCTCTTTCTCGCGACTCCGACCTCCCCCGGGGCCCTTCTTGATTGCTGATCGAAGAAGACTTGGCCACGCTTACGTCCGTGCTGGTCCCACATCATTCAGATCCCGGGAGTGTTCGTGGCGAGTTCATCTTCCTGCTGCAGTACTCTTGAACCAGACCGAGCCAGAACAGAGCAGTACATTTCAAGCACCCGCCCCGGCCAGCGGCTTCGCCGCGAAATTCTGCCAAAATTCGGGAGTCATCCCGGGCCAATCAGTGAAGTTTTGGTGCTAGTTTCAGCAACTTCCAAGTCCGGGAGAGTCCGTGGCGGCATCAACAGCGAGTACCTATCAAGTAGTCACAAAAACGGGCAGAACCGGCGAAGGGACCAATCGGCTTCTTCCTTAGCTTTCCTCCCTATCCCGCCTGGCCGACTGACCGCCCCTCCCTGCATGGAGGTAGTTTTGATTGTAATTAGATTATCCCTACCCCTAGTCCACCCCCTCTACGAGGGCGTAGTGATTGTACTAGCAGGTTATCGGTCGAAGCGTCATCGGCACGGCGTGCGGGTAGCCCACGCTTCCCCGCTCGCCCTCGTCTCCGGCCGGGATCGGTGTCTTCACACCGATCAGGTGAGTTTCGGGTCACTTCCTCTGCTGGTTTTACTATTGCTTGTCTTAGTATCGTTTCTAGTTGCCCGTCGGCGGTGAAGCGAGTGCCCGATCTCAAATTGCCATCTAATTGAGTGCCACCGCGGAGCGAGTTATGAGAGAACCTCTACATCCCACGCCCTCGGCGTGCCGACCGTCCGCGAAATTGGCAATCCTGGTCCATTGGGGTCTCTCTTAGCTAGCCATACCTTTGGAGCAGCAAGGTCCCACCTCGGACCCTCATCCCCATCGCCGGTCCGCCTTACGGACCCGAGTGTGTGCGACGCAGGTGAACCCGCTTGTGTGAGTCCGCCGTTCGGTTCGGTTGCTTACGAATCTAGGTCTGAGGGGTCGTGTCACATCACAAAACCACCGAAGACAAGTAGAGGCACATACTCTTCTAGAAGCGCTGAAGATTGCTACCAATGTATTCCTACTGATCAAATCATTGTGGAAGGGGACTTTAGATCAGTGATTTATGAAGTAACACTCAAAACTCCCTCTCGGAGAATCAAGAAGAAATGTAAGACCACACTTGCGAATAGCAACATATTGTTAAATTGTGTGTTCAGATCACGAAATTAACAGTACTGCTGCTCATGTTATAGCTAGGAAAAGCGATCAAGTCTTGTTCTAACTCCATGTGGGGCCCTGTTCCCCACCCAATATATGTATTTGGACTTCTGATCTTAGTGATTATATATAAAGCATTTTACTGATCATAAATAAAACATAAAGTTTATAACTAACTTCCCATATAGTTGTATGTATACGGTAATTTAAAAAAGGGGCAAAAAGTGATAATTGCATACATACATTCAGAATCTTGCATATTTAATTTATTTCTTTATGTTCTCAAAATTGTCATATATACCATCATAATAAATAATGTTTAACCATACATAACCTGGCCTACTGTCTTTCGTTCTTTGTTCAGCTTATAAGTTAACGTTTTAGACGGGCTAATTAACACACATAAAAAAAACTAATTTCCTGTTATTTAATCTCTTTACCTAGAGAAAATAATGTCATATACATTCCTAAAATATTTAATATTCTCTTGTTTAATCTTCCAAAATGTGAATTCTAATAACCTCGACAATATTTAGGGTGAAAAATGGATGTTGATCACTTCAGATTTTCGATCATAGGAAATAGAAAGAGGAACTCTTGTAATCATTTGAGTTGAAAATGGAAGTAGTTGTTTCAACATTTGATTATTCAATTTTCTTTTTAATAAGTAAAATATAATTATATATGTATATATGTGTATATATGTACATATTATACATATGCACTCCAAATTATATACAATAAAGAAGTAGATGTTTTTTAATCATTGAATGGGATCTATCCCATATCCCACATCCAATGGTTACATGAAGATAGGTAAATTAGAATTTTCTTTTAATTCAAAGTTCTCAGACATTAAGAATTTACATAATTTAATTATGGCCTTGTAAGTTTTGAGTTTTACTTTTTTTAAATTTGGAAGTAGATAATAGTGGTGATATGGAATTACTTAATCGTACAAGGATGATGGAATAAAAATTTCTATTTCCCAGATTTGAAATCACAAATTAATAGATGTGGAAGCTGAAATACCCATTATTGTCATTTTCGTTTCCATAGGAAATGAAAGCAGAAGATGCCATTAATTTAGGTTGTGTCTTCGATACACTTGTAGCCCTAACGGTATTAGAATTCAAGGGATGCAGCTGAAATAATAATACTCAAGATTGGAATATATATATATATATATATGTGTGTGTGTGTGTGTGTGCGTGTAATTAATTATCCCAAAAACAAGAAGATGGGTGTCACGGTGTCTCCATCAACCATCACTTATCTTTCTCCTTTTATAAGCCATAGGGTCCGTACATAAAGCTTGAGCCATGTATACTTTTAAATTATTTCGTGTACGACATCGTGGTTTATTTTGGTTTGTTCTTCCAACAGAAAATTGGTTAACAATAGTTTATTTACAAAAAATTCAAAATAGAATGCAGTAAGACTGACCCGTTTTATTGGGTGGTTAACCCAAAAATTGGTTTTAACTATAGACGGATCATATTTATAATCTAGAGTTTATAGGACTAAACAAAATGTTAATCTAAGTTAAACTCTGAACTTGTATTCTGAAGACCACGTGGGTGGAATGGGCTAATCCTAATTAAGGTCTACTCTTTTTCTTCAACTTTTTTCTCAAAAGAAATGTCCCACTTAAAAGCAGAGTTTATTTATTGGCATATGTATGCCTATATCAAAGCATATATATTAGCTAAAGTTAACCTCCTATAAATTAACATGCCTGTTAATTGAAAAATGTGCATTAATATCTGTTGGGTTGAAGATGTTTGGGAGCAAATTTAACAAAGGAAAATTTAAAAGTTTTCTAAAGGGTGCTACTTCAAGTGTTGTGTTTTTGAATGAGGACTTTAATCCTGTATTTGAAAACACAAAGAAGTGAGGGGATCTCATAGTTCCTAGGGCCCCTTGGACTATGTCTTATAGACAATAGTGGTGGTAAGATAGGACCTATTGACGCCACCTATCACACGCACGCACGTGCCGGGCCGGGCCGTGTTGGGCGGGCACGCGTGTGTGAGGTGGTCCAGCCGACTTGCCCTGGCACCTTTTTGTATTTATTTTTACTGTTTTACCCTTTCTTGGAGAGAAAGAATGGTCTCCGAACTAGCAGTTTGGAGGCGAACCGTCGCGGGCGTGGGCACAAAAAGGGGTGATTAATATTTTTCTAATCACGGGTTATCTTGTCTGTGCCGTTTTACTTCCCCGAGGAATCGCTCGCGACCTTGCTCTCTGTCTCTCGTCTCCCTGTCGCAACCGCGCCTCGCCGTCGTCCCTGCACACCACCGCATTGCCTTCTCCGTTCCCTGTGCACGCCCTAGGACCGCGCTAGCGTCGTCCCGCCCTTGTGCTTTCGCGCGGCTCTCTACTTCTCTGCGGTGTTCGGTGCACACTCTTCAACTTTTACATTTCAACACGAAGAGATTTAGGTTTCTTATATAGCATGCTTATGAGGTCTTCGAAAGTGCGTTTGAATATCTCATGTTTGTAGTCGTATCATGAGGGAAGATCGTCATACCCGTCGTACCGTTCTTGTGGGGGCGATATCTTCTCTAAGGGGAGTCTCTTTGAGGCGCTTCTACTTCGTATTGTTTATCTCATATTAATTATTTTATTATCATGCTTTACTCTGTAATCATGCTTTTGAATCTTATTTATTGGTCATCCTTGATTGAATCAATCCCGTATGTACTTGTGCTTTGGTTTGCCATGTATGTGTTAATGTTCGATTGTTGCCATGATGTTGCCCTGCTACACTGTTTATTTCTAACAGTCTTAGAGAAGATATCTTTCATGGCATCATCATCTTCAATGAGCTTTGGAACCCGAGTGGACATGTCTGGGATGCCCGCGAAGTTTTCTGGGCAACACTTTAAGCGTTGGCAGCAACGCATGAAGATGTGGTTCACTATGGTTGGCCTACTCTCGTTGATAGAATCGGACCCCCCTCTGTTGAATGAGAATGACCCTGAGAGTGCTAAGAAGGTTGAAGAGTGGAATACAAAAGACAGGTTAGGACATGTGTGCATTCTAACTGCACTGTCTGATGTCTTATTTGATGTCTATAGTACTTCCACCTTTAACACTACTAAAACACTATATAATGAACTTGATCGGAAGTACAATACCGAGGACCAAGGTCTGGAAAAGTACTCCGTTGGCAAGTTCCTTAAATTCGAGATGGTCGAGAACAGATCCATAGGGGAGCAGGCACATGAGCTTCTTCTTATGTTCCATGGTTTGGCTGAGGCAGATATGAAAATGCCTGAAAAGCTCCAAGTCATGTGCATCATAGAGAAGTTGCCTAGATCCTGGGAGGATTTTGTCATGGGCCTCAAACACCGCAAAGGGGCCATCTCTCTTGATGATTTGATGAGGGCTATAGCCATGGAAGAGGAACATAGGAAGGAAAAGCCCAATATGCCAGTGGATGCAAGTGCAAATCTAGTAATGAGGCAGAAGGGTAAGGATTTAAAAGACAAGGCCAAAATTGATTCCACTTCACAGATGAAACCCAAGGGAAAGATAAAGAAGAAGAAGGCACTAGGACAGTGCTGGCTGTGTGGTGATAAGGGTCACATGCGTAATGATTGTCCCAAAAGGAAAGAGAAATTACTGAGGAAGACCCAAATTACCAATGAAATCCCAGCACATATCAATGTAGTGACAGGAGGTTCTACTTCTGGTGCTGAGTATGTTTCTCTTAACCCTCAGTTGTTTGCTATTTATGAACCAAATGAATGGTTGGTGGACACGGGAGCCAATGTGCATTTATGTGCTGATAGGGCTAATTTTGTGTCTTATCAGGCCATCCATGATCGCTCCGTGATGATGGGAAATGGGAGTCCAACTAGGGTGCTTAGAGTTGTACAAGTGAACCTGAAGTTTACTTCAGGGCGTGTTCTTACTCTTTCTCTAGTGTACCATGTTCCTAGTGTCAAAAGGAACATTTTATCCGGTTCTGTTTTAGTTAGAGAGGGTTATGAACTGAACTTTAAATGTAATAAAGTTGTGATACTCTGTGTGAAAACTTTTGTTGCTAAAGGTTATCTTTCTGATGGTTTGTTTAAAATCTTTGTGGATCATGTAGTGAACAGAAATGTGATTGTTAATGCTGCAATTTCTACTTCTGTTCCTGTTGCTTATAATGTTTTAGATTCATCTGATTTATGGCATGGACGTATAGGACATCTTAATTTCAATGTTTTGAAACGTATGATGAACCTGAAATTGATTCCTGAACATACTGTTAATAAAATCAAGAAATGTGATATCTGTGTACATGCTAAACAACCTAGAAAACCTTTTCATTCTGTGGTTAGAGATTCAGAGATTCTGGATCTGGTGCATTCAGATATTTGTGAGTTTAATGGTGTGTTAACAAGGGATCAGAAAAAATATTTCATTACCTTTATAGATGACTGTAGTAGATACTATTATGTGTATTTGCTTAGGTCTAAAGATGAGGCTTTGCAAAAGTTTATCATCTTTAAAAAGGAAGTAGAAACACAATCTAGCAGAGTTCTTAAAAGTTTGAGGTCTGATAGAGGAGGAGACTATACTTCTAATCTGTTTGTGGAATATTACCAAGATCATGGCATTATTCATGAAACAACTGTCACATACTCTCCTCAGTCTAATGGGATAGCAGAAAGAAAGAATCGGGTATATATAGACATGGTCAACTTTCTCCTGTAGAGTTCGGGACTACCTAAGTATATGTGGGGGAAGCTTTGAATACGGTTTGCCGTATTCTAAACCATATTCCCCTGAAACATAAAGACTGTAGTCCAATTGAACTTTGGAGAAATAGGAAACCTAGTTTGAAATTTCTCAAAGTGTGGGGGTGCCTTGCAAAGGTACTTGTTCCCGAGCACAAGAGAAAGAAGCTAGGGCCTAAAATAGTTGACGTCGTCTTCTTAGGCTATGCTGAAAATAGCTGTGTATATAGGTTTCTGATTATTAAATCAGAAATTCCTGGCATAGATGTTAACACCATAGTTGAGTTTCGAGATGTCACGTTCTTCGAAAATATTTTTCCCATAAAGATTGGTGTGCCTCAACTTCTATCTTCTGAGACCGTAGTTTCTACATCTGATTCTATTCCAGAACATGTGGAAAGAATGACCTATGTGGGGGCTGATGCATCAGGACTTCATCTTGTACTAGTGATCAGGAAGAAGTTGAACCAAGGAGGAGTAAAAGACAAAGGGTTGCCAAGGATTATGGAAGTGACTTTGTCACTTATCAGATCACGGGTGACCCTCCAACCTTTCGAGATGCTATGGCTTCACCTGAAGCTAGGCATTAGAAGGATGCCATTAAGAGTGAGATCGATTCCATTCTTGCTAATGGCACTTGGGAATTAGTTGATCCTCCTTCTGGTTCAAAGACCATTGGATACAAATGGGTCTTTAAGAAGAAACTAAAGCCAGATGGAACCATTGACAAGTATAAAGCTAGGCTTGTGGCTAAGGGTTTCAAACAAATGGAGGGGATAGATTACTTTGATACCTATTCCCCTGTCACTAGGATGACCACAATCAGGGTGCTTGTAGCACTGGCTTCCTTATATAATCTGATTGTCCATCAAATAGATGTCAAGACTGTTTTTCTTAATGGTGATCTTGATGAAGAGATTTATATGGATCAGCCTGAAGGATTTGTGGCTCCAGGTAGTGAAAAGCAAGTTTGTAGACTTATCAAGTCTCTGTATAGTTTGAAACAAGCCCCTAAGCAATGGCATGAGAAATTTGACATGACTATCATGTCATTTGGCTTTATTGTCAATGAGTTTGATAAATGTGTCTATCACAGAGTTAAGGGTAATGAATATGTAATTTTATGCATATATGTAGATGATATCTTGTTGTTTGGAAGTAATTTGAGAATTGTAAATGAGACCAAATCATTCTTAAGTAGCAGATTTGAAATGAAGGATATGGGTGAGGCAAATGTGATTCTGGGCTGAGTCTTATTAGATCAGTTAAAGGGATAGTAATTTCTCAATCTCATTATGTTGAGAAAGTTTTAGAGAAATTTGGCTATCATAATTGCAAAGTAGTCTGTACACCCTATGATCCTTCTATAATCTTCTGCAAGAACAAGAGTGGTGATCCTGTGTCTCAATTGAGGTATTCCCAGATCATAGGAAGCTTAATGTATCTAGCAAACTGTAACGACCCGAGAATCCGATTACCGGGAAGACCCGATAACCCGAGACTCGCACCGCCACCCACGAGTCCGAAGACTTGGAAGGGTTAAAAGGATGGTGTGGAGACTACACAAGTATCATAAATAATTACAGAAATTAAACAGTTATATAATTAAGCAGGAAATAAATTAACATTTTACATGATACATGGTCCACAAGAAAATAATAAAATAACAACAGTAGTCCACAACCAGTATAGAGACAAGAAAGAAAAGTACAGCTACACGGGACATACCCCGGCTCTGACCTCTGGCACTAACGTTGGGCACCTGAACCACGCTGAGCTTCAGACGCGCTCCCCTGAAGCCGCGCCTCGCCTGAAACATGGTGAAAACACGCAGTAGGGATCACTCGAACCCTACCTCGCAAACAGAGAAATCGCTATGCTAGCAGTAAGCGAGTACCTCGGAAAGGGAAGCCCTGTAATCTACAAAACACCGGTCTCACGGCACGAAGCCTGACACACGTGCCACGGTGAAACGACCGGAACACAACGGTCAACACGACGAAAACCCGAAGGTCGAAGTCGCAACGACTGACAGTCTGTCACTCCGAACTCGACACGAGTATCTCCCACAAGAAGCACAGTCGGTAGCGACCCCTGACGACTTACACCGCACCGCAGGTGAACTGCCTAACGTGGTAGCGCCTACCAAAGCCACGGACACTGAACAAGTAACCACAAAGTAAGTGACTAGTTGGGGTCACGCCCGTCAGCGTGGGTCCAACCGCCCCCAACCACGTGTGCACACACAGACCATGCGTCCTAGGTCTGGCCTCTAATTGGTTTTCCCCTGGAGCCTGTGGACACCCAAAAAAAAGAAGAAAGAAGAAAAGGAAAAAAAAGAGAAGAAAGAAAGAAAAAGAAAAGAAGGAGGAAGAAAATGAGGAAGGGAAGAAAGAAAGAGAATAAAAATAAAAAATAAAAAAAATAAATAGAAGAAGAAAAAAAAGAAAAATAAATGAAATAATAATAATAATAATAAATTATATATATATATATGTATATTAATAAAACAAGAGGGGAGGGCCCACCCTCTCTCTCTCTCTAGATCTCTCTCTCTCTCTCTCTCTCTCTCTCTCTCTCTCTCATTTTCTCCCTCACCGGTGCGGCCTCCCACCACGGCACACTCCCGCGCAAGCCATCCGGCACACCCCGCTTGTGCCCTTACCCGGTACACCTCCAACCACCTCCCACGGTGCACATCCGTTGTGCCGGATGAGTCTGCTCACGCCGCACCGTGTCAACCTCCCACACCCCTCACCGGTGGCCAACCAATCCTGCAACACACAGAAAGCGGGCGAGCTGGAGAGGGGACTCAGCGCTATCGGATGGGAAGGATGCTGGGTTGGACCTGTCAAAGGGCAAATACGATGCCAGGGATCACATGGAGTTTGGATTCCCCATGACTTCCACCGCAACAGAAACAACCCCAGGGACAGAGGTTGCCGCATAAATAGCAGCAACATTGGCATCTACCTCTATGGTGTTCAGGACTGCTGGTCTTATATATTCAGACTTGATTCTTCAGCATGACCAATAGCTATTTACATTTATTGATGCATATGGAGGCTCCTGCAGTGTTGGCATACCGTAAAAGGCAGCTACTTGGCTTTATCAGGTGACCGGTGATCAACCGTGTCTTGGCTATGCAATAGTACAGAACGGGAAGCTCCGTGCTGATTGGGGGAGACCAACATGGCTCAGCTGGGAGGACCCGGGACCTCAGATGTACAGGAGGACAGCTGAAGCAGTCATGTGTGGCCTTTTACCAAGCTCATCAACTGCTACTCCAAGCAGAACAGATGCTACAATGCAGTACAATGGGGAATCATATACACTTGTAGACCTCCGCAACTTTGTTGTTTCACAGGTAGATTACAAACGAGGCAACAACCCAATGAAGATAAGCCACCTTGGGGGATATAATGCCAATCCAGGAAGCCTACATGTTGAAGCATGGCCTTTTCCGGACTGTAGCACATCTATTGGTGGGGTGATATTTTTGTATCTTACTAATACATTACATCTAGACGGTCGAACAATCCACCTCCCTTTCAATGCAAATCGCTGGGAGTAAAGTTCATTAATGGAGATTAAACTGAGGAGTGGAGCCCCCCCTTGCTGTTGACTGCTACGTTTTCCTTGGAGCGGCATTCTCAACTGCTAAGGGACTGGATATTCACTTGTGTAAGGCACCCGAGGAAGGGGCTGATCGCTCCAGATCGTGAAATGTCACCTGATATACTTGTGGAGAAAGCAGCAGGAAGGGACGACTATGGTGTCGAGAGATTCGAGCGCACCGAGTTTCAAAAAAAAGGGGGGGTTGCTGCTCACCATCATAACCTTCAAGATGCTACTTGGAGTCTATAAACACCTGCCTTCCCGTGAATGGCACAGAACGGCAGCAATAGGGATTATCCAGCAGCCTCGTCAGTTAAACAATAGAGCCACCCTTGTAACCGGCACACTCCTGCCAACTCTCACCCGGTGCACTCGGCAGGCCCCTCCATCGGTACACTGCACAGAGATCTCCACCGACACGCCCCAAGTGGCTTTTGGCCGGCACACCCTCAAGGTGCTCCACCCGGCACGCCTCAAGTGGGTTTCATCCGGCAAGGCTGGCAGCCTTCCACCAGGTATAGTGTATTTTCTTCTTCACCCGGTGTAGTACAAACACCCCTTGGCCGGCACACTTTTCCAGCCCCTCAGCGGCACACTTCTTGGGTCTTCCAACGGCACACCCTTCTAGCTTCTCAGCGGTATGCCTTGCCACCCGATGCAGCCGGCAAGCAATATCTTACGCCATGCCCTAGAGATCCTTGGCGCGCAGTGGGTTGTCTGACGTGTCAACCAGAGATGAAGGCACGCAGGCTACCTCCTGCCACCGAGGACAGAGAAAGTCAAATCCCCATTCAATGCCCGTCACTTCCTGCCTCCGCCGTTCGTGTTCGAAGGCTCCCGCCACTGGGAGTATAAAAACCCCCTCTTCTCCGGCAAACAAGGAGGACGACGGACGTAGAGGGCACACCTACGGAGACGAACAGAGCCTGCCACCGGTAGAAGAGAGAAGAGGAATAAGAAGCTGCTCCGGCGTTGGAGGCTTCCCGGAGGCCAGAGAAAAGAGAGAGAGTAAGAGAAAGAGAGAGAGAGAGAGAGAGAGAGGGAGGGTCTGTGTAGCAGGGGGAGTGGGGAAGAGCAGGGAGCCGTCGCCTCTGCTCGACCCCAGCTCCCCTCCTATTTCCTCTCCATGTTCTTCCTTTTCTTCTTCTCCCCTCTTCTGTGGCTTCGGCCTCGATGTATACCGCAATGTGCATGGCCGGTCATGGTCATTTTTTTTTATGAATGAAAGTCTTCCCCCCTTCTTTTGGGTTTCTTGTGACCTCCCTTGATCTATCCCACTGTGTGTGGTGTGTTGTGCATTTCCTCTGCAGTTTTCTCGGTGTTCTTGGATTCTATGCGTCGATGCTCTTCCCCTCTGAGGGTTCGGATTCCATAATTGGTCTTTGGCCCAAACGGGAAGCTTGTTCCTTCCTCTCCTTGAGCCCTACGAGCCTAACATCTTTCCTTTGACCCCTTTGTCGCCCTCCTCCCTTGGTAGCTGAATCCCCCTTGGCCTGTCTTGGAGACATCTTCCATTCGTTGGTTCTTTCGGGCTTTCCGAAGTTTTATCAAAGGTGCGATCGCCCCAGGCGCACACCTCAGATTGTCGGGTTCCATCACTCCATGTGGGCGCGTTCCCTTTATTCTCCTTCCATCCCGGGTCCGGGGGAGATGCTGCCAAAATTTCGTCAGGATTGAAACTAATAAAAGAAATAAAAACACAACATAATGTTAACCTCTAAAACAATGGTAAATAAGAAATGCCTTGCATAAACGCCTGGAAACCCGATGCCTTTACCCGGCACGCTCTTTCAGTCTTTACCCGGCGCACTCAACCGACCCTTAGCCTGCACACCTTTTGGCTCTTTACCCGGCACACTTTTTTTACTTCTACCCGGCACACTCAACCCACCCTTAGCCGGCACACCTTTTGGCTCTCTACCCGGCACACTCTAGCAACCCTCTACCCGGCACACCTTTTGGCCCTTCTACCCGGCACACTCTAGCCACCCTCTACCCGGCACACTCTAGCAACCCTCTACCCGGCACACCTTTTGGCCCTTCTATCCGGCACACTCTTAGCTTACCTTCACCACCCTCTCCCAGCGCTCAGGTGTAGGGAAGATACGGCTGCATTTTCAACAGGATTAATATAATAAAAAATGAAAGAATAATAATAATAATAATAAAATAATAAACAAAAGATAAACAAAAAAGGTGATAAAAGATAAAAGGATATAATACAAGCTCTCCTTGTGCATTTCACGAATATAAAGAAAGCACCCCCCCTCCTCCATGTATGCATTAAATTAATTGGATCAAGGCCTCGTGTAAACATGAGCATTGCATAAAACTCTTTATTAATACACCACTGTTGGCACTCAAAATATGATCCCTGGCGACCAAGCCGCAAAGACGAATGATACGGCCCACTGAAGCACAGAAGCCGATGAAAATCAACTTATCAAGGGTCCCTCGAGCTGACGAAGCCCCAAGCCACCTTGAAGGGAACACCGGGGACCTCACCTCAGGAGAGTCAAAGTCAACCCGCAACCAACCGGCAGTGCGATCAAGCCTGCCCAATGATCCGGCATCGACTCTGTCATGCCGCTACCCCACATCCGACGTCCGATCAAGGACGACGGTCTACCTTATGATTCTCCGAAAGAGGAAGAATGCCCTCGGCCATCCACAACAAGGGGCCGGAGGTTCTGTCAGCAAGAAGATCCCGATCACCCGACACGGGTTCGGCTTCTCGCCCTAGTGAGGCCATTAGCGGCCGATGGATCGCCGTTCAAGGCGGAATTACCCAGGATGCAATGCCATCCTGCAAGGAAGCTTCGGACACAGGTCCGTCTTGATGAGAGGCACCAATCACAGTGCCGAAAGTCGTACCTACGGGACACCCGTGTGTCCGGACCGGAAGCACACGAAGTTCTGATCAAGGCCGTTCGTCGCGTCAAGAGCTTCGTCAACACCCCGTCAAGGCTCCCCGAGAGCCAGTACGAGAGGAAGAGTCAACTGGAGTCTCCGGAACCATCCCCGGACCCACCGGCCTGGCCGTGCCTGGCAAACAGGTTAAAACGGCGTCGTCAATCCGGCGCGCAAAGTCTAAAGGGGCTGTTCCCCGGCGCCGTCAATCCGGCGCGCCAAAAGCAAGGGGGGCTGCTCCCCGGCGCCCTCAACCCGGCGCGCCCCTCTCCACCGCGCCGTTTTAACAAAAGGGCTATATATGCCCTGCCTTCATAAAAAAGGAAGAGGGGGATTATCCGAGAAGAGGGGCCAACAGAAAAAGAGAAGAGAAAAAAAAAGAGATCGGAGAGGTCTCGGAATCCAAAGAGAAAAAAAAGAGAATTAGAAGAAAGAGAGAGGTCCAGGGAAAAGGGGAGGAGGTTCTTCGTCTGAAGAGGTCCCCCGTCTGAGCTTCCCGGCGGCCGACATCCTGCTCCATCCGAGCCCCCCGGAGTCGAAGAAGAAGACCGTCTGCTTGTTTGCCGAGGTCGGGTCTCCGTTTTTTTCTTCCGGTTAACCCCTCTATTCTTCTGCTGGTTTCCTCCCTCTGGCACAATGTAAGTGAGGAAGAGGGGGAGGGGCAATGATACGAGCCATTCCTCCCCCCTTTTCTCACCCCTTCTTCTGCTGTTTTGGTTTCGCCTGTAATGTTTTTTTTTCTTTTGTTAATGAAACGGCGGCCTACCGACAACGGCGGCGCCGGAATTTGCATCTTCCGCCTACATGTATAGGTGTGTCGTCTGCGGATGAATGAAATGCGTTTACGGCCAATCTCGTGTGTGTTCTCTATTTCCCCCTTTTTTTTCTGTTTTATTTAGCATGCAGTTGATGATCTCTTCTAGCGTGTATCTGCAACACCGTGTATCGGGTTTCTCCGATGTGGAGTGCGCCCTCGGGCAATATGGATCAGTCATCCCCCTCCCCCCCCGGGGTTTTCTCTCTCTTGCTTTGAGTCCGATGCAACGGCCGAATTCTGTGTTGAATGTTCCACCGGCCGGCGAACAGAGACGCACCTGTGTGCAGATCTCTGTTTGTCTTTGGCGTTTCAATGGCAAACCCCATATGGGTTTCTTTCCGAATACCATGTGAATGTACATAGAACGGTGCCCCGGGCTATGCATCGATCCTGTACTATGACGGTGAGCAGCCTGCCGGACACGGGGGATCTATTGTTTTGACACATTCTAACACATTCTGCTTATCTGTCAAATGATTCCATACCGCTTCCTGTTGTGTTAATAGCATTTTGATGGGAGTGTGTTATATAGCATCACTCCGGCATCCGGGGAGGGGGAACATTCTCCTGATTTCTCATAATAACTCGCTCGGTCTGTAAGAGCCCATTTGCCGGTAATGGGTCTCTGAGAACCAGTGAGCGCACATCAATTGGGTTAATCCCCTACACTTTAAATCCACGGTCCTTTATGGGCTTTGTGGTGGCCGTGGGTCGTGTGCCCCTCGTAGGCTTGCCTCGGGGTTTTCCTCCCATCTCGGCCGTCCCGATTCGAGCGTCGTGGTGACTCGGGTCGCGTGCCCCTTGTAGGCTTGCCTCGGGGTTCTCGCTCCCACAATGAGCCGCCTCATTCACTCACTGTTGCCCACGGACTCGGTGCCCCTAGTAGGCTATGCCTCGGGGTTTTCCCTTTCCGTCGGGGTCTTCGCCGGCCGCCGTTGTGCCACCCGGCATTTAGGGGTTTGCTCCGCCACGTGAGCATCCTCCGCTTCTCCCCGACAAATCCTTTAGGATGGGGAGATGCTGCCGAAATTTTGGCTCGAGCGAATGCAAACTCGGAACAATCGCCGCGCTCGAGTCTGAACCTCACGTGAACCCGCGACCTGGTCTTGAACGGTTTGGGACCGATCCAATGAATAATCAATTCAATAAAGTCCTCAAAATCCCCAAAATAATCTAATAAATCCATAAATAAATCAACAGAATCTCGGTTTCCGCGAAATCGGGCTAAAACGGCGCGATCACGCGTTAAAACGGCGCGGCCTAAAGCGGCGCGCCCTATCCGGCGCGCCCTCCCCGGCGCGCCCCTACCTTCCACCGCGCCATTTTAACGGCTTTCCCCCCTTTTACCTACGTTTGACCGCGCCGTTTTAACCCCTTTTTACCTACGTTTCAGGGCGCCGTTTTAACCATTCCAACCCGTTTCTTCGCATGCACTGCACCGGTTTCGTTCCGAGTCGTGTCATCGCATAATTCTAATCCTTTTTCCCATTCATGGGATGATTTCTCATACTAATCATGGAATTTCATAAGCTCTTTGATTGAACAAATTGAATAAACTAGCTTTTCAAGCTTGAATTGATATGTCTCGAATCTTTGGCATCATGATTTGGCCCAAGCATTCGTGTCTCATTAATGTATGCCCGAGTGGGTGCACCCTTGGTATATCAAATGACATTGTCAGAAGGCCAGGTTATGCCTGACCGGAAACCTTGTCGCGCGTGAAGGCAGCTTTCGGGCCTAAGTACTCCGCCATGTACCAGGCCCCACCTCAATAAACCCTGCGTATTCGGTCATGACATCTTGCATGATTGTTCGCATGCTCTGTATCTTTTATTCCGGCCTCGACAGCCCGCTATCTCGGCAACTAATCAAAGGTAGACTTGTTTCGAGCGTTTTCTTTCTTCTCTTTTCGTTCTGCCTTTTCGTTCGCGTATCGATCAACCGATTAACTAACTTGTAGTCAACTGACTGATTGACGACGCGGGCGTGCCAGTCACATGCGTGACGATTCTATTGTGCGCTCATTCTGACCCATGTAGGGCGAATGTGAGGTTCGGTCGGGACCAGCAGTCCGCCATACCATAAAGGCTATGGCGTTAATTACATCCCCCACGAGGAGGGAACACCTTTGATTAATTGCCGAGATATCGGGCTGTCGAAGCCGGAAAAAAGAACTACACGATGATTATTAGTTGAGGGACTTGCATCCTTCTGTGAATAGCATAAGAAATCATCCCATAAGTGGGAAAGGAGTTAGAATGATGCGACGACATGATTCGGAATGAACCCGGTGCAGTGCGTGCGAAGACAGGGATCAAAACGCTTGAAACGGCGCCCTGAAACGTAGGTAAAAGTTTAAAACGGCGCCATAACCGTAGGTAAAGGGGGCAGGCCGTTAAAACGGCGCGGGAAGCCGGGGCGCGCCGGGAAGGCCGCGCCGGGAAGGGCGCGCCGGGAAGACCGCGCCGGGAAGGCCGCGCCGGGAAGACCGCGCCGTTTTAAGGCCTGATCGCGCACGAACGCGCCGAATTAACCCGACTTCAAGGAGACAGAAGCTTCGTTGGTTTATTCATGGATTTATTAAGATTTTGAATGGTTTTGAGAATTTATTAAGTCAATTATTCGTGGAATCGGTGCCGAGTCATTTAAAGGCCGAGTCACGGGCTCACGCGAGGCGATTGTTCCGAGCTTAACTCGTTCGAGCCGAAATTTCGGCAGCATCTCCCCATCCCAAAGGATGGTCGGGGAGACGCAGGGAGTACTCACGTGGCGGAGTAAACCCCTAAAGAGCCGGGTGGCACAACGGCGGCCGGCAGACCCGAACGGATAGGAAAACCCCGAGGGCTAGCCTGCTAGGGGTACCGAGTCCGTGGGTATCGGTGAGTGAGTGAGGTGACTCGATGTGGGAGCGAAAAACCCCGAGGGCTAGCCTACGAGGGGCAAGCGACCCGAGTCACCACAACACTCGAATCGGGACGACCGAGATGGGAGGGAAACCCCGAGGGCAAGCCTACGAGGGGCACGCGACCCACGGCCACCACGAGGCCCATTAAGGACCGTGGATTTATGGTGTTGGGATTACCCCCAATTTCTGTGTGCTCACTGGCCCTCGGAGACCCATTATTGACCAATGGATTCCTCGAACCGAGCAGTCATGACAAGCAATCAAGGGAATGTTCCCCCCCCCTCCCCGGGTTACCGATCCACACTAATGAAACAGTGAAGTGATGCGGTGGGAACATTCGTATAACCAGCAGGCCAAAACTAAGCCTATAGATGCGCATACGTAAATGCATTCGAACGTTCACAAACCAAGGAAATATTCATCGGTGGCCGTTCAGAAAATAACAACGGGAGTGTGGGGACAGCCTTGTTTCCCTCTGTTCATGGTCGAGAGCAGAAAGGGTATTACGAGGACGGCCCAAACAGGTTGAGAGAACCCACGTATTGACTCATCTCACCCGAAAAAAAGAAATCCTTGGCATTCGATCAGACGAGAAGACCCCCGGGGAGGGGAATCGATGTAGCCCTTGCCGTAGCAGGGCATGCCGCGTCGGGAAGACGGAACGGGAGTGAAATCGTGATGCCGGGCATACTCATGTCCCTTCGTCCTGTGCACGAATCAAGGGAGACATGCAAGTATATAGACTTCGCCTTCCACGGCACCGGTACTGTTGCACGGTGCCGTTTCATCGGCCATGAAAATAAGAAATGCAGTAAGGAGAAAGAGAACAACAGAGGGAGGTACATAAACGTTGAACCACTTGACCCATTGCTATATCCATTCATTCCGAAGACTGAACAAAAAAAATACACAGATTCTCATTCCGGCGCCGGCGTTGTCGCACGGTCGCCGTATTGCATTAAGAGGGGAATCTCATTCCAAACGAAGAGGAAAGGGGGATAGATAGTGGTGAGAGAAGGGGGAGGAAAGGCTCGTATCATCGCCCCTCCCCCTTTCTCACTTACATTGTATCGGACGAAACCATAAAAGAAATGGAAAGAAAGGGGGTCGCCGGGATCAAACACGGGAAACCCACCTAAGTAAACAAGAACAGATGGTCTTCTTCTTCGGCTCCGGGGAGCTCAGGTGGAGCAGGGTGACGGCCGCCGAGAGGCTCGGACGGGAGGTTCTGCAGACAGAAAGAGCCCTCGAACCCTTTTCTCTGGACCCCTCCTCTCTCTTTTCAATTCTCTTTTTTTTTCTCTTTTGATTCCGCTCCCCCTCGATCTTTCTCTGATCTCCCTCTTTTTTCTTTTATCTGTCGACAGGCTATATATAGCCTTGGGTTAAAACGGCGCCCCAGGAAGAAGCGCGCCGGGTTGACGGCGCCGGGGAGAGGCCCCATTTGGCCTTTGCGCGCCGGGTTGACGGCGCCGGGGAAGGGCCCTATCTGGCTTTTGCGCGCCGGGTTGACGGCGCCGGGGAAGGCCCCCATTTGATCTTTGCGCGCCGGATAGACGGCGCCGGGGAAGGCCCCCATTTGATCTTTGCGCGCCGGATAGACGGCGCCGGGGAAGGCCCCCATTTGATCTTTGCGCGCCGGTTTGACGGCGCCGTTTTAACTTGCTCACTTGGCGTGTAGTCCGGTGGACCCGGAGATGATTCCGGAAGCTTCCGTCCACTGTTCATCTCACCCCGGTCATCAAAGGGCCCTGACGGGGTGTTTCACGAAGCTCTTGATAGGACGAATGGCCTTAAATAAGACTTCGTGTGTGTCCGGTCCGAGCACACGGGTGTCCTACTGACATAGTCTTCGGCACCGTGATTTGTGCTTCTGGCTGAGACGGACTCGGGCTCGAAGCTCCCTTGCAGGATGATGTTACATCCCGGACAGTTCCACCTTGAATCGGTGATCAATCGGCCACTAGCGGGCCCACTATGGCAAGAAGCCGAATCCGTGCCGGATAATCGGGGTCTTCTGCTGACAGGATCTTCGGCCCCTTGTTACGGATGGCCGAGGACATTCTTCCTCCTTAGGAGAGTCATTGGGTAGACCGTCGTCCTTGGTCGGGCGACGGGTGTGGGGTAGCGGCACGACGAGGTCGATGCCGGATCATTGGGCAGGCTTGATCGCGCTGCCGGTTGGTTGCGGGTTCACTTCGGCTCTCCTGAGGTAAAGTCCCCGACGTTCCCTTCGAGGTGGCTCGGGGCTTTGTCAGCTTGAGGGGTCCTCTTGATAAGTTGATTTTTATCGGCTTCTGTGCTTCAGTGGGCCGTATCATTCATCCTTGCGGCTTGGTTGCCAGAGGATCATATTGTGAGTGCCAACAAATGCCCCCCAGACGTAGGCGGTGCAAGTGAGGCAGGAATGCGGCAAGGCCTGCGGATGAGCTTCGTTTGGCTGACGGAGGCTCGACCGGTGTTTAATTCTGGCGTCGGATGTTGATCCGATGAGGCAGGAAGCCTGATGGCGTTGCTTAAAACGGCGCGGCCTTTGCTTCGAGAGTTAAAACGGCGCGGCCTTTACGGCGCGCCCTGGGCCTTCGGGGTTAAAACGGCGCGGCCTTTACGGCGCGCCCCGCCCCCTTTTTGGAGTTAAAACGGCGCGCCCTCCCCGGCGCGCCATTTGCTTAAAACGGCGCGCTCCGGGGCGCGCCGTTTTAACGACATGGGAGGGGGGCCTATATAAGGCCTCTTCTTCGTTTTTTTTTCTTCTTCACTGCTCATTCGCGACATAATTTTCTCTCTCTTCATTCCTTTCTCCACCGCGGCGCCGAGTGAGTTCCGGGTTTGGGCGATTTCGCCTGTGAGCGGGTGAGTTGAGTGATATTGTTCTTTGGGTTTCGAACCCATTCTTCGGGCCCCGGGAGGCTTCTCGTAGGACTTGTCCTCGGAGCTAGATCCCTCGGGTGTCCCATTCGGCCCTGGCTTAATGCCTATGGCTGCTTTTAGGGGCTGCTCCCTTTGTGGACGGCTTCCGCTTTCTTTTTGGCAAACCCTCGAGCTGAGGAGATGCTGCCGAAATTTCGTCAGAAATATTGTTTCGATCCACTAATTTCTGACTTTTGTTTGTTCTTTTCCGGGTGCTGTTCTGCAGATAACATGGCTTCCGGCTCTTCTTCCTCTGTATCTCGGGTCGCTGTGACATGGAGGACGTCCATTCCCTTGATCGGGGGCTCCGACGTGTAGCCGTGGTGGCTGAGTCTTCGGACTCAGAAACCGACACAGTCGACACCGGCCATTTGTTGATCCTCGACGGCAACCAATTCAGATATGACCGAGGGGACAACATCAGACGGGATCACCCCAAAGACAAGCACCTGATGGCGTTTCTCGAGCGCTTCAACCTCGGTGGGAAGCGTGATTTAATCCTGGTCGCAGAGCTGAAGGAGCGCTGCTGGCGGAGCGGGACAGCCTGACTGAGTCAGTCACATATGGTATGCCCATGTACATCCCCGGGGAACCCAGGAAATGGGGGGCTGTGCTCGGAGTGCAGGAATTATCTCCCGAGGCCGGGATGCTGACGAGGGCGCCGCAATACACACCAGCTCGCTGGAATGAGACCGCCGGCCGTGTTGACAGGGAGAAACCCATATATGGTCTATTCCTCGCACCGCTCCATTGGGGATATCGAGACGAGCCTTTTCTTTTGGACTGCTTGGCGGTCCGGTTCAAACATCAAATTTCAGTGGGGTGGTTTGGAGAGCTCAAAGCCACCGATGCTCACGCCTTCAGACCGGGAGCGGTTGAATTCACTGACTTTGTGTTGCGGCAATACGCCCCCATCTTGGTGCACGCCGGAATTTATCAGAGTGTATACGCTTCCCGGTATAGATACCCGATCTCCCGAGGCCTATGCTGCGGGATGATTGAAGTCTTCTGCCCAGAGTACAATACTTTCTACACCGCAGAAGGTGAAACTTCATTGGATTTATGGAGCCTTTCTCAGCTGAGCGGCCTGCCGATAGATGGAGAGCCGTATGAAGAAGTTTGCTTCGCAGACTGGCTGAAGGACCAGACAGATGGTGAAGGCAACTACTTCACGGGCTTCGCCTATCGTTATCTGATGAAGGCGTATCGCACCCTGCTGCGCCTGACACTTGACTCGCGGGAAGCGCGAAAGCCCGGTGAGAAGAGGCGCGTGCGGATGGGCACGTGGCTTCAATATTTCTTTGGTGGGGAACAGCACTATGAGGACTTCCCCACAGTGGTTCCGACAGCGGTGGCGCGGAAGAAGAGGGCTCGGCGCCAAGCAACATATCCTGCTATCTCAGGGAGAGGGCGACAGGCCGGCCCGAATCCCACGGGAGTTGACGCAGTTACACATTGTGCTGCGTATTTGACATATTGGCTTTGTTCATTCGCCCTTCCCCAAGGAGATGAGACGGTGATTAGGCCGGAGGCGATTTACCCTGCCTGTTTGATGGCTTGGGGGACGAAACTGTCCCTGTGCCCTGTGGCTTTATGCCTTATATACAAAATGTTGGGGGATTTGCACAAGTCGCGCATCCCCAGGAATTCACGGACAGTTGGTCCCCTCCACTTTTTCAATGCTTGGGTCTGCACCCTATTTCCGGAAGCAGCTCCCCGGTCAATGCAGTCGGATCGTCCTTTGCCACGGATGATCGAATTTGCCAGTGCTGAACCGTCTTCACTGGCGGACCAGCTTTTCGCCATTCGGGGGAAGTTGACGACAGTTCCAACAGATTCCCCTGGCGTTCTGCATTTCTGGAGTTTGGCTGCCAGCTCCAGCCCTCTTGTCAACAGGATGCGGCAATGCCGATTATTTGAGACAGAGGAATTTATTCATCAGCTGACCGGGTCGAAGAGCACAAGACCAATCTTGGAGCCGGAACTGGTGGAATGGGCGTTGTCTATTCGCCCCAGTGTACTAGTCTTCAGGAAAAGCGGCTTGCTGTGGCTGGAGCCGTATTATCCTTTCCGCTTCAGTCGGAATTTTGGGTATGACCAGCAAATTCCTTCTTCTTCAGCCCAGTTCAATCTGCCGAATAGACACAGGGCTGGTCAGACGGCTACTGATGAAGCCCGTGGATGGTGGGACTACTTCCATCGCCGAGAGGATGTATCCTTCAGGGTGCCGACCCCGGCTCGCCTGCCCCGAGTGACTCCAGACTTCATCAAGTGGTGGAATGCACGAACGGGCTTTTATCGGAATTTCCGGAAGGATTGTTGGCATGCTGCCGAACGCCGTTTTTTAGACTCCCAGCGGGAGCCCATTCTGGATGTTGATCCAGCCTACTTGAAGAGGCTGAAATCTTGGTCCAATGCTGAGGTGGCGGCATATGTAGAAGCCAGGAAAGCTGCGAAGGGCAAGTCGTCCCGAGCCGACCCGAAGATGCCAGAGATCCAGAGGGATGATTATATTAAGACTCTCTGGGGGCTGTGCCGGGTTAGCAGTGAGAGGGTTGCTCTCCAGACGATCCCCCTTCCGGTGGAAGAACCTCTTCCCAGTACGGCGAGCTGGCGCCCGGAAGTCGACCATTTTCATCCTTATCGGACCTTCATCGGGAGGGAAAACAGGCGGGCTGACTTGTACACCACCACCCCCTGGATATTCGCCCTACTTCATTCTCATGGGCTTTCAGTTGACAGTCCGTTAGAAGCCATTCGGAACCATCAGCTTCAAATATCCTTCAAGTATGTCGACGGCTGGGGATTCGACCACTTGAGCTTATATCATCACTTGTCCTCCTGCGGCCATGAAGATTTGGCCCAACTGACGGAGAAAAGTGAAACAATTGGTGACGTATGCTGGCTGATCCGCGAGGCGGCTTCCCGGGACAAGGCGCCAGTATTGCTTTACTGGCCACTCAGTCCTCGATATACGGGGATGCCAGGTAATGCTTGTTTTCTTCTTCAGCCCTGGAGTTGCTTCCCCTATATTCAGTGTGCATCTTCTTACTCATGTGTTTTTTTTTTGGCAGCCCGCCTTTCTGCGGGAGCGACTCGACACTGTAGGGAGCTGATATCTAAGGCGGAGAAGCCTTCATATTTCAACATTCCAGAGCCGGCTCCGACCACGACGCCATTACCCCCTGGGGACTCGCGGAAGCGGACCAGGTCTCAGGTCAGGGAGGCCATCAGCAGGGCTAAGAAAGCCAAGAGGGCAGAATCCCGTGCTACTCGGGCACGTCGGAGGAAGGCTGCTGAAGAGGAGCCTACGGTTCCCCTTCCTCGAGTTCCGTCATTTTCTGAATTTGAGGCCGCCCGGACACAAGGGCCTGAAGGCGAAGGTGACTTCTTATTCTTGCATGGCTTATTTGCTTGTTTCGGCTGCCTGGGCTGACCATCTTTCTTTTCAGTAGCTGCCGGCACTATCCCTGCCGTTGTTGGGTTGGAGGCGGCAACCGGAGCTGCTGCTGGAGAGAGAGAGAGGGAAGTCCCCTTGACCTCTGTTGAGGGCGACTTGCCTTCACCGACACCTCATCGAGAAACAGAAGGTAATTTGCAGCTCGCCTGTAGAGCTCAGTGACATGTTGTATTTTTAGTCAAGTCTTGACTGTTTATTGTCCTTTGACTCCAGTCGACATTCGGCCCACACTGCTCCCTGAGGTTGGCGCCTTGGTAGAGGTTGTCATTGGAGAGCAGGGGCTTCCAAGGGACCAGCCCCTAGATATTCCGCCAACGGGTGCTCCCGAGACAGAGATCGCTGAGGAGGCTCTGGATAGAGGGCCCTCCCCTGGCAGCCTAGTTCCCGCTCAGGTACTTGAGGTTCGAGAACAAGCAGAGGAGTCATCCTCTTCTGAACAGGTTGATTATGGCGGCGGCTCGGCCGATGACGAGGGGTTCCCCATGGTTGACACCGAGACTGAGGACGCCGGGGCTTCATCAACTTATGAGAGCGACCTGCCGACGTTTAGCCCTCCGAGGCTATTGGGAGCCGAGCACGGGCCATCATACCCGACTACAGGAGAGGGGCCTGAATCTTCAGAGGCCACCTTGGGAGGCCTAAATATAGTGCCAGTTGAGGTATGGAGCTTTCTGATTCCCACTTGCAGCACTTCTTTTAATTTTCAAGCCAGCTGGCTGATGTATATACATGGAATGCAGGTTGAGGTGATACCGCCAGCTATAATGATCCGCATACCCCTTCCTGGCGCGGATGTGGGTCAGTCAGCCTTCCCGCCTATTGTACGGCCCATTGCCCTGCGGCTTCCACGGACCTATGCTGCTGCAGCGGTCTCACAGGAGCCTGGCGTGACTGTCGAAGTTAGCGCTCCGACCGAGGTTGCAAGGGTTCAAACCTTGGCGACCGATGCAGAATCATTGCCGTTGCCAAGTGGTCCTCCGGATATAGAAGCAGGAGAAATTATTACAGACGAGGCCGATGTCATTCAGACCTTGTCGGTCGTAGAGGGCTCTCCTCCTTTGGCGGCCGGTAAGACTACTCAAGAGGAGCAAGCGCCATCCGTTGCCGATGCAGGTGCTGTAGCCTCACCCCAAAGGGCGGGCAAGGAAATTGTCACCATGGAGGCCCCTTTAGCTGCTACTGCTGCAATAATCGGGCCGGGTGTAGGCGTCGTGCAGACTATGCCGTCGTCGTCCCTCGGGGTGGCCGATGACATTTGGGCCGAGATAGATAGCAGGGTAGATTTTCAGCTCCCCGAGACTTCGCCATTAGGCCTACAATTTTCTGGTGACATGGTATGGCAGTCTCTGGATAATCTCCAGCGAGCCATGTTAGCTTCTCCGGACCTGACCTATGTGCAGCTGAGGAGCTTGGTGGACCATCTCTCCCGACCGCTTTTAGCATTCGGCTGCCCCATGGATGATTGGACTCCGCGGGTTGTAATGCTATTAAAGCACGCCAACAGGCGGGAGTTCCTGAGCCGAGAGGTTTCTGATCAGCTGACGGCTGTGAAGCTGGAGAGAGCAGATTGTCGCACGGTTGCTTCTTCTTTGAGGGTGACCATGGAACAGCTGAGAAATGTTGCTGGCAACATCTCAGAACGTCGGCTGCTTCTCACGGTACGGGAGGCAGAGTTGCGCGCTGAACTTGCCGAGGTCGAAGCCGAATTGCAGGAAGGCGAGCGCCTCGAAGCCAAGTCAAGAGAGGAAGCTGATCTGGCCGAAGGACAACTTGCCTCTCTGGACGAGAAGTTATCGCAGCTGACAGCTACTGAAGCACGGTTGCAAGAATTGACCCGACACTCCTCACTGGGTCTCTTGGAGTTGGCAGATATTTTCCGGCGTCCTTTGCCGTAACCTTGATTCCTTCTCTCTTTCTTCCTTTTTTTTTTTAATCTTGCTCCTTTTTGTCTTCGGAGCTTATGTACTCTCGGGGGATGTCCCGGGCCAAAGAAATGTGTTCCACCCATTCTCGTTAAATGGAGATATTTCTTTTGTTGCCGTCAATCGCGACTTCTTTTCCTTTCTTGTTCTGGATGGTCACCCGAACCTAAGGCTACTTGCTGATGGCGCAGGAGAGCGCTCACGCCTTCAAGGAAGGGGTGAGGTGTTCGCTCCACCGCGATGTAGCCGTTCCCGGAACGGGACCTTCGCTAATGTGGGGCATAGGCAGCGTAGGCAGATGCCTCTAGCGAACCTTGCCGATGATGATGAGAGGTGTGTTATGACCCTTGACATGGGTCAAATGTCGATGCCACGATGTTTTGTTGGTCAGTGAGGGCGGAAGGCCCAGGTTAGAGAGTAGTCGACCGATCTTGTCGATGGTGACAAGGGTCGAAAAGGGGTAGATGGTCTTGCCGGTGATGACAAAAAACCGGATAGGTAGCGACCGATCTTGCCGATGGCGGCAAGGGTCGCAAGGGTAGACGGTCTTGCCGATGATGACAAGCACCGGATGGGTAGCGACCGATCTTGCCGATGGTGACAAGGGTCGAAAGGGTAGACGGTATTGCCGATGGTGACAAAAACCGGATAGGGTAGTGACCGATCTTGCCGATGGTGACAAGGGTCGAAAGGGCAGACGGTCTTGCCGATGGTGACAAGAACCGGATGGGTAGCGACCGATCTTGCCGATGGTGACAAGGGTCGAAAGGGTAGACGGTATTGCCGATGGTGACAAAAACCGGGTAGGGTAGTGACCGATCTTGCCGATGGTGACAAGGGTCGAAAGGGTAGACGGTCTTGCCGATGGTGACAAGAACCGGACAGGTAGCGACCGATCTTGCCGATGGTGACAAGAACCGGATGGGTAGCGACCGATCTTGCCGATGGTGACAAGGGTCGAAAGGGTAGACGGTATTGCCGATGGTGACAAAAACCGGATAGGGTAGTGACCGATCTTGCCGATGGTGACAAGGGTCGAAAGGGTAGACGGTCTTGCCGATGGTGACAAGAACCGGACAGGTAGCGACCGATCTTGCGATGGTGACAAGGGTCAAAAGGGTAGACGGTATTGCCGATGGTGACAAAAACCGGATAGGGTAGTGACCGATCTTGCCGATGGTGACAAGGGTCGAAAGGGTAGACGGTCTTGCCGATGGTGACAAGAACCAGACAGGTAGCGACCGATCTTGCCGATGGTGACAAGGGTCAAAAGGGTAGAGACACTGGACGTGTATAAGTGGGATATCGGATGAAGATCCTCGTCACGACCTTGAAAGTGGCCTTTTGGACGGCGGATGGTTCATCACTATTCATCATTCAATTTTTTTTATTCACATTACTGACCTAAGCGCCCTTTCGGGTTTTCACCGAGGCCAGCCCCCTCTTGCTTTTGCCCGCGCGCCCTTTCGGGTTTTCACGCGGCGGGGTACCCAATTTTGCCTGCGACGCCCTTTCGGGTTTTCGCCACAGCCGGGTTATAGCCATTTTTGCACTTGACCTGATATAGGAGCAAGTCTGGCGGGGTATCTCTATTTTTAACCCCAATTTCTTTTCTTTTTTTTTTAATTCGAGATCCAGAAGAACTGGATCGCGGGAACGCCGACCGTCCTTGTTGATGAGGACAAGGGTGGGTCTTAGGTTTATTTCGTCGACACTGGTTAAATGTCGAAGCGAGGAAGTGGTTTATTAACAAGGATGTAGGATCCAAGTTCAAGAGCAGAGGTTGACCGATCTCGCAGATGATGGCGAGAGTCGAAGAGGGTTTGTTCGTCGGTATATGTTGCTGCCGAAACAAGGATGGGGTTGTCAACAGGGACGTAAGGTCCAATGTTGAGGGTAAAGATCGACCGGTCTCGCCGATGATGACGAGGGTCGAAAAGGGGTTTATTTGTCGGCATATATCACTGTCGAAACAAGGATGGGGTTGTCAACAGGGACGTAGGGTCCAAGTTGAGGGTAGAGATCGACCGATCTCGCCGATGATGACGAGGGTCGAAAAGGGGTTTATTCATCGACATGGGTCACATACCGAAGGAAAGATGAGGTTATTAACAAGGACGTAAGGTCCAAGTTATGGATAGAGATCGACCGATCTCGCCGATGATGACGAGGGTCAAAAAGGGTTTGTTAAAGTATTCCCGGTGGGACTTTGATGATTGTCCCTTTCGGAGTTTTATTGGGTGGAGAATAGGAGAGGCATTTGGGAAATTACCATTTTACTGACTCAAGCGCCCTTTCGGGTTTTCGCCGAAGCCAGCCCCCTCTTGCTTCTGCCCACGCGCCCTTTCGGGTTTTCACGTGGCGGGGTACCCAATTTTGCCTGCGACGCCCTTTCGGGTTTTCGCCACAGCCGGGTTATAGCCATTTTTGCACTTGTCCCGATGTGGGGGCAAGTCTGGCGGGGTATCTCTATTTTTAACCCCTTCTTTTCTCTTTTCTTTTCTTTTTTTTTTTATTTGGAATGTGATCCGAGAGAGGGTAACTTGATCAGGGCGAGATGCCACTAGCCAAGGAGAAGTAGCTTGATTAGGGTGGAAAGCCGCTAGCCAAGGAGAAATAGTTTGATTAGGGCGGAATGCCACTAACCAAGGGGAGTAGCTCGATTAAGGCGGAGTGCCACTGACCAAGGAAAGGGTAGCTCGGTTAGGGCGGAGTGCCACTGACCAAGGAAAAGTAGCTCGATTAAGGCGGAGTGCCACTAACCAAGGAAAGGGTAGCTTGGTTAGGGCGGAGTGCCACTAACCAAGGAAAGGGTAGCTCGGTTAGGGCGGAGTGCCACTGACCAAGGAAAAGTAGCTCGATTAAGGCGGAGTGCCACTAACCAAGGAAAGGGTAGCTCGGTTAGGGCGGAGTGCCACTGACCAAGGAAAAGTTAGCTCGGTTAGGGCGGAGTGCCACTGACCAAGGAAAAGTAGCTCGATTAAGGCGGAGTGCCACTAACCAAGGAAAAGTAGCTCGGTTAGGGCGGAGTGCCACTGACCAAGGAAAAGTAGCTCGATCAAGGCGGAGTGCCACTGACCAAGGAAAGGGAGCTCGATTAAGGCGGAGTGCCACTAACCAAGGAAAGGGTAGCTCGGTTAGGGCGGAGTGCCACTGACCAAGGAAAAGTAGCTCGATCAAGGCGGAGTGCCACTAACCAAGGAAAGGGTAGCTCGGTTAGGGCGGAGTGCCACTGACCAAGGAAAAGTAGCTCGATTAAGGCGGAGTGCCACTAACCAAGGAAAGGGTAGCTCGGTTAGGGCGGAATGCCACTAACCAAGGGAAAGGTAGTTTGATTAGGGCGGAATGCCGCTAACCAAGGAAAAGTAGCTCGATTAAGGCGGAGTGCCACTAACCAAGGAAAAGTAGCTCGGTTAGGGCGGAGTGCCACTGACCAAGGAAAAGTAGCTCGATCAAGGCGGAGTGCCACTAACCAAGGAAAGGGTAGCTCGGTTAGGGCGGAGTGCCACTGACCAAGGAAAAGTTAGCTCGATTAAGGCGGAGTGCCACTAACCAAGGAAAAGTAGCTCGGTTAGGGCGGAGTGCCGCTAACCAAGGAAAAGGTACGTTCCGACCGATCACTCGGGGTGTGTCGGCTGCGCCGCATGATATAGCTTAATGTGTTTTCCGTTGAGGGGAGAGAACTGGACGGCTCCTTTGTGGTCTACAAGGACGTAGGCACCCCCTTCATATACTCGGCGGACGATATACGGTCCGACCCAGTTTTCGACCAGCTTCCCTTTGGGGTTAGAGGCCATCACTTCTCTTCTTTTGACCATCACCAGGTCTCCTTTCTTGAACTCTCGACCCTTGACTAACTTGTCAAAAGCACGGGCCATGCGAGCTTGGTAGAGTTGGATGTTTTGTTGCGCCTGGAGGCGTTTTCCTTCGAGCTCAGCGAGCTCTTCCAATCTTCTTTCTGCGTTGGTCTGCTCACCGCTGACTAATCCGTGCTGGATGGCAACTCGCAATGAAGGAACTTCAAGTTCAATCGGCACCACAGCTTCCGACCCATAGACAAGGGAGAAGGGTGAACAGCCGGTTGGGGTCTTGTAGACAGTACGATAAGCCCAAAGTGCTTCGTACATCTTTTCTTCCCAATCCTTTTTGTTAGACTTGACAGTCTTCGCCAATAGTGTGCACAAGGTCTTGTTAAAGGCCTCTGCTAGTCCATTAGCTTGAGGGTTATAGGGGGACGATGTCCTCCAGTCAATTTTGTATTTGTCGGCCAGCCGATAAACCTTCTGGTTCCGGAAATGGCTGCCGTTATCAGAGATGATTCGGCTGGGGATCCCGAACCGAAATATTACATTCTGTCGGAAGAATCTTGCAACTAGTTCTCCGGTCACATCTCTTAGTGCCACTGCCTCCGCCCATCTGGAGAAATAGTCTGTAGCTGCTAAGATGTATTTGCACCCTGATGAAGATGCTGGAAGTGGCCCTACCACGTCCGTGCCCCACTGAGCAAACGGCCAACTTGGTAGAGTGGGATGTAGTGGCACTGGGGGTCTCCTCGCCACATTAGCATGTTCTTGACATTTCTGACAAGCCTTGGCGAACTTGCAGCAATCATTGAATATAGTGGGCCAATAGTAACCCAATTTCTTTATCTCTATCTTCATTTTCGGACCGGCCTGGTGTGCCCCAGCTGATCCTGCATGAACTTCTTGCATCACCTGTCCCGCTTCTGTTGAAGACAAGCAACGGAGTAGGATTTTCCTTCGGGCATCTGCCATAATTCGGAACAAGGTCCCGCTTCTCATCTCGTAAGAATCCTTGATCCTCAGGAGCTTCATTCTTTGTTCCTTTTCTTTTGGAAGTTGCTGGTGTTGAAACCAGCGTAGGAGATGCTCTCGCCAGTCGGGCTGCTGAACCCCTTGGATGACTGCTACCTCCATCTCTTCTTCGTCGGCCAGAACCTCTGTTACGCTGGGGACCTGTCGGCGGTTGATCACTGATATATTCAGGCTTGTGTCTGGCGGGACCGCCAATGAACTGGCCAACTTAGCGAGGGCGTCTGCCTGAGCATTCCGGCCTCGATTGATGTGTTTAACGCTGATGAAGTAAAATTTCAACATCAGGCGAGTTGCCAACTGGTGATAGGGGAGGAGCTCTTGCTTTCGCACCTCGAACTCTCCTTCCAGCTGTTTTATAACTAGCATGGAGTCTCCGAATGCTTCCAGCATCTGAATTCCCATGGACAGAGCAATCTGCAACCCGATTATCAGGGCTTCATATTCTGCTTCATTGTTTGTGCATTGTTTGTTTATGGAGCAGGAAGTATGCACCACTTCTCCTTCCGGGGACTTCAAGACTATGCCTGCTCCTGCTCTGACCCTGGATGATCCGGTAGCAGAGGTGTCAATTCTGGAAGCGCCATCAAAGTATAGCTGCCATGAGGAAGGCTGCACTTGGGCGGCTTCTAGGGTCTCATCCTCGGGAAGTTCCGGTTCCCACGGGCTTTCTCCGGGTATCGGATGTTCAGCAAAGAAATCTGCAATAGCTTGACCTTTGATGGCTTTGCGCGGTACGTAAGAGACATCAAACTCCATAAGGATTACCGCCCATTTACCCAGGCGGCCTTTGAGTGCTGGCTGCGACATGATGTATTTCAGGGGATCCTCCTTGGACACCAAGCTGATTTCATGCGACAACATATAGTGCCGGAGCTTTTTGACTGCGAAGACTAGTGCCAGGCAGATCTTCTCAATATAAGTGTATTTTTCTTCAGTTCTGACCAGTCTCCGACTGAGGTAATAGAGGGCTTGCTCTTTCCCTTCTTCATTGTTCTGGGCTAGCATTGCCCCCAAAGAGTTGTGTGTAGCTGCTATATACAGTATCAACGGCCGTCCTTTCACCGGTGCGCCCAATACTGGAGGAGTCTTCAGATAGTCTTTTAGCTTGTCAAAGGCTGTCTGGCAATCTTCATCCCAATAAAAGGGAACATCTTTCATCATCAATTTGTGAAACGGCTGGCATCGCCCCGACAAATTGGAAATGAACCGCCGGATGTAAGCCAAGCGGCCTTGTAATGATCTCAGCTCGGAGATGTTCCTTGGTGGAGGTAACTCCTGAATTGCCTTGATCTTTGCGGGGTCTATCTCGATCCCCCGATATCGGACGACGAAGCCCAAGAATTTTCCGCTCGACACTCCGAACGCACATTTCATAGGATTCATTTTTAGCTCATGCTGCCTCAGCCTCTGGAAAATAATCCGGAGGTCTTGCAGGTGATCTTCTTTTCTTCTGGTTTTGACCACCAGGTCATCTATGTAGCACTCGACCTTGTGGTAGAGCAATTCATCAAAGATTTTGGTCATTGCGCGCTGATAGGTTGCGCCAGCATTCTTTAGTCCGAATGGCATTCTCTTGTAATGATAAATGCCTTTAGGAGTTCGGAAAGCAGTATGGACCCGGTCATGCTCCGCAATCCAAATCTGATTGTAGCCGGACGACCCATCCATGAATGACAGGGCCTCATGGCCGGTTGTAGCATCGATCATGACCTCGGTTATTGGCACCGGAAAGTCATCCTTAGGGCAAGCTTTATTTAGATCCCGGAAGTCAACACAAATCCGGATCTGTCCATTCTTCTTTTTCACAGGGACGATATTCGCCAGCCATGTGGTGTACTGATTTTCTTCAACAAATCCCACATCAATAAGCTTGTCAACTTCAGCACAGATTCGGGTGATGAGCTCCGGCCTCATACGCCGCGGCGGTTGCTTCACCGGCTCGGCTTCAGGGTTGATTGCCAGCTCATGTTGTGAGACGGCGGGATTTAGACCCGGCATCTCTTTATAAGTCCAGGCGAAGCAATCCCGGTATTCTAGCAGCAGTTGGATGTACAGCTCCCGTTCTTCTGGAGATAGTTGGGCACTGAGGAAGGTGGGCCTAGGGTCCTCCTCATCTCCCAAGTTGACTTCTATTAGTTCATCGACTGTGGCTTGGCCTCCGTCTTCTATCTCCGGAGGTGCCGGCTGGAGGTCAACGAAGTCTGGAATACCGTCTTGAGGGTCGAGTACTTCGACTTCCTCGTCAGACACCGCCAGAGCTTCACGGGGTCTCTTGGTCTTTTGTGCCAGCGACTGTGTGGATTGATCCATTGATACTTCCATTGCCGTTGCAGCTCCTGAGGGTGAGGGAGCAGCTTCAGTGCTCGTAGATGAGGTTGCAGCCATGACAGGCCAGTAGTTGTTTGCCGCCGGGCTCGGACAGCATATTAGATTTGTAGCAGAAGCTGAGGGAGTCTCGCCTTCTGGGATAGTTGTATCTTCCACAGAAGTGGCTTTTTCTTTTCTGGTAGCCGGCTCCCCTTGATTGGAGTAAACCGAGGCTCTGTTGACTGGCAGAAAGGGTGTTGAAGTCGTCATTAGTATGACCCCTGCGGAGGGAGAGACTTCTGCTTCTTGAGTATCTTCGGCTTCGCTGCTGCTAGCCGTATCAAATTCGACTTGAAAGGCCGCTTCTTCAGGACGGACCTGCTCCCAGCATCGGCAGGAGATCAAGGTCTCCATTTGTTGATTCCCGGGTAGAGCCAATTCAGCATGCTCTGCTTCCGCCGGATATTCATCAAAGGTTGCCCCCAGAGGGCTATCTTCAGTTGGATAGAAGGTGGAGATGGTATCCACCTCGTACCGCCCACTGTAATAGTAGTCTTCCAGGGTGAAGCCCAGACCCGGATGTTGAGAGACATGTCTCATTTCTTTATCCAGATTTGCAGGATACCACATCTTCTGGAAAGCTTCCTTGCGTTTTTGAGGTTGATCGGGAGGGATGTGTTGCTTTTGAAACATCCTGGCCGTCCGATCAGTGGTAAATGCCAGGCCCTGAACAGGAACCCGCGGGTTGGCTAGATCCTCAGGGAGGCTGCAGTCTGTGTCCTCCCGAGTGGGATGCTCCTCAGCTGTATAGAACAAGCTGCTGGGCCCATCTTCTTGTGCCACCTCCAGGCTTTGAAAGGTTCGACAGTGGGATCATTAAGGCCGGAGACTGGCTTGGTGAGGCCGGCCGGGACTGCGATGCGGTCGTGCTGTCGGTCAACATGCACTTCCTTAGCTTTGGGGTATAATGCTGGGGGTGTCACCCTGCCGACATTTCCAGAAGCCGTGATGTGGGAGACCACCTTCGGCTTGATATATCCGCGCGGCGGTGGTGGATACCAACCGTCACCCGATCTATTCTTCGATGCCCCTACGGGGGCTTCAGTTTTAGAAATCTTCCGGGGAGACCCCGTATACAGATTGGCGTCCGCCAAGTGACACTCAAACACCTCGAACGGGTGGATGTCAGCAAATATCCTTTCCTCCTTCCCCTGGAGGCTGTATTTGATGCATTGGTGGAGTGTGGAGGGCACCACCAAGTTTTCATGCAGCCATGGGCGGCCGAGTAGTGCTTTGTAGGAGGTGCGAGAGTCAATGACGTGAAACTGCACCGTTGTAGTGAAATCTGCCAGAGTCAGTGTGAACTCTGCCACCCCCATGGATACTTCACATTTCTGGTTGAAGCCAGCGATACGCATATCCCCGGCTTTTTCGAGATGCACATTGAAGTGGTACCTCTCGTATATTCTATATGGTAGGATGTTGACTGCTGCGCCAGGATCGACCAGAATCCGGTTCAGCTCCCTTCCGTTCAGGTGCCCTTTCATATATAGCGGCCTGTTGTGACTGGCAGTAGGCAGTAGCATGTCTTCTGGAGAGAAGGTCATACTGGCTTCTGGTATAGCCTCAGCTATGCAGGTTTCAAACTGGGCAGGCGTCTGCAAAGCAGTAATGATTGCCTGTCGAGTTTCTTCACTCAAAGAGAGAATTTCCCAGATCGTAAAACGAGCAGGGAGCTTCTTGAGCAGCTTCATTATTCGGCTTCCAGCCCGGACATTGGAGAGCTTCATCTCCTCAACCCATCTGGGCTTAGGAAGGTTTTGATTTGTGGGTCCAGACGGACCTGCTTCATCTTCCTCGGACTCGGCACCCTCTTGACTGGCACCGACTGTCGGGTCTTCTTTATTGGTTGCTGCAGGGCAAGCCCCATCTGCATTTGTATCCTCCGTAGATTGCACTGGCCGAGGGTGATTGACCCCGGGTGTAGGGTTGGCGTCTTGACAAGGCTGCTTCCCCTTTGACATCTTCATGAATTCAAGGAATGGAGGGACGGTCTTGCCCCCAGTCTTGCTGTATAGACCTGACGGAGGAGGGATTTGGACTCCCTTAACTTCCGGCGGGGGTGTCTTGCAGGGTTGCTCCCCTCTGAACATAATGTTGTGATTGGGTGGTGGCTGGCGCCCCCATTTCCGGCCTGACCGAGTGGCATGTGCAGCAGTTGCGGCTTCGGCCTTGCCTCCCCAAGCATGGGGTGTGAAGCAAATGTCTTCTTCTTCTTCTTCTCCTGGTAGGCTGAAGAGTGCTGACAGGGTATTGCAGGAGACGACCTGTGTTTTATGGGCCCCAGGGGCCTTTCTCTTCTTTTTCTTTTGCTTTTTCTTCTTTTTGATTTCCGCAGGCGCTTGTCCCCAGAACAGGTTGCTCTCTTGAGGTGGCGCCGCTTCAGCTTCATCCCCTCGCTTGAGCGAGAGTTGCTCCAGCTCTAGCCATGGGACGTGGTCCCGTACCAGCAGAGGTTTTAGTTCGGGCTGTACATATTCCTCTAGCCCTTCAATTAAGTGTTGCAATCGAAGGACCCCAGGGTTGGTTTCCTTGATTACTGGCAGCGGAGTTTGTCTCCTCCTGTTGGGTGTATATATTCTGACAGCTGCAGGTGGAGTGACCCATACGGGCGCTACCACTGGCGGAGCAGGCCGAGGTGTAATGCCACGGATATGTGCCCCCTCTTTTGGGCGGGGTGCCCTCTTCTTCTTGTGCTTCACAGGGACTTGCTGCCACCCCTGCTGTTCCTTCACGGGCTCCAGGAAATGGATTTCGTAGGTGCTCCGTGTGCTTGCTTCAGAGATCTCCTCAGGTAACGCCTGGTAGAGGGAGATCATGTTGACTGCTGCTCTTCGGGGAGGAGCTTCATGTGGCTGAGGAGGGTCTACTTTGTACTCTCCCAGCTCTATCTCATTTTTCTTCACCATCCCTTCAATGATGTCTTTGAAAACATAACAGTCTTCGATTGAATGTCCCAACATCTGGTGATAGGGGCAGAATCTTGGACTGTCTCTTCTTTTGAGGTCCTCTGGTCTTCTTGGCTCAGGCAGAGTGACCATACTGTATTCTGTTACCCAGTCAAATAGGATTCGGGTCTTATCCTTAGGAAAGGAATAAGCCTTCTTCATTTTGTCCCTCAACGAAGGACCTTCTTTGTCATCTGGAGCTTTCGCAGGTTGCGGGGGAGCCGCTTTCTTGCCTTTCTCCTTCTGTTGTTCGAACGCCTTGATATCAAGCGCATTCGCTTCTTTAGGTGTGGGGCGCCGTTCCGCCGCCTTGCCTTTCTGGGCTGTGCTGGTAGCTGACGGCGGGACGGGCTTGGCTAGAAAAGCCTCTACCTCGGCCACCACATTATTCAGCCGGTCGAACGACCGTATTTCCATCCCGATCATTTTTTCCAAGACCTCCCTCCTGAGATTTTGCTTACATATTTGCACAGCGTCCTCCTGATGCGGGGGCCGCTTACATCTCATTCCGAGGTTCCTCCACCTCTTGATGTAGTCAAGGGCGGTCTCATCTGCCCTTTGTTTTGTCGAATAGAGTTCGGCCACTGTGACCTCCCTCTCTGTGACATGGAATCTTTCCCTGAATTTCCTCTGCATATCTGACCAGTCATTGATTGACCCGGCCGAGAGGCTGGAGTACCATTCAAATGCGAGCCCCGTCAGCGAGGACCCGAAGAACTTCAGCAGATATGACTCGTCGGTGGACAGATCACCCATAACGGTCATATAATATGCAATATGTTCTTTTGGGGAACCTTTCCCGTTGAATTTGTCAAATTTGGGCGGCTTGTTGACTCCCGGGGGAAGTCGCTTAGCCGCATGGTGTTGCGGGTAGGGCACCCGGTAGGCATCGAATGCGACGTAGTCGCCTTCGCTCTTCTCTGCGAGCTTCAGCTCGATCATCCTCTCCACCATCATCCGGCTCACGACCGTGGGGTCGACTGGCTCCGGATAGAAGTGTGCTGGCTGCAGGTACGGGGTGACCAGGGTGGTCGCCTGTGGAGGATGCAGCAGCGGGGGTGTTGGGTGCACCTGAGGAAGCACCGGAGGCAGCAGCGACTGAGGCTGTGGTGGCCGCTGTTGTGCTGTCGTCACAGCTGGCTCTGACGGCTGGGGTAGTGTGCAAAGTGGTGGAGGGTCGTCTCGACGAGCCGCTCCCCGGGATGATTCACCTTGGACTTCGGGTGGTTTGGAGGCTGATGAGTGTTCAGTTTTCTCCATCAGCTGTTTCTTCAGGGAATCTATTTCCCGTTGATATCTTTGCAGCAGCATCAAGACTGATGGGTCTATAGTGGTGGGGACACCTTCTGTCGTTTCCCCGGACGTACCCTCGGGCAGGATATCGAGGAGTACGTCGTCTTCTTCTTCCGTCGTTACCACATTAGCGGTCAAGACGGGGGCTTTGTCATCCCAGTGGAGGTATGACTGGGGCTGTTTCTCTTTCATCGCTGTCAGAAGCCCTCTTGCTGCTTCTGTCCTGCGGGTGGCTGGTCCCGGCCGTACGGCCAACTGAGCCAGTTCTTGGGAGTTTTCAGGAAGCTTCCCATATCGGCTGGACACGCCAGCCATGTTGCAAGTGAAAACCTGCATCCTCCTTCTTTGTCGATGGACCCTCCGCCTTGCTTGTTGCGGGAAGGTCAGCCTCTCGAACACAGAAATTCTTCTTCTTTCTTCCCGCTCGGGGAAGGCTTCATCGGCTTTGATCTCAGAGCCGTCATTGTGTCCGTTGTCATCGACCGACGACATCCTTATTATATCCTCCATTTCTTCTTCATCTGCCGTTGATGGGCAGCAATTTTCTTCAGTGGCGACTGTCTGCATCAGCCGCTGCTGTCCGAGTGAGGTGTTACCCAATCCTCGGAAATAGCTTCTGACCAGGCAGGCCATTTCTTCTTGACCCCGTTCTTGATGTAGCACGGGGGAGAGTGGTCGACCTCCAGCAGGAGGAATGTAGGCCAGTCGAGCTCTGTCAGCTGGCTGTTGGAACCTTCGCCCCGTGGCAGGGACGTTGGCTTGACGGGCCACAGCCCGGAAACTTCTGTGGCGCGGAGGATCCGCAACCACCTCTTCTTCATTCATCAGGGACAAGCCCCTTTCTCTTCTCGCTCTCGCCTCGTCGTTCATAGGACGATGGCGGGTGGGCGTTGGATGGTAGGCAGGTTGGGTCCGCTTGGGAACCCACACCTGTTTGAATTTCCTCGGCCTGAGCGCCGGGTTTTCTTGGCCATGGTGGCCGGCTTCTTCTCTTTCTGCCCTCCTTCCAGCGAGAGCTTGATAGTTGTTGTAGACAGGGACGTTTGGGATGACGCGATCTGGGGTCACCCGTGCCGTGCGCCCGTTGAGGAAGACACGCATACCTCCCACCAGCATTGATTTTCCGGACTGAGAGACAGTTCCGGTGATCACGGCAGTGTTCTTGCGAGCCTGGCGACGCTGACGTCCTCCAGGGGGCTTGTTGATATCAGTGGGATGCATCACCCGTACAAGGTGGTGCACCAGGCAGCTAGCGGCCGGAACCGGGTTCTTGAGCGAATCACCGCGGCAGGGGGCCTTCAGAGGCTCCATTTCCTTCACATGTTCCTTGACGGGTTCCATGGCCTCGACTTCCAGCATGTCGACAAAGGCCAACCCCAAGAAGTTGGGGAAGCCCACAGCAGGAGGAAAGCTACCAAATTCCATGGGCACCGCCAGGTACCCTTGCGCGTGTCCGGCGACTATCGATTGGTCGAAGTCGACGCCAGCTATTCCATGAGTCGTCATTGTTTGCACTGAAAAGACAGACAGGAAAACAATCAGTAGTCTTTGAAAGGGCTTCGAAGCCCGAATATCTCGGCAAAGAGATGAAAGGTGACACCGGTCCCACCGGGCGTGCCAGACTTGTTTCGAGCGTTTTCTTTCTTCTCTTTTCGTTCTGCCTTTTCGTTCGCGTATCGATCAACCGATTAACTAACTTGTAGTCAACTGACTGATTGACGACGCGGGCGTGCCAGTCACATGCGTGACGATTCTATTGTGCGCTCATTCTGACCCATGTAGGGCGAATGTGAGGTTCGGTCGGGACCAGCAGTCCGCCATACCATAAAGGCTATGGCGTTAATTACATCCCCCACGAGGAGGGAACACCTTTGATTAATTGCCGAGATATCGGGCTGTCGAAGCCGGAAAAAAGAACTACACGATGATTATTAGTTGAGGGACTTGCATCCTTCTGTGAGTAGCATAAGAAATCATCCCATAAGTGGGAAAGGAGTTAGAATGATGCGACGACATGATTCGGAATGAACCCGGTGCAGTGCGTGCGAAGACAGGGATCAAAACGCTTGAAACGGCGCCCTGAAACGTAGGTAAAAGTTTAAAACGGCGCCATAACCGTAGGTAAAGGGGGCAGGCCGTTAAAACGGCGCGGGAAGCCGGGGCGCCGGGAAGGCCGCGCCGGGAAGACCGCGCCGTTTTAAGGCCTGATCGCGCACGAACGCGCCGAATTAACCCGACTTCAAGGAGACAGAAGCTTCGTTGGTTTATTCATGGATTTATTAAGATTTTGAATGGTTTTGAGAATTTATTAAGTCAATTATTCGTGGAATCGGTGCCGAGTCATTTAAAGGCCAAGTCACGGGCTCACGCGAGGCGATTGTTCTGAGCTTAACTCGTTCGAGCCGAAATTTCGGCAGCATCTCCCCATCCCAAAGGATGGTCGGGGAGACGCAGGGAGTACTCACGTGGCGGAGTAAACCCCTAAAGAGCCGGGTGGCACAACGGCGGCCGGCAGACCCGAACGGATAGGAAAACTCCGAGGGCTAGCCTGCTAGGGGTACCGAGTCCGTGGGTATCGGTGAGTGAGTGAGGTGACTCGATGTGGGAGCGAAAAACCCCGAGGGCTAGCCTACGAGGGGCAAGCGACCCGAGTCACCACAACACTCGAATCGGGACGACCGAGATGGGAGGGAAACCCCGAGGGCAAGCCTACGAGGGGCACGCGACCCACGGCCACCACGAGGCCCATTAAGGACCGTGGATTTATGGTGTTGGGATTACCCCCAATTTCTGTGTGCTCACTGGCCCTCGGAGACCCATTATTGACCAATGGATTCCTCGAACCGAGCAGTCATGACAAGCAATCAAGGGAATGTTCCCCCCCCCCTCCCCGGGTTACCGATCCACACTAATGAAACAGTGAAGTGATGCGGTGGGAACATTCGTATAACCAGCAGGCCAAAACTAAGCCTATAGATGCGCATACGTAAATGCATTCGAACGTTCACAAACCAAGGAAATATTCATCGGTGGCCGTTCAGAAAATAACAACGGGAGTGTGGGGACAGCCTTGTTTCCCTCTGTTCATGGTCGAGAGCAGAAAGGGTATTACGAGGACGGCCCAAACAGGTTGAGAGAACCCACGTATTGACTCATCTCACCCGAAAAAAAGAAATCCTTGGCATTCGATCAGACGAGAAGACCCCCGGGGAGGGGAATCGATGTAGCCCTTGCCGTAGCAGGGCATGCCGCGTCGGGAAGACGGAACGGGAGTGAAATCGTGATGCCGGGCATACTCATGTCCCTTCGTCCTGTGCACGAATCAAGGGAGACATGCAAGTATATAGACTTCGCCTTCCACGGCACCGGTACTGTTGCACGGTGCCGTTTCATCGGCCATGAAAATAAGAAATGCAGTAAGGAGAAAGAGAACAACAGAGGGAGGTACATAAACGTTGAACCACTTGACCCATTGCTATATCCATTCATTCCGAAGACTGAACAAAAAAAATACACAGATTCTCATTCCGGCGCCGGCGTTGTCGCACGGTCGCCGTATTGCATTAAGAGGGGAATCTCATTCCAAACGAAGAGGAAAGGGGGATAGATAGTGGTGAGAGAAGGGGGAGGAAAGGCTCGTATCATCGCCCCTCCCCCTTTCTCACTTACATTGTATCGGACGAAACCATAAAAGAAATGGAAAGAAAGGGGGTCGCCGGGATCAAACACGGGAAACCCACCTAAGTAAACAAGAACAGATGGTCTTCTTCTTCGGATCCGGGGAGCTCAGGTGGAGCAGGGTGACGGCCGCCGAGAGGCTCGGACGGGAGGTTCTGCAGACAGAAAGAGCCCTCGAACCCTTTTCTCTGGACCCCTCCTCTCTCTTTTCAATTCTCTTTTTTTTTCTCTTTTGATTCCGCTCCCCCTCGATCTTTCTCTGATCTCCCTCTTTTTTGTTTTATCTGTCGACAGGCTATATATAGCCTTGGGTTAAAACGGCGCCCCAGGAAGAAGCGCGCCGGGTTGACGGCGCCGGGGAGAGGCCCCATTTGGCCTTTGCGCGCCGGGTTGACGGCGCCGGGGAAGGGCCCTATCTGGCTTTTGCGCGCCGGGTTGACGGCGCCGGGGAAGGCCCCCATTTGATCTTTGCGCGCCGGATAGACGGCGCCGGGGAAGGCCCCCATTTGATCTTTGCGCGCCGGTTTGACGGCGCCGTTTTAACTTGCTCACTTGGCGTGTAGTCCGGTGGACCCGGAGATGATTCCGGAAGCTTCCGTCCACTGTTCATCTCACCCCGGTCATCAAAGGGCCCTGACGGGGTGTTTCACGAAGCTCTTGATAGGACGAATGGCCTTAAATAAGACTTCGTGTGTGTCCGGTCCGAGCACACGGGTGTCCTACTGACATAGTCTTCGGCACCGTGATTTGTGCTTTTGGCTGAGACGGACTTGGGCTCTGTAGATTCGGATTAAAATCCACACTTAAATATAAAAAGCAATAGATATGATGATAGCAATAAAATAGCATGAGGTGCTAAAAGGAGGTTGTGTGATCGCCAGAGACGCGACGGTCTCAAGTGGAAAATAATATGGGGAGATGATCGCAAAATACCTCAAATATGCGGGGATGTGAGTGCTTCCTTTCTCTTCAAATCGGCCGGCCGATGAAGAGAGTTCTTCACTTAATTACCCTTGCAAAAAAGACAAACACCAATAAAAATATGGATTAGAATATGGTGAGTGTAGCATCAAATTCAATAAAAATATATGAACATGAAAGCATGTGCAAGAACACACCTTAAGGGGATTGCCCTTAAACCCCTATGCAAAAGGGTATGGGAGACATGATGTGAATGATATGAAAAATATGAATAAAAATAGGGGGAAAGAGTGCAAGAGTTGCACTAAGGAGAGATCTCAATATGATAGTTGAGGAAAATCAATGACAATGATGCATGCATGACTTAATGAAAAATACAAATAAGGGGAGATAAGATAGAAAAATCTTGTTTGGGTGGCTTCTTTGGCTTGAATGCTCGATGGGAGGAAGCCTTCAAAGGATGAAGCTTGATGTGAAGAAGCCTTCCCTTAGCCAAGCACCTTCGGTTCCTGTAAAAAGAAAAGAAGACAACAGAAGAAAAGAGGGAGGAAACAGAAGTAGAAGAAGAAAAATAAGAAGAAGAAGAATGGAGGATACGGAAGAAGAAGAAGAAGAATCAGAAGAAGAAATAGAAAAAGAAGGAGACACGTAGAAGACAGAAGAAAGGGGAAAGAAGAAAAAAGAAGAAGAACACAGGGGAGAATAAAAATTATCGGAACCAACCCCTTAACAGAGGCGAGAGCCTCTATTAATAGGTTAGGAAAAGGTGATAAGAAGGGAAGAGATTAAAGGAGGAATGGATAAGAACAGCAAGAGCCCAAATAGAGGAGGAGTCTAACGAGGCAAGGACTCTCTGGGGAAAGGGCTGCGAAGCCAGAAGGTGAAACACGCCTTAGGTCAGGGCGTTAATTTAAGAATTGACGACCTACCATAGGGCGTTTCTCAAAAACACGCCCTGCACAAGGGCGTTTCTCAAGACCAAATTTTTAGAAATGAAAACTCCCCATATTTGAAACATGAAAAACACGCCTCCATCAAAGCCGCGTTTCAAAAACACGCCCCTTGGAAGGGCGTTAATTTCAAGAGCTCAAATGGGGAAGTCGGTCAAACCAAAAGAATTGACGCCCTCAAGTGTGGTCGTCCTTTCTTAAGAAACGCCCTAGTACAAGTCGTGTTTTAATAAAAACACGCCCTTACCCAGGTCGTGAATTCGTAAAATTCATAAAATAGATAGAATGGGGAGAAATAGATAAAATGGGAAAGAAACGCCCTAGACCAGGGCGTGTTTCAAAAACACGCCCCTGATGAGGGCGTGAATTCAGAAAATAGAGATAAATGCCCAAGAAATCCGAAAAAATAGGAAAATGAGATAAAATGGGGAAAAATAGGAGAAATTCAAGAAAAGTGGGAAAACCACTCAAATAAGCTGATTTGAGGGTCAAATGGGGCATCGCAGAGCGATATGAAATATACTCAAAATGACGTCAATTTTGGCGTGTCTACAGCTGCCCCGCCTTGGCGTCTGCTTTGCAAGGAAGCGTAGCAAACTGAAAAGTAGATGTCAAGGTGTGATGAGACACGCAATCAACATCACTTGATGAGAATCAAATCAAAAGCACGAGATGAAGCAAATCTCGGGAAATCCAACGAAATCAACAATGTTTGGATAAAAGGGGGAGATGTGCACGCGGTGCACGAAGGAGATAAAATAAAATGATCAACTTCCAGCGCGGTGGAAGTACCACAGGTCACAAACCTGTAGATTTCACCATCGGGGAGCGGTTACCAGCCAATGTGGACGTGCTGCAGCCAAGGTGGATCAAGGGGAAAGTTGGACAATAAGATGATAAAAATCCAAACAAGGAGCTCTCGAGAAAAGACCCAAAACAGCGACAAAACGAACTGAGGACTCAATTCGGCAATGAAAATCTCATATCGGGAAAGATTAAGATCAATTCAACTCTCAACATCAGCTTATCAGAATGATTTTTCAACAATTGTTTCAAAGTCCTACATGAATGCATGCTGGGCTAAAGGAAAAAATTAAATCAAATAAAAATATAATATAATCAAGGATAATATTGTTAAACTGCCCAGACTGGGTCAAGAAACCAATTCTGCGAGCTGATACTAAGCCGAAGCCCGTTTATCCGCGCACCAACTCGCAAAGAGGGAACCATCGTCCCCAGTCTTGGACGGCTCAACGGCCTATCCGTATGACTAAGATGCCTCTGGAATCGTCATCATTTTTGATGAAGGGGAACTCAAATTCCAGATTTTATCAAAGTCACAAGGTCCTTGATGTAATCTAGTAACATATGTAACATAAGTAGAATGCATACAGGGAGATGGTGAAGCAATAAGTATGGGGGGAACTGAGAGATGAGGTGCAGGCACCGTGGGGCTTGGATGATGATGCCCGGACGATGGGACGAAGAGCTTCTTATCCTGCGCTCAAAATTCATTAGCCAAGATATAAAAAGTATAACAAACAATGAATAAGGCATGACTCAAAGCATAGCAAACATAGCCATGAATAACACATAGTAGGGTAAAGCATGGATAACATGAATAGCATGGCATTGCAAAGCATCATTATTTGTTATGAGGAGACAACCTGGCTAATCAAGATTTGGAGTTGAAAGATCAAGATCTGATAAGGCCCATTGGCGGAGTAATTAGCAGGAGTTGATTTGGAGATAAATGATAATCAGGAGATATGGGGGAGATGACAATCAAGATGCCCCTGGGTGGCATGTTTATAAAATATCGGGGAGAATCAATAGATTGATAGCAATAAGTGGAGATAGGACTCATCCCGTGCTCTTGGTCCTTGGAAAGCTGTTCCTGCAAAACACCATCAGAAAATACAATGCAAAATTTTTGGATTTTGGAATATGCAAATTTTTATGGGTTTTGGAATATGCAAATTTTTATGGGTTTTGAAAATATTTGAATTTTTACAGAGATTTTTAAAATATTCAAGTTTTTGTGGAGATTTTGGAAATATTCAAATTTTTGTGGAGATTTTGGAAATATTCAAATTTTTGTGGAGATTTTGGAAATATTCAAATTTTTGTGGAGATTTGGAAATATTGTTAATGCAGCATCAAAGGGTGTTCTGAACCACTGGCTAGGGGTCCTCGTTTCCTCCCTTTTTGCTTAAAACTGCCCAAAGCCGGGCGTGCATTGAAAGGGTGGCGCCCTATAACTGACTGCCCTTGATTAACGATGCCCCTACCAAGGCCATACCCGAGAAACATTCGGTCTTGGAGGGAGAAGAGAAGAATAATTGGGGATAAACTTAAAGCAGGATGGGAGATATCAGGATTTGATTTCCTTCCAAGGTTTTAACCCTCAAGGAGGTAGTCTGTTGCGCCGGGGCTTTGTGCCTTTGATTTTTAGACCCTTGACATGCATACGACCAGGGTTTTCCCTGCGGGGACTTTGCCACTCTTGACATGCCATAATTCACAATTTTGAATTTATTGAAATTTTGACTTGATTTTCATAATAGCCCTTTTGGCGAGATGTATATCATGAAAGCTCATATGAAAACTCATATTGATTTTGGGTCAAGACTGCCCCTATTTGAGACTCCTCTCGTATTGGGGATTACCAAGGTTGGTCATCTCATCCGTCAACCTCTTGCACCTGCATTCGGCCGAGTAAAGAAGAGAAAAAGACTTTCAGAAATTCTCATGGCATGGCCAAAGTAGGAACGGTGTTTTAACCAAAGGAGCCGGCTAAGGACGCCGTGAAGTGTGTGGAATGCCCAGCTAAGGGGTACTCTTAACAAGCGGGGAGAGAATGTAGAATTCCCAGCGCGGGTTCTTATTAACCAAAGGTGCTGCGAAAGAAAGTCTAAAGACTGTTTTGAGAGTGATTTAATTTAACAAAAGCCTAAGATAAAGATCTAAAACACCACTCTTAGTCTTGTTAGAAGCACTTTATTTTGAAAATCACGCGTGAAGTGATGAGGAAATGATATTATAAAAATGCGTACTTACGTCAATATATTACCTTGCGACCTTTGTAGAAGCAGCTGCCGCGAGAAGCGATCTTGATCATCATGAGATTTGTCCTCTTTGGCAGTCAAAAGAATTGGAAGCAAAGGATTTGAAAGTGGCTTAACAAGAGGGAGTGGTGCAAGACCAGACTCAGACGAATAAGGAGAAAAAGGAAGAGAGGAGAGGGCTTAGAACTCCCTCACTAAGGCGCGGAGACCCTGATCACATGGAACAGTCTACAGAAGAAGCGGAAAATCAAGAAGAGGGTGAGGACTAAAGCCTCGGAAGCAATGGGAGAAAGGGCAGATGCCCAAAGCAGTGGATGTGGAAGAAGTTGGGTCGGACCCAGAATTAGGAGGAATTAGAAGAAGAAATTGGTAGATAGAAAGAGGTGGATCCGGAGGGTCCGGAAGCAGAGGAGGAAAATCATGAGAGGAGAAATCGAGGTTCTGGTGGGACATTGAAAGAAGGGACGCGATGCCCTGGGGAAGATAGGGAAAAAGATGATGGAAGAAGTGACGGAGAAGGAAGAAGAGAATAAAAGATATGAAGTCCCGGAGGAGCAAGAAGATAAATCGAAAGAAATATGAAGTTCCGGAGGTTCCGGAGGAATGAATCAGGAGGGTCGCGATGCCCTGGGAGATGATAGAGAGAATAGATGAGAATCCGGAGGTTCCGGAGAATAAATCAGGAGGAGAAAATGGAAAGGGGCGCGATGCCCTGAAAGGACAAGGGAAGATCCAGGTTCCGGAGGATGAAATCAGGAAGGAGAAGATGGAAAGGGTATCGTGCCCGAGAGAAAGGTCCGGAGGTTCTGGAGAAATAGAATCAGAAAGGGCGAGATGCCCAAAGAGGAGGATAAAATTCCTGGAAGTTCCAGGAAATGTCAGGAAGGGGGCGCGATGCCCCAAGGGGAGTGGATAAAAGGATGAATATGGATAAGATGGGAAACTCTGAATATCCGTGCTGAGCCGAAGGCGGGGAAGATGCGGGTTTGGAAACCCGGGAAGCAGGAGTGCAAATGCATGCAAAATGTGGATGTAATGAATGCAGTAATGGAATGAATGAATGAATGAAAAATGCATGAAATTCAAAGAAGATGAAGAATGTGAAGGGTGAGAAGGTGA